>CM062390.1:33577760-34062146 GCA_031304145.1 Cardiospermum halicacabum | reverse complement strand
GATGATGATTTGCCTTTCCTTTAACCGAATCTGTTTTTTTGTTACTTGCATGCAAAAATCATGAGCACCTGTGGATTCTATAATAAGTAGTTGTAAATAACAACATGTAGACTGGACAGGACATATGACATACATAGAGATACAAAGTGGATCAAACAAGTTAAAAGGCCTGAGGCCGACCTGGTTTTCTGTTACTATAATCGACAATGATGGTACCACCGTACAGAATAGCAGCCTGGTTGCTGTCAATTACAGGATCTCTCATTGTCACAACTTGGTAAAAATGTGAGTGTTGTTGCCGATAAGTGTATGATTGATGATGTTGATAATGATATTGATGAGGAGGAGATGCCTGGTTCCGTCGACCGTACACTTGGTCGATCATATCAAAGCCTTCTTTGCCGATTTTTTTGAGGTCAGGCTGAGGTGCCATTGACAGGAAGAAGAAGAAGCACTGCCTTTGAAAGAACAGATGTGTTGAAGTGTTGTGTTTTGTGTTGTGATGTTAATAGATGAGTCTATGTCCTTATATACGTGTTTTTGCCACTGTTTGTTTAGTTCAGGGTATGGTTTAGGATTTAATTAGTTAAAGAACTCAAATTTCTATTAATTTTTCTGTAAAGAAAAGATATTTGGCATCCAGATCTCAACTTTTTTGGATTCCATTAATGTTTATGTAGAGATACATAAGAATAACATTTCGAACTTAAATTTGTGATATTATAATACTTTAAAAGAGGTGTGGAAAAATAAAATCTGAAAACTATAATATCTTGGATCGAAGTATTGGGGTGGGAATATTTGGTCTCTTTTTGGGTTGGGTGGTGTTCCATGATGTGGATATATTATATGTGTCTGTAGAGGATTAAGGGCGGTTTGGGATTGAATAAAAGAATATGAAAGTATAATAAATCAAATTAGAATAAGAAAAAAAATTAAGATTTATTAGAATGATTGAGATATTAGATTCTTTGTGCTAAAGTATTAGAAGAAAAATCATGTAGCAACAATGGTAAGGGTTTGGAAATTTGTTTATAATTTTTGAAAGGAGATGGCAAATTTAATTATGATATAGATACGATCATAGCCCATATGATATTTAATTATGGGTAAAATGAGAAGAAAAAACTTTAATTTTTTTGACCATTACGTTATATTTTAATTTTAGTTTTATATTATAAATCATTTTAATTTTTAATTTGTATTAAAAGTAAATTATCGAACGAAAAGGTAAATTTGGGTAAAGTCTTCAATTATGTTTTCTGAAAATGTTGTGCAAATTTAAAAAGGTAGATGTCTTCAGGATGGTATAATGGAAGTACAAATAATTATTTAGGTTTCAATTATTTACCGTCGGAATTTTAGAGCTAATTATGAGTTTATGTTAGCTAGAATAGATTCTCATTTGATAGGTTGGAAAAGTAATCTCCTCAGTTTTGTAAGTCGACTTACTCTTGTAAAGTCAGTTTTATCTACCGATGCAAATCACACTATACAAATTCTTTATTTGCCAAGGTTAATTTGTGTTGATATTGACAAAAAGATTAAAGATTTTCTTTATGGTAATTCTGTTTATAATGTTAATTAGAATGTTGAAGACTTAGACATTAAGTTAACATGATATATGCATGATGCATTTCTGGCTAAATCGGATTGATGTTTCCTTTAAGACCCAGGAGTCTTATGGTATCATATGCTAAAGTAAAAATACAAGAGGGTTACAAGGGGAATGACTGGCCTAATTGATACAAGTAGAGCTTCATAGATTTGGAAAGATATTGTTAGGGGTGTTGACATCATAAAATATGATAAAATCGAATTGTAATGGTATAATATCTCATTTGGAATGATATTTGGATTACCAATTCGACCTTACATGATGCTGACTGCAGACATTGATCCCATTGATCCCATTTTCAATGATGCCTACTTGGTTAGCTTTTAGAATGGTGATAACTAGATTGAGATACTTTACTTCAGTTTTTACCTCCTACTATTTGCCAATAGATGACTTCGATCTTAAATAATCATCCTACGGTCCACAATTTTGAAATTTGGGCACCGTTCAACAATGGTCTTTTTAAAGTGTCACAGGCTTATAAATTAGTTGCAGGTTTTGATTCTTCGGCTGCTTAACCAATTTTGAAGTTAAGTTGGCAAATGCAAGTTAATTAACAGATTTAGATATTTTTTTTCCTTTCAAATATATAAATTGATGACTAACGTCAAACAAAAGAAGCGCCACTTCATTTTTGCCCTTCTTTTCAGTGAAATGGAGCCAATGGAACTTCTATTTCATAATTGTAGGGTGGTGATTCATTTGTGGCAGTTCTTACTTGTTTTCTCAGTTTCAGATCGTTTACAATTTTTGGATTTAGCAAGTGAACAAGTTATTTTTTTTTTACGAGTGTATGAAATTTTAAGCGGTTGAGATTATTGTGATTTTACATAGAAATGACAAGATTTCAATGGAAGCATAGACTTTACTAAAAATAAAATTCAATGGAGAAATAATATTGTTTCAATCGAATTGCTATGACACGTTCAAAATTTTTTTATCGATCATCATTCACACCTGCTAAATTAAGGACACTAAAAGGAGCATATACTCTATTAATTCATTTATCTGTCTTGTCAATGTTTTAAAAATTATAAGTTGGCCTCTAAATTTTTGAAAATTTACTTTTTAGACACAAAAATGTCATTACACTCACTCTAACCCCATACTGATTGCATACTGCACTACACATGGAGAATTGATAAAATTTTATAAAATAAATTATTGTGGTTAACAACATTTTATATTAAAATTAGAAACTAAATATAGTTTTATCAATTAGTTTTTAATTATTTATAAAATTTATTAATGTTTGATTAGAATTTTTATATACTATAAAGATCCGCTTCCCCGTGAAATTGATGTTCCTGTGCCTTTTATTCATAAATCCCGTTCTTTTCTTTTTCATTAACTCATATGAAGTTAGATCGGTAATGGAATCTATGCATTGCTAAACTTTTGCATTTAGTTTTATTTATGTGGGTGCTTCACGTATATTTTTCTTACTTATTTTTTGTTCGCAATAGTTGAAACTCATAATTTTGTTTTGTTTTGTTGTGCTTGTAGTTGATTTTGTTGTATATCGATTTGACTTACTTTGAATATTTTTATTATTTATTATTTTCTTTTTTTAGATAATTAAAATGTTCATCCATCTCATTTTTTATTTTTTCTTTTTCATTTTTTTTATTCCCATAGGTCTTTCTAAATTTTTATCAATGGAATGCACTTATTCTTCATTTTCAAATTCGCTATTTAAATCAGCAAAGAATAATGACATACCCTCATAATTTGGAGTGGCTAAACTGAATTGTTGTGACTCATCTCAAACATACTGCTTCCTACAACTAGGGCTTTGACCACTCCATGCATCATGTCCTTAAATTTTGACCACTCATGATCAAATTTACATCCTTTATATATATATATATGTATATATACCTTTTATAATTTTTTTTTCTTCATTTAATTACATAAAAGTGGACAAATAAATACACAATGAAATATAAAATAAGTTGATAAGTAAAAACTCATAATTTTTTTAAATAAAATTAAGATACTAAAAATATGTATACTATTTAATTTTAAATACTCCTAATATCATGTTTGGAAGCTCCACTTGTTCTTAAATTTTCAGTTTGTCTAATGCAATCTCTCAATTTTGAAACGGTTATGTTGATTATTGACCATCAAGATTGCAAAGATCATTTTGAGCGAACAATATTTATATGATTTGGTAAAGCTTTATGGTATTCGACTTCAATGCGAGACCAAAGACTCTTAAATGATTGATTTTTACCCATAATTGGATCTTGAGATATATCAAGATATATATGACATAAAAGTTGGTATTCCTCAATTGTATAGAAGAACTTTGAACGTTTTGAATTGGTGAAGCCATTCTTTTTTTCTGGAGAGAAATTTTTTTGTGAGTTTATAGTACGCATGCTTTGCAAATAATGCCCCCTATTTATAGACTTGAGTTATACAATAATTTTCAATAAAAAAAAATTTATGGTCGGATGAAGATAATATCTATCTAAGGATGGGGGAGAAGTTTTAGAAGTTGTGGGATTCCAATAGTAAAAGAAAAATGTAAAGAATACCAATTAATGAATCAGATTGAAACTTAATCTCATCCAACTGTTGAGATAAAGATAATATTGGTAAAAGTAGATATGGTTGGTAAAAGTGTTAAAAGTAAAGAATATCAATCAACACTTCATATTGAAACATAATCTCATCCTATGGTTGGGATGAAAATATTGTTGGTAAAAGTATATAAGGTTGGTAAAAGTGTTAAAAATAAATAATACTAATCAATGGTTCGAATTGAAATGTAATCTCATCCAACGGTCGGGGTGAAGATAATGTTGCTAAAAATAAATAAAGTGGGTAAAAGTGTGAAAAGTAAGCTATATCAATCAACGGGTTAGATTAAAATGTAATCTCATCCAACGGTTGACGTAAGTTTACACAACTCTATTTAAAAGAAGTTGTTGATGATAATTTTTTTCAAAACCTACATCTCTTTTTATTTTCTCAAACTCATCAAATATTGCCAGGTCTTCTTCTTATCCAACTTCATATTCAAGTTCCATAGATAATAATGGTCTTAATCTCAATACAAATCTTGAGGCAAATAATTCTCATTTTTATAATCAACAAGCAACATTACTATAAATGTATCAAAATAATAACATTTTCATGTCCTACTGGTCAAATGAAGTAGCAAATAATCAACTTATGCATGGAGGTTCTGTTCCAAGTCATTGGGTGATTAATCCTGGACGGATAAAAGTTGAACAAAATTTATAGAATGACTACTTTTCTGAAAATCCATTATATGGTAATGAAATATTTCATCGAGAATTTTGTATGACTTGATATTTATATTTTTGTATAGTAATATTGTCAAAAACCATGACAATTACTTTTTGCAACGACTTGATAGAATCAGTAGACTTGGATTGTCAATTTTACAAAAAATAATAATTGCTTTTTGAATGTTGGCATATGGTGTACCAACAGATTATATGGACGAGTATATTAAAATTGGAGAATCTACAACTGTTGAAAGCTTGAAGCGCTTTTGTCAAGGTATGGTGGGAGGTTTAGAGATTAATATTTGAGAACATCTAATGCAACTGATGTTGCAAGATTGTTATACATAGATGAGCAGCGTGGTTTTCCTAGAATATTAGAAAGTCTCGATCGTATGTATTGGGAGTGGAAGAATTGCCCTGCAGCTTGGGTTAGACAGTATAGTTGTCATAGTGGTTCTCCAACCATTATCTTAGAGGCAATCGTTGACTATGATCTTTGGATATGACATGCATATTTTGGTTTGCTAGGCTCTAATAATGATATTAATGTGTTAGAGTCACCTCATTTGTTTACTAACCTTATTGCAGGTATTTCTCTTAAAGCTCACTATATAATTCAAGGAAAATAGCATGACACTGGATATTATTTAGCTGATGGAATTCACCCTAAATGGTCTACTTTTATTCAAACTATTCATTACTCTTGAGGTCATAAAAATATTTCTGTGAAAAAATGCAAGAGGCATGTAGAAAGGATGTAAACCGTGGATTTGAATTTCTTTAGACACGATTTGATATAGTTAAAGGACCAGCTCGTTTTTTGAATAAATGAGTTCTGCATGATATTATGACAATATGCATTATAATGCATAACATGATAATTGAAAATAAACGTGACCTTGAAGTAGATATCAATATTTCGGGAGAACCACCTATAGCAAACGTAGAGAGAAATTCAATCAAATGTGGACTTCGAACAATTTATTACTTGATATAGGCAGATCAGAGACTAAGAAGCACATTTTGACATTCGCAATGCTTTGATCGAACATTTTCGGGAGCGGTATGGAAACTCGGAGAATTGAATGAATTTAATTATCTAATTTTAGTATAATTGTTTACCTAATTAATTTTCATCTTTAATATATTATAAAAAATGATGTATTTTTTTGTTTGTTTTTTCTTAATGAAAGTATGGTGTGATTAATTGAACTTTATCGTATTTATATAATCAATGAATTTACACTCATACAATATAACTAATAAATAAAGTGAACTTATAATTATATTTTTACTTTATAATAATATTAAATTAAAATTTTAGGTGAATTTAATTTAATAATAAATAAATATTAATTTTTTTTAATTTTAACATTTTGTACTCAAAATTGTTTTAATTTTATACAAGTCTGCCTTAAAATAAAGTAGTATGCAGTAGGAGATATATGATTTATTAATTGAAAAAGGAGGAAAGAATTTTTTTTTTGTTTGAAAATTTAAAATAGAGTATAACTTAGTGTGTGGTTGGAGATAATCTTACTTCCAATAGAATTAGTTGTTAATGTTAGGAAAAATCATCAGACAATTGAATCATACATCACATACAACACAACGTAAGCAGTTTTCAAACATACAATTGCATGACAATTCTGGAATTAGGATCTATTAGGGTTAGGATTCTTACCCGATCTTTACCTTTCTTCACGACTCCGGTATGAGATGCTGCTCGATTAGATTTACTACCCTCGCGATACCGGTACAAGGTGCAACTCGGTTGGAACTGCTATCCTCTATTGCTTCACACACGACCGCCGGAAACGAGTCAGCTGCTAGACTGACGAAACTAGGGTTCGAGAGAATTTAGGATTTCTCGAAAACCTTTTCTTTCTTGGGATGAAATCTGACAACCTTGCTGCTATCTTCTATAGCAGCATTGACTAGAAACCCTAACCCTAACCCGCTCACTTATGATCTAATTGTATGATCTAATATATTATTAAAGCTCACCGGTTTTAATTGGTCTCTAGCAAGACATTATAACTAACCAAATAATTTAATTGTTCCTATGTATAGTTTATGTTATAATCATTTTATTTCATGATATCTTATTTGTACACATGGCATGTTACACATCAACCATATTTCGTCTAAATATCATTTTTTCGATCTCTAAGTAAACTGATAAGTTAAATGACATTAATACTCTTTATTAATTCATTTTAGCATGGTCATGCATTTTCTCAGTTTCACTTAATCGAGTGGCCAAATAGATATCTCCCTATCAAGAGGAATAAATCTAATCTTGTATAATCACTTCCACTGCATAAGTCATATAACGTCCAATTACAGTCTTTATGGCTATCTGGTTAAAGATAGCGTTTGAATATGTAAGATAATAATTATTATGTAAGAATTGTGAATACTCAAGTCTAAGGATTCAGTAATCATAACTATTACAAGAATTACTAAAGACATCATCATGTAATAATTTCGTAATGAGTATATTCAGTATTCGTTCTCCAGAAAATACGTACTAATTTAATCTGTACCATACATATAATTATCACATAACTATTAATAAAACTCATACTAATTCTTCAACTCTAGGAATATATTATTACATGTATATAACATACTAACAGAATAATAATAATAACATTAATAATAATACATCTATTATTTATTAAACGTGTCGAATCGAGTTAAATATAAACGTAATCGGATTGTGTCGGATTCAGTCAAACTTGATTCGGCCACGAATTGACACCCTTACACATCAGAAAAGATGGTATTAGTTGTTGATACACATAACAGAAAAGATTGTATTAGTTGCTGTTACACATAAGAAAAGTACCATTTATCTATTGCAACATGTAACAACACATCTTCTAAGTTGTAATACTTGGGTTCATCAAGTCCTAAACATGACCTAAATCAGACTATATATATATAGATAGATAGCTAAGTTAATAAAAATAAAGAGAGCTACGCTTGGTGGTTGTTTTCGTGTGAGTAGTATATTAGACAATGACTGCACCACCAAACAACCTGTTAGGCCCCAAGCTCCGTTCCTTCCACCCCACATAGAATGATATTGTTCGCTTTGGGCTAAGCTCGCACGGTTTTGTTCTTGGGCTCCTCCCAGATGGCCTCTTTCTATTAGGGTGGGTGTGGATGTACATATACAAGTCTTACTTGACTTCTTTAACCGATGTGGGACATTGGATTACATCCCAACAATCCTCCCTTCAAACCAAAGGACCACAAATCCCGTGGCCTCCCCTCGAGTCATAATCCACCCGATCCGTCTTAATCATCTTATACCGCCGTTACGCAGGGACACGCCCTGACCACCAGATTATCAGGAAGACTTTCGACACAAGGTACACCGAACACAGATCACTTGCGGGCTCCATTTTCATATACCGGGCTCTGATACCACTTGTTAGGCCCTTAGCTCTGCTCTTTCCACCCCACACAGAATGATATTGTCTTCTTTGGGCCTAACCCGCACGATTTTGTTCTTGGGCTCCTCCAAAAAGGCCTCATTCTATTAGGGTGGGTGTGGATGTATATATACAAGTCTTACTTGACTTATTTAACCGATTTAGGACTTTAGATTACGTCCCAACATTCCTCCCCTTAAACCAATGGACCACCAATCCCGTGGCCTCCCCTCGAGCGACCTCCCATCGAATCATAATCCACCCGATCCGTCTTAATCATCTTCACAATAACAACCTAAATTATTGCCTTCTGGAATAGCCTTATCAAATCTGACACCAATTTTAGAACATTCATTATCTTCAAAAGTTAGTACTACTCTACCTCGGAAGCCAGCTGTGGGTCCCCTTAAAGTATGTTGCAAGTGAGAAGTCCCTGAAGGTGCATTACCCACATATTTCACCCTGTCACCCTTTCGAAATTGTGGTTTTCAGATGACAGGCCTCAGGCTTCGGTAGAGCATGATATCTTATTGTGGACCCACCCATTATATCAGCCTCCAGACTTGATGTTGGTTTCTTATGATGTAATATAGCAGGTTGCAATGCCCTTTTAGCAAGTGCAGAAGCCTTTTCTGGTCTGGAACTCTCTTTTGCAGGATCTGCTTCTTTAGGCGTAGAGCTACAAGCAAGAAGAGAGAATCGACAAGAAGCAGTTTTGCACCAAAATGCTTGGCAAATGCCTCAGCTAAAGTCTCCTGATATATATCTGAAGCAATAGGTCCAGATTATAGTATCCGCGGACACATGATAGGGAGAGCATGAGGCAATGCGCAAAATGAAGAATGACTTCATGGTTAAGTGGGATGGCCTACGCACGAAGGACAAAGAACGAGTTTTGGTGCTTACTGCTAACAATAGGTCTTTTGACCTTGACAAGATTTGTTTTAGGAGGCTCCCTAGGAGATTGATGGTAAATTTGCCTGATGCACCAAATCAAGAATAGATTCTTAGAGTTATATTAGCAAAACACTTATTAGGCCCCGAGCTCGATGCTTTCCACCCCATATAGAATGATATTGTCCGCTTTGGGCCTAGCCCGCACGGTTTCGTTCTTGGACTCCTCCCAAAAGGTCTCATTCTATTTGGGTGGGTGTGGATGTATATATACAAGTCTTGCTTGATTTCTTTAACCGATTTAGGACTTTGGATTACATCCCAACTATCCTTCCCTCAAACCAAAGGACCACTAATCTAGTGGCCTCCCCTCGAATCATAATCCACTCAATCTGTCTTAATCATCTTCACAATAACCACCTAAATTATTGCCATCTGAAATAACCTTATCAAATTTGACACCAATTTTGGAACAGTCATTATCTTCTAAAGTTAGTGCTACTCTGCCTCGGAAGCCAGCTGTGGGTCCCCTTAAAGTATGTTGCAAGTGAGAAGTCCCTGAATGTGCATTACCCACATATTTCACATTGTCACCCTTTTTGAAATTGTGGTTTTTAGATGACGGGGAGGAGGCCTCAGGCTTCGGTAGTGCCTGAGATCTTATTGTGAACCCACCCACTATATCAACCTCCACACTTGATGTTTGTTTCTTATGATGTAATAGAGCAGCTTGCGACGCTCTTTTAGCAAGTGTAGAAGCCCTTTTTGGTCTGGAACTCTCTTTTGCAAGATCTTCTTCTTTAGGTGTAGAGCCACAGGCAAGAAGAAAGAATCAACAAGGAGCAGTTTTGCACCAAAATGCTTGGCAAACGCCTTAGCTTAAGTCTCCTAACATAAATTTTGGAACAGTCATTATCTTCTAAAGTTAGTGCTACTTTGCCTCGGAAGCCAGCTGTGGATCCCCTTAAAGTATGTTGCAAGTGAGAAGTCCCTGAATGTGCATTACCCACATATTTCACTTTGTCACCCTTTTTGAAATTGTTGTTTTTTGATGACACGGTGGAGGCCTTAGGCTTCGGTAGAGCCTGAGATCTTATTATGAATCTACCCACTATATTTTTTATGATGTAATATAGCAGCTTGCGACGCTCTTTTAGCAAGTGTAGAAGCCCTTTTTGGTCTGGAACTCTCTTTTGCAAGATCTTCTTCTTTAGGTGTAGAGCCACAGGCAAGAAGATATAATCAACAAGGAGCAGTTTTGCACCAAAATGCTTGGCAAACGCCTTAGCTTAAGTCTCCAAACACCAATTTTGGAACAGTCATTATCTTCTAAAGTTAGTGCTACTCTGCCTCGGAAGCCAGCTGTGGGTCCCCTTAAAGTATGTTGCAAGTGAGAAGTCCCTAAATGTGCATTACCCATATATTTCACTCTGTCACTCTTTTTGAAATTGTTGTTTTTAGATGACACGGTGAAGCCCTTAGGCTTCAGTAGAGCTTGAGATCTTATTGCGAACCCACCCACTATATCAGCCTCCACATTTGATGTTGGTTTCTTATGATGTAATATAGTATCTTGCGACGATCTTTTAGCAAGTGCAGAAGCGCTTATTGGTCTGGAACTCTCTTTTGCAAGATCTAGTTCTTTTGGTGTAGAGCCACCGGCAAGAAGAGAGAATCAACATGGAGCAACTTTTCACCAAAATGCTTGGCAAACGCCTTAGCTAGAGTCTCCTAATATATATCCGAACCAGCAGGTCCAGTTTATAGTATTTGCAGACACATGATAGGGAGAGCATGAGGCAATGCACAAAATGTGAATGAATTCATGGTTAAGTAGGATGGCCTACGCACGAAGGACAGAGAACGAGTTTCGGTGCTTGCTGCTACCAATAGGCCTTTTGACCATGATGAGGCTGTTGTTAGGAGGCTCCTAAGGAGATTGATGGTTTATTTGCTTAATGCACCAAATCGAGAAAATATTGTTAGAGTTATAATAGCAAAACACTTGTTAGGCCCCGAGCTCCGCGCCTTCCACCCCACGTAGAATAATATTGTCCGCTTAAGGCCTTACCCGCATGATTTTTTTCTTGAGCTCCTCCAAAAAGGCCTCATTCTATTTGGGAGGGCATGGATGTATATATACAAGTCTTGCTTGACTTCTTTAACCGATTTGGGACTTTGGATTGCATCCCAATAATCATCCCCTCAAACCAAAGGACCACCAATCTCGTGGCCTCCCCTCGAATCATAATCCACTCGATCTGTCTTAATCATCTTCACAATAACCACCTAAAATTATTGCCTTCTGGAATAACCTTATCGAGTTTGACACCAATTTTGGAATAGTCATTATCTTCTAAAGTTAGTGCTACTCTGCCTCAGAAGCCAGCTGTGGGTCCTATTTAAGTATGTTGCAAGTGAGAAGTCGCTGAATGTGGATTACCCACATATTTCACTCTGTCACCCTTTTTGAAATTGTGGTTTTTAGATGACGCGGTGGAGGCCTCAGGCTTCGGTAGAGCCTAAGATCTTATTATGAACCCACCCACTATATCAACCTCCACACTTGATGTTGGTTTCTTATGATGTAATATAGCAGCTTGCGACGCTCTTTTAGCAAGTGCAGAAGCCCTTTTTGGTCTAGAACTCTCTTTTGCAAGATCTTCTTCTTTAGGTGTAGAGCCACATGCAAGAAGAAAAAATCAACAAGGAGTAGTTTTGCACCAAAATGCTTGGCAAATGCTTTAGCTAAAGTTTCCTGACACTAATTTTGGAACAGTCATTATCTTCTAAAGTTAGTGCTACTCTGCCTCGGAAGCCAACTGTGTCCCCTTAAAGTATGTTGCAAGTGAGAAGTCCCTGAAGGTGCATTACCCACATATTTCACCCTGTCACCCTTTTGAAATTGTGGTTTTCAGATGACAGGCCTCAGGCTTCGGTAGAGCATGATATCTTATTGTGGACCCACCCATTATATCAGCCTCCAGACTTGATGTTGGTTTCTTATGATGTAATATAGCAGGTTGCAATGCCCTTTTAGCAAGTGCAAAAGCCCTTTCTGGTCTGGAACTCTCTTTTGCAGTATATGCTTCTTTAGATGTAGAGTCACAGGCAAGAAGAGAGAATAAACAAGAAGCAGTTTTGCACCAAAATGCTTGGCAAACGCCTCATCTAAAGTCTCCTGATATATATTCGAAGCAGCAGGTCCAGATTATAGTATCCTCTGACTCATGATAGGGAGAGCATGAGGCAATGCACAAAATGAAGAATGAATTCATGGTTTAGTGGGATGGCCTACGCACAAAGCACAGAGAACGAGTTTAGGCGCTTGCTGCTACCAATAGGATTTTGACCTTGATGAGGCTGTTGTTAGGAGGCTCCTAAGGAGATTGATGGTTAATTTGCTTAATGCACCAAATCGAGAAAATATTCTTAGAGTTATATTAGCAAAACACTTGTTAGGCCCCGAGCTCCGCGCCTTTCACCCCACGTAGAATCATATTGTCCGCATTGAGCCTAGCCCGCACGATTTTGTTCTTGAGCTCCTCCCAAAAGGTCTCATTCTATTAGGGTGGGTGTGGATGTATATATACAAGTCTTACTTGACTTCTTTAACCGATTTAGGACTTTGGATTGCATCCCAATAATCCTCTCCTCAACCAAAGGAGCACCAATCTCGTGGCCTCCCCTCGAATCATATCCACTCGATCCGTCTTATTCATCTTCACAATAACCACCTAAATTATTGCCTTCTAGAATAATCGTATCAAATTTGACACCAATTTTGGAACAGTCATTATCTTATAAAGGTAGTGCTACTCTGTCTCAGAAGCCAGCTGTGGGTCCCCTTAAAGTATGTTGCAAGTGAGAAGTCCCTGAAGGTGCATTACCCACATATTTCACACTGTCACCCTTTTTGAAATTGTGGTTTTTAGATGACACTGTGGAGGCCTCAGGCTTTGGTAGAGCCTGAGAGCTTATTGTAGACCCACCAATTATATTAGCCTCCACACTTGATTTTGTTTTCTTATGATGTAATATAGTACCTTGCGAAGCCCTTTTAGCAAGTGCAGAAGCCTTTTCAGGCGTGGAACTCGCATTTGCAGGATCTGCTTCTTTAGAAGTAGAGCCACCAGGCAAGAAGAGAGAATCAACAAGAATCAGTTTTGCACCAAAATGCTGAGCAAACGCCTTTGTTAATGTCTCCGGATATATATCTGAACTAGCAGGACTAGATAACAGTATCCGCGGAAACATGATATGGATAGCATGAGGCAATACGCCAAATGAATTCATGGTTATGTGGGATGACCTATGCACGAAGGACGGAGAACGAGTTTTGGTGCTTACTACTACCAATAGGCCTTTTGACCTTGACAAGATTGGTTTTAGGAGGCTCCCAAGGAGATCGATGGTAAATTTGCCTGATGCACCAAATCGAGAATAGATTCTTAGAGTTATATTAGCAAAACACTTATTAGGCCCCGAGCTCGACGCCTTCCACCCCACATAGAATGATATTGTCTGCTTAAGGCCTAGCCCGCACGGTTTTGTTCTTGGGCTCCTCCCAAAAGGCCTCATTCTATTTGGGTGGCGGTGGATGTATATATACATGTCTTGCTTGACTTCTTTAACCGATTTAGGACTTTGGATTGCATCCCAACAATCCTCCCCTCAAACCAAAGGACCACAAATCTCGTGGCCTCCCCTCGAATCATAATCCACTCGATCTGTATTAATCATCTTCACAATAACCACCTAAAATTATTGCCTTCTGGAATAACCTTATCAAATTTGACACCAATTTTGGAATAGTCATTATCTTCTAAAGTTAGTGCTACTCTGCCTCGGAAGCCAGCTGTGGGTCCCCTTAAAGTATGTTGCAAGTGAGAAGTCCCTGAATGTGCTTTACCCACATATTTCACTCTGTCACCCTTTTTGAAATTGTGGTTTTTAGATGACTCGGTGGAGGCCTTCGTTAGAGCCAAAGATCTTATTGTGAACCCACCCACTATATTTCTTATGATGTGGAACTCTCTTTTGCAAGATCTGTTTTTTTAGGAGTAGAGTCTTAGAGTTATATGATATTGTCCGCTTTGGGTATAGCTCGCACGGTTTTGTTCTTGGGCTCTTACCAAAAGGCTTTATTCTATTAGGGCGTGTGTGTGGATGTATAAATAGAAGTCTTGCTTGATTTCTTTAATTGATGTGGGATTTTGGATTGCATCCCAACACAACCTTGCTGCATGTTCCGTGTCATTAACAAGCTCTCTCCCAGTCACAGCTTGTGGACCTTGGTACTGATACCAGTGCTGCTGCTGCCGGTAATTGTACGATTGATAATCATGATGAGAGGTCCTGTTGGGACGGCCGTAGATTTCGTCCACCAAAGCAAACCCTTCTTTCCCAATTTTCTTCAGGTCAGGTTGAGGTGCCATCTGGACTTAATCAGTAGGAAGAAGAAGAACAAATGTGTGTTTTGTTGTGTTTTTGATACGATAGACATGTCTCTCTTTGCCAAGTATTCCGTTCAATGTCTATATAGTTATTCAGACATTCACACCTAATTTTGAAAGGCATCGATCCTCCTGTGCTAAAACTTCTCTCACAGTAAAGAATGTTTCGCTACCAAGCCTTTTCCCGGACGTGAAATATATACATTTTCATATTGTGTATCAGGGGTGGTGATTGGGGAGGTGGCAATGGAATAACATGAAAGAATAAAGACATTGAAACTTACACGCGGTGATGTTTATAAAATTAACATGGAAAAGAATTATCAGATGTCCCCATTTATTGATCCATATCATCGTGGAAAGTGGTTTTGTGTCTCCAGGTTAGATCGTCCATGATTTTCGTGATTTTAATATTCTTTTCTATTGATCTTTATTGATAATGTTGTTGGTGATCTGAACGAGGAAGAGAAGGTCTGTTGGGGCGGCCGTAGATTTTGTCGACCATATCAAACCCCTCTTTGCCTATTTTCTTCAGGTCAGATTGTGGTGCCATTCACAGTTTAATGTGTGTTTTCATACAAATTGCGGATAGACATGACTACTACTTATATAGAGTAGAACTCACTTTGCCCCTCAAATGCACTTGGAATCCAAATGTTTCAACTTTCTTGGATTCCCCTTCAACCTTTATATGGTTGATCAGAGTCAAACCATAAGTTTGAAAGGCATCAAAAGCCAAGTCTGTGGTAAAATATTTTCTCACACACGCCTAGAAAAATCTGAAAATACTATGATAGATTAGGTTAGAAAATTGAAATATTAGTTTCTAAAATTATACTTTTTGGCACTATGTATAAACTGTCCATAATAACTTATCAGGAGTGATCAGGGGGTAGGAAATGGAATAAAGGAATACAGACATAAGGATGGTGTGTTAGGGTTTGACAAAAATTAATATTCAATATATTAATTCTTATTTGGAAAAAAAGATTTGAAAACTCTTTTGAAAGTGAAAGATTTGAAGACTGTTTTGGAAGGATTATATTTGATAAGGAATTGTATTTGATCTTATTAGAATTACAATTAGGAAAGAATCTCTTTTTCTCCTTTTTAGGAATTTTAATGATAATAGGTTTCATAGTTTTAGGGATGACAATGGCAGGATATAGGCGGATATGCCAGTATCCATATCCTTATCCTCTAAATTTTTTTCTATCCATATCCTTTTAATTTAACAGGATAAGGATACGGGTATTTATCCGTGGATATGGATTTATCCATGGGTATACTCATATCCTCATAATAATTTTTTAAAATAATAATATGATCAAAATTAATCAAATTATAAACACAGAATTAATCTAAATTCAATCACAAAATTAATTCAAATTATAAACAAAATAAATTTAAAATAAAACAATAATCTTGACGCTCTTTTAACTAAAATTTCAAATAAGATAGTCAGAAAATATAAGTTTTATTAATGTTTCAAATTCTTACCCCAAGTTACCACCGAAAAAAAAAAACAAATATTTTATATTCAACTCATGAATAATTTCTTCCACCAATTTTAAAAAATTTATTATAGTCACAAGAATTAATATATAAAACAAAATAATTTTAAAAAAACATCTTTATTTGAAAATCTTGAGTTAGCTTGAAGTAATATGACTTCAACAAAATAAAGAAATTTCTTTTAAATTATATTATATTATATTATTACTTTTATTTTGCGGGTAGAGGATATGAGTAATGATATTTTACATTACCCATACCCTTATTCTTATCCTTGACGGGTATAGATTTTCTACCCATATCCGCCCGCCAACTTCAATGGGTATATCCACATCCGCCCATAGCGGGTGGGTATCCGCGGGTAAGCGAGTATGCGGGTAGAATTGTCATCCCTACCTAGTTTATTATGATTTACTTGGTGAGTAAGTCATGATTCGCTATAAATATGATGCTGTAGTCTTCAATTGTACAGACACAAATTGAGAGATCCTAACATGGGTGTATCTAATAATGACTTTTAATGACTTTTGGTGACTTTCATAGACTTTAAATGTCATTAAAAATCTGCAGGTATCTAATCATGACTTTTGAAGACTCTATAAAAATCATGGGGTATCTAATCATGACTTTTATAGAGTTTATAAAAGTTTTGAGGTATTGTAATTTTCATGACTTTTGAAGACTTTTAAACTTGATAGATTTTTATGGACTTTTGTAGACTTTTTTAACCAGATAAGGAAATTTAAAGTTAAAAAATTGTCTCCTTCTTTCCTCTCAAACTTTGAATGACTTTCGAATACTTTAAAATATTAACAAGTAAAAATTCAATTTCAACCCCATTAGTTATTTATTTTTTTACTTTAATTATAATTGTTAAATATTTTGAAATCATCTATATGTATTTTTTTCGATTATATTTTTTGTTTTATTGAAACTATGATTTTATTTCTATCATCTATATGTTTCTATCAATTACATTCACCAAATAATTGAAGATTTAGTAAGAAAATGTAAACATAGTAATAATTTACTTGATAAATTTATAGAGTGAAAAAAATTACCCAACATTCAGAAGAAAAAGGAATGGAAAGGTGGAAGGAAAAGAAATTATAAAATATGGATATTAGAATAAATTAACGACTTAGTAGAACTCAGAGTTGACGACACCAATCGTGGATGACGTGATAGTAATGGAATCTTTAGTAAGATTATTGTTGAAAAAAAATACTTCTTGCTCTTAACACTCAAAAATTATATATATAAAAATTATGCCAAAGGACTTTTTACTTTTAATATCAATGAACTTTCATCAATTCTTAAAAGGTATTTGAAAGTTCTATCAAAATTAACCAATTGATATATGAAAGTCATTAAAAGTCTGTAAAAGTTATTGAAAGTCTACAAAAATTCATTTATAAAAATCCATCAAAGTCTACAAAAATCATGAAAAGTATATTTTAGAAGTCTATGGAAGTCATTGCTAGATTTATAAAGTCTATGAAAGTTTATAAAAGTCTTAAAAAATCATTCACTTTTTAAAGTCTATAAAAGTCGTGATTAGATACTGGCCCCTAAGTGTCTTGTGAGTTTCTTTCTCGTGAGCTTGGGGTGAGGCTTGTAATTGTAATTGGGTTAGAGAGTGTTTTCTGGTTGTGGTTGTAACATCTTTTGCTATATAGTGAAAATCTCTATCCGTCCTGATGTACGTGGTTTTTTCCTATTTTGGGTTTCCACGTAATCCTGGTGCGTTAATATTTTATTTCTCGTCTTTTATTTTGTTTACTTATTATTAATCGAGACAAATTCCGCTGCGACGAGCCCGATTTTCCTAACAAGTATCAGAGCCGAGGTTCGTGTGAGTTTCGATTATTGAAGTAAACATGTCTACAAGCAAGATGTACACCGGAAGATTCGATGTGGAGAAATTTGATGGAAAAATCAATTTTGGCTTGTGGCAAGTACAAGTCAAAGATATCCTAATCCAACATGGATTGCATAAGGCGTTAAAGGGAAGAACAATTATGATAGTCTATGAAAGTAGAGCTGGTAAATGGGCCCAAAGTTCGCGGGTTGGCCCATTTAACCCGCAAATTAGACAGGTTAGGATCAACTGAAATTTAGCCCGCCATATAAGTTGGTCCGTTTAATTCGGTCTGTTTAGCCCACGGATTGGGCCGGATTAACTGTGGACTAACCCGCAACCGTATAGATTTTAAAAAATAAATATCATTTATAATATTATTCTTTTGTTAAAAAATGTCCAAGTTTTGATTTGCACTAGAAATTGGCTGTTGGGATTTGAATATGATGGTATGGTTCTAATATATATATATATATATATATATATATATATATATATATTATCTCATATTCTCTAGTTTATTAAACTTTTAGATATTTATACTCGTTTTATTATCATTTATTATTTTTTTAATAATGAAGTGAGATCAACAATGATGCAACATTATCGAGGGAAGACTCCAATATAATAGATGATGATTTTTTTTTTTTTTTACTTCAAGAATTTAAGTTATTAGTTTTGTTTTTTATTTAATTTTGGTTTTGGATTGTAAGAATGTTCCATTTTGGTGATGCTCTTAATTTTTTTTTTATTATCATGTCTTATTCCATTTTCTTTAAAAAATTATTCTTATTATATTAGAAAAATATATACATAAAAATATTTGAAAATTTTTTATTTGATAACGGATTAATGGGTTAGCCCGTTTAACCCGTAATCCGTGTGGGCCAAATTAGGATTGGTGTAAAATCAGCCCGCATAGTAAAAAAATCCGTGTGAGTTGATCCGTTTAATTCGTAATCTGTCACGGGTTAGGCTAGTCCGGGCTATTTACTAGCTCTATCTGAAAGCTCTGGTGAAAATGAAACTGGTAAAGAAAAGTCTAAAAAGTTTGAAAAGTTCTGATGAGTGATGATGAATGGGAGGAACTCGATGAGAGAGCTGCAAGTTTGATACGACTATGTCTAGCTAAGAATGTTCTCGCAAATATACAAGGAACAACTTTTGCAAGAGAACTTTGGGGGAGACTTGAAGAGTTGTACCAAGCAAAGAGCGTCTGCAATCGATTCTACTTGAAGGAACAATTTCATCTATTGAAGATGGATGAAGGTACGAATGTTTCTGATCATCTGGCAGAACGCAATAAGATCATCTCTGAGTTGGAGTCTATTGGAGTGAAGATTGATGACGAGGATAAGGCGTTAAAATTGATCTGGTCTCTTCCTTATTCATACAAGTATATAAAACCGATCCTAATGTATGAAAAATCGATGGTAAGTTTTTCAGAGGTTGCGAATAAGTTGATCTCTGAAGAGAAAAGACTGAAGAGTGAAAATAATAACTCTGATAATCAGTCACTTCTGATGGCTCAAGAAAAGAATGGGAAGAGTGGGTACTCCAAGAAGAACATCATGTGTTGGAAGTGTGGACAAAAGGGACATCTGATGAAGGATTGTAAAAGAGAAAGTTCGGCAAAGGACTCCGCTGATGGAGATACTCCATGTGTCTCCTTGCTAGAAGCTGATGAAGGTGAATTCCTCTAAGGAGGAATGAGTACATCCTCATGGCAGGCCGCTAACCACTGTGGTGCCATGAAAGAGGATGTAGTACTTCTAGCGGCCATAAATTTTGCACATGGGCATTGGACTAGCATTAATGCGGTTGTGTGGTGGATAAGATGTCGATGGCTGATGAACTTTCTTGAAAGCCAGTTAAGGAAGTTGCACTATAATCTAATCAGCAAGGGTTGTATCGATATGTGCCAAAATAAATCTTGGGATGGATCGTTTGATGGTTCCTAAGTGTGTATATCTTTATGGTGGGATATGATGGCTCGATATAGAGTTATGGTCGTCGTTTAAGGGACGCAAGTTTAGGGAATTTTTATCAAGGGGTGGTTTGTTAGGGTTTGACAAAAATTAATATTCAATATACTAATCCTTATTTGGAAGCTTAGAAAGATTTGAAGACTCTTTTGGAAGTGAAAGATTTGAAGACTGTTTTGGAAGTATTATATTTGACTAGGAATTGTATTTTGTCTTATTAGAATTGCAATTAGGAAAGAATCTCTTTTCCTCCTTTTTAGAAATTCTAGTAGTAATGGGTTTCCTAGTTTATTATGATTTACTTGGTGAGTAAGTCATGATTCACTATAAATATGATGTTGTAGTCTTCAATTGTACAGACACAAATTGAGAGATCCTAAGTGTCTTGTGAGTTTCTTTCTTGTGAGGCTTGTAATTGTAATTGGGTTAGAGAGTATTTTTCGATTGTGGCTGTAACATTTTTTGCTACATAGTGAAAATCTCTATCCGTCCTGTCATTCATGGTTTTTTCCCGTTTTGAATTTCCACGTAATCTTGGTGTGTTAATATTTTATTTCTTTTCTTTTATTTTGTTTACTCATTATTAATCGAAACAAATTCCGCTGCGACGAGTCCGATTTTTCTAACATGGTGGTGGTATTATGAGCATAGATTTAGTTAGATGAGACAAGATTCTTTGGATTTTTTTTCTCAAATACTAAAAGAAAATCTAGATCTTTGCCATATTATAAAGAGATATATAGTTAAAGGACAAAGTTCAATTAATTTAAACAATAAGATTATGAATTTTATATAATTTAGTCATGGAATATTATTCATCTAGATGGGCATTAGGAATGGCATTAAGCATGTCTTGAGATATTGGATCTACCTGTTTGCAGACTAATCTGTCCCGTTCTGTCCTGTAGTACGGGATAAAAGGTTTGAGCACATGACCTATTCTGTGAGATTCTACTATGTGGGATTTGTCTTACTCTACTAAAAAAACAAATTGTGTTTAAATTGTATTTTTATATAAATCTTTTTTTTTTTTGTCAAAAATTATATTTTTAAATTTAAAATGATTTTTGAGTTCGGAAATAAATATTTTAATGATAATTATTAACTCATTATATTATTTGATATTCAACTAATTTTTTTTTTAATAAAATTTCATAAATACTATCCATGTTAATGAAAATAATTAATTTTTAATACTATTTAGATACTACAAAAATAAAATTTGTTTAGATATTAATATTATGTCTAATAACAGTAGTAAATTAAAATTATTTTAAAAAATTAGAAATAAAAAATAAATGATCTAAATAAAAAATTAAAAAACTAATAAAACATGGAAAGACAAGCACAGGTAGGGCGGGACGAGACACGACACCAAACAGATTTGAATTTGCCTACCTTGCATGCGAAGCAGGGAATGGCGGCCTGTACTAAACATTTCAAGTACAAGGTAGGTCGAGTCAGGTTAGGGTGCCTTGAGGCAGGTCTGCGGAGCAGGACGAAAATCGCAATCCGTAATGAATATTTATCGAATATAGGATATAATTGAAATTATTAAATAAAATATAATAAAATAAATTTTATAATTTATAATGTGAGAGCACACATCATATTTTAATAGATAATCAATAAAATTTTAATAAAAATTATTTATTTGATAAAATAAATTATGAATTGATATATTATTCAGCTTGTTGTCTCGTATTCGACTGTTTGTCTCGTTTAATTTATTATACTTTGTATTCGACTGTTTGTCTCGTTTAATTTATTATACTTTGTTTTCTACTGTTAATTAGGGGTGGACATAAAACCTGGACCGACTCGGATCGGACTGGAACCGACTCGGACCGGACCGAAAATTGCCGATCCACAGTCCAAATGGTTCTGGTCCGGTCCAAAATATTGGGACCAGTTATTTTTTTCGGTCCGGTCCGGTTTCCGACCGGATCGGACCGATTAATAATAATAATAATAATAATAATATATTTATTAAATAAATAAATTTATATTAATAATATAAATTAAAATACTTAAAATAAAATTAAATCCATATACTTGATGGAATTTAATTGGATAGTAAAATTTTAATATTTATTATATTTAATTAATTTAATTGTATTAATTTGAATTTATTAAGAATAAAAATATTTTAAGTGAATAATTATAATATTATAAATTAACATTAAAATGGTGGTATTTAATTTATAATATTAAATATAATTTACATATAATTTTTTAAGAAATTTTTTTAATAAATTAAAAAGTCCATAAAATTTCAACCCGGTTGTAACAAACCGGAACGAGACCGGAACCGGTTGGAACCGGATCGATCGATCCAATATTTTAATCGGTCTGGTCCGATTCAAATTTTTGAGACCGATTATATTAACCGGTCCGGTCCGGACCGGACCGGACCAGATCATGCCCATCCCTACTATTAATGCTCTTCAACTTTGACTTATTTTTACGTTTCGTCCTATTTATCCGAGCTGGCAAAACGCGTGCCGTTACACGCAATATTGGCATGTAAAGAACTGATTATATGAGGGTTAATTTTTCACTTAACCCCCTATATTTGATCTTGTTGTTCATTTAAATTCATATATTTGAATTTTGGACATTTAACCTTTTGTATTGAACTTTTTTGTTCATTTGAGCTCTTTGTTTGAGATTTTAAAATATTTTTCACCATTTTATTTGATATGAAAAAAATGTGTGCTACCAATTTCTAAAGAAATGCATAAAAGCTAATTGTTTCAAATAGTTGAATAAATGAAATTCATTCATCATCATCACAGAAACAAACTCTATTTGATAACAAAAGTTATAGTTTATTCAAAGTCTTTCTCCACTACTTACACTCGGCTATTTTTGTCTTTCTAATAAGGTTCACCTTTAACTTCCCGTTATATAAAATTAATTTATATACATGAAGTTTACGTCATCCATAAGCAAATTAACATGTTGAGCATGTTACACGTACCACATCATATAAAAAGGGACAAAAAAATATTTAAAAAAAATTAGGTTAAAGAAATCATATGAGAAAAAAGAAAAAAAAAAAAGTCAAGTATAAAGGGTAAAATGAAAAATCATTTTAATATTTAATACAAGTAACGTGCCACCAGATCACGTGACACGCGTGTGGCACACTTTCAGATGGAAGGACGGAAACTATAAAAAAAAAAAAAAAAGTGAAATAAATATAAATAACTAAATGGAACAAATAGCCAAATATGGATCAAATGTCATTTATCCGGTTTGAGTTGAATTAATAGTTTTAGTTAAATAGCTCATATTAATATTACGTATGTAAATAACTTACCCATTTGAAATCATGTTGAGTGTGCAAGGGTTGGGGATTTGGTCCAAATCTGGATTGATCTGAAAAAAAATCCGTAACTGAAATATGTAGTCGCAGTGGATCAGATTGAATTTGATTATTTTTCAAATGAATGTGTATTGATCCGAATTTCAAATATTCTGAATTCAAATTTTTTTGATTGATTTATTGAAAAATAATGATTCAAAAAATTCGAAATTCGAAATTTTTAATCACAATGGATCAAATTAAACCCAATTATTTTTGTGTTGAATTTGGGATTGAGGTTGGGTGGATCCGGATTTTCCCAACTGCTCTTCAGCCTGAAAAGAAGTAAAATAATAGTTACCATTATCATTAAACACATTCCATGCTTCTTAAATTCTCAAACTAATACTTGTTTACTGTAATGATTCAGAATCAAAATTTTACCAACTCATCCCATAACCATAGCATATTGTTTAGTATTTAACATTAAGACATGACATGCGTGTTATAGTTTCTCACAGGTCTCTCCTTCCTTGGATGTGTTTTGGTCACTGTTTGGTTCAGACTATGATTATTTAGTTTACCAATTGTTTGATTATGCAACTTTTAATCCGGGAAATTGAAAGATATCTGAAAACTAACACAATCAACAACAAATTTCATCAAACCATAATTAAATATTTTACATATGAGCAAAGTACAAGTACATACAGAATAAAAAACATCTGTATTTGTATCCAACATAACATAACCACACCTGCACATAGGAGTTCATTAAGTCCAAATAAGCAGGACCCATAACACACCATATATACATAGAGACAGGCACAGAAAAGCACATATAAAAAAGCCAACTTAAGAATAAGTGACACTCCTTCTAGTAGTAGTAGTTTTCATAACAGTACCACCAAACAATTCAGCCGCATGTTGGCTGTCAAAAACAGGCTGTGTCACCGTCACAGCTTGAGGACCTTGGTAAAAATATGGCTTCTGTTGATACTGATAGTAAGGTTGCTGGTAACTGTACCACTCATCGTCATGATGAAGAGACTGCCTGCTAGATCGGCCATAGATTTTGTCAACCCTAACGTTGTGTTTGGTTATGTCCCCACTAGAGGAGACGGAGTACAAACACATAGGTCTCTGTCTCCGAATGTGTTTACTATCCGTCTCAATTTCATTTTGTCTCCGTCTCTGGTGTACAAGACACAAAATTTTTGTACTCCTTCATACTGAGGTACAATTTTTCGAAAACAGAGACAGAAACTGGAAAGCCAAAATTACCCTTATCATTTTCATCAATTTCAGATGTGTAACAAGAAGAAAATAACCTTACATCACCAATGTTGGGAATATATTAAAATTTGGGTTAATTTGGTCTTTTTAACATTTTTTTTTTTCAATTTTGTCCCCCTAACCAAACACTATTTTATTCTGGAGACGGATACAAACTTTCAATTTTGTCCACTGCAACCAAACACTCTACTGTCCCCATTTTCCATATCGTATCGTCTCCAATTTTCTGTATTGTCTCCTGTCTCCGGCAGGAACATTGGAACCAAACGCAACGTAAGTTGCACAGAAATAGGGACGTTTCCAATTTTGGAAACTGGGACGGAAACGGGAATTGACAATTTTAAAAACACCGGAAGCGGGAACGGCTAATAAAACATAATAATTTATACTATTATCGAATTATTGCTGTATAAAAAGTTGAAGATAACTATACTTGAAATTGAAAAAAATTTTTTATTAAGTTGAACGAATGTTTCTTAAAACATACCATCTGCCTTTTTTAAATTTTTTTTCCTTACCATCTGCCTTTTTTTAATTTTTTTTCCTTTTCTCAAATTGGATTTGAGAAATGTCAGGTAGGTGTTTCCAAGGTGATTCCGCAATGTCCCAACACGGGGACGTTTCGGGTACGGGAAACGGCAGTCAGGTGCCGTCCCCGTGCATCATAGTGTCAACCATATCAAACCCCTCTTTGCCAATCTTTTTGAGGTCTGATTTGTGTGCCATTTGCTGGATTGAAGAACAAATGTGTTTTTGTTGTGTTTTGTTCTGTTTTGACACTAATGCTAATGTTTAGGCCTCCTTATATAGAATAGAATTGAACTCACAACAGTACTCAATCAGTTAAAGTGCTCAGTTTTATCCCAATTTTTTTAATATTCAGATATAAACAGTCAAACAGAGTTTGAAAGGCATCAACCCTATGGTAACATAACATGTACTCATAGTTATTATTAGTTGGGTTAATAAATAATGGAATAAAAGAATAAAGATATGAAAATCATGCATGGTTGGGACATATATAAAATATTTATATTCCTTCTTTAAATTTATATTAATCTGAATGAGAAAGGGAAATCTACTTCTTTGCAGATATTTATTGATTGTGCATGTTATACTTTATTTCCTTACTCAGAATAAGAAGGCTGCCTAACGAAGATATTTGATTTAAATCAGGCAAGTGCTTTTGTTAACCATATATTCTTTACTTTAAGATGGATTAATTCCTGACCTTCAAGAAAACAGAGAGAGACACCAAATCAAGCCCAATGTGAATCAATAAGCATTGATAATAAACATACGCATTAAAAGGCGTCTCTTTCCGTCTAAACTTCCTGAGAAAATATCTAAAGGCATGATAAGAGCCGGTGAATCCATCAAAAAGCAAACCAATTCGACACGCTTCTTCTCTAATGATCAGATCTTTCTGCGATACAAGTTGCTCACAAACACTCACTCATCCACAAATAAACAACAAACAAAAATGACAAAAATATTGAAAAAGCAAAAAAAATATAATTACCTTAAGATCAAGAATCGAAAATAAGACTGACGAGCCAGCTTAAAGGCGCGGAGGAGGATGCCAATGCCAACACGAACACCGTAGGAGAGGAGGAAGCACTGGCACATATTTCCGATGGCGTTAGCGACACAAGACTCGTTGGAAGCGTGATGACAAGGCAGATGAGAACTGGCGGGGGAGAGCTAACGACGGTGGAGCTCCTCTAATGCTTCACCAAGACGATCTTCGGCTTATGGAGGCCTTGTTCGGCGTCGGGTGGAGAGAGCAGGCGACATTTGGATTTTGGATTTTGAGCTGAATACATCTGCTGCGAGCCACAAATGTTGAACCCGATTTGAAGCGGTTTTTCAATTTGACTCTCATCATTGACATGTTTTAAGACGTGATAAAATTGTATGATAAAATTGGATTTTTTTTTTTTAATTTTTGTTTTTATTGTATTTGAAGATTATATGAGTAAGATAAAATTGGACTCTAACCTAATTAGTAAATAATTATAAAATTAATAAATAATAATTATTATTATTATATGATATTAAATTAAAATATATATCACTGAATTTTTAAAAAAAATAATAATGATAATAATTTTTTGAATATTATTTTATAATTTTATGGTAATTTAAAAGTATATAATTTATATATGATGGTATGAATTTCCATCATAGTTAATTTAATAAATTTATGATTTAAAATTAATTTTACATGTATATATTAATTATATTTAATTAAAATTATATTTTAATGAATAAATTATAAATAGTAATAAATAATTAACAATAATAATTAGAGATTATTTAAAATTAATTTTGTACTTAAACTTGTACGTATTTGTGAAGGCGTTAAAAATTTATAACATTTATGACGGATTTATAAGGGTATTGGATATTCGTAATATTTGTGATGGATTTGTGAGGGTGTTGTAAATTCGCTATATTTATGATGGATTTTTGACAATATATTTGTGGCGGACAAATTGTTTGTCATAAATCCGTCACTAATATTGTTCCAAATGTGCTCGACACAAATTTGTCACAATTTTGTGACAGACTTGTAACGGTACTATTTGTGACGGAATTTTTTCGTTATAAATCCAATATTGCCATATTTAAATATCTATTTTCATATTTCTATCAAAAAATTTTCACAAATCTTTCATAAGTAGTGACGGAATTTTTTCGTCACAAAAATTCTGTCACTGAAGCTCTCTTTTCTTGTAGTGTTTGATTTACTATAAAAAAGGAAATTTTTATTTTATAAGCTATAAAAAGTTTACTATACAATTATAGGTCACTTTTGAAAAATTTGCAAAACTAATGTTTGATTTTCACTGCATAGGTCATTTATAGACTGTGACCATAATTCACAGACTGTGAGCGTAATTTACAGAATCTGTAAATTGTAAAAATTCAGGGATACTTTGGAAAACTTGGCCTATGAAATGAAAACTAAATTTTTAAAAACTTGTTTTTAATATATTTTTCAAAATAGAACTATAATTGTATTTTGAATTTTAAAAAGTTCCATTTTAAAATTAAAAAATATATATATGTAAAAATTTTAGTTTATGGAAGGGTGGAATTATACACCTTACATCGCATTTATATAATAAAAACTCACGTGAATTAATTAACAAAACTTTCTAATTGTTGTAAGCACGAATAAGAGTTGTTCTCCTCAACAATCTGAATTTTACAATCTCGCAACTTCCTTGCTGTCAATAACACGCTCTTCTCTCCGTCATTACTTAGTAATGATACTGTTGACCACAAAGAAAATAATGATAAAGAACCACTTTGATGTGTCGTATTAACTCGAAAAGATTATTTTATTTTATTTTATTGTAATTTCAAATGTATAAAAGAAAAAAATAGAAAGAAACTCTTTTAATTTTCTTTCTCATCTAGCGTACATATACAGAATGTAAATCGCTAGTATGTAATACAAAAGAATTTGAAATTTTAAATAGTAAAAATATCTCCAGCAAGATTTGTTCTAATACTATTTAACATAAAATAAATATATATATATATATATTAAAATAAGAAGTATTGTTACAACAGATTTGATACCACCATCCAACACTACTTTATCGCTACAAGAGTTATGCATGACCTTAGTTTTTCCTTTTGCATTTATTTTTCTTCTTTATAAAATATTCAACTTGAATAATCTTCAAGTTGGTCTCATCAATAGAATTCTCAAACTCATAAAAAACAATCATAACCTTCTCATGTAAATCAAAATCCACCTTATTAATGTCCGCTGATTCAACAAACAACTCCTTTTTTTTTTTAAGTCATTACTTTATGTTCTTTGATCACTATCTATTTTGTATTTTTCTAAAGCAATATAAAAACTCCTACTATATATCCCAATAAACAAAAAATTTGTACCAGAAGGATAAAGACATCACACAACTTGTTCTATAACTGCATTAAAAAACTTTTATTTGACACCTGGCCAACACTCAATAAATTTTGTTGAATATCAGGGACAAATAACATATCATATATATATAAGTTTAGTACCTAACGAAGTTTGCGCTGAAACTGTACATTTTCCTTTAACATCCAACAATCTTCCATCTTCAAGCTTAACTTTAGATAAATATATTTTATCCAAAGTTTTAAAATTATTGAAGTTTATTGTCATGTGCTGAGTAGAACCACTATCAATGCTCCAGCTTTTCATATTTTGAGTTACAACAGCTTTTCATATTTTGAGTTACAACATATTTTTCTTGAACTGTAGAAACAACAAAATGTGTCTCCTTTTATAATGCTTATAAAACTGCATCTTTTGTAACATGTACAACCTAGCATCATCCTTTGTGCTAGTATCTCCTGGACAAACCATTTCAACATATCCCAATTGTTTACAAGCTTTACATTGAACATCACGATTCAAACAATAAAATTTTTCAGTGTGATTAGTTTTTTACAATGAGGATATGGTGAAAATTCTTTTCTAGTTTTTGTCCATTGTTATTGCTGTAGGTTTTTTTTTTTTTTTTTTTAATGTTTCTTTTGAATTGAGCTGTAGTGAGAGCATTCTCAATTTCTTCTTCTTCTCTTTCTATTCGTGCTTTTATTTGTTTAACAACATGTGATGCACTTACAAGTTTTATGAAAGAAAGCTGAGATAAAACCATGAGTTTTCAAGTGAACAAAATTTTGCCTCAAATCTATTTAGCAGAGTAACCATTTTTTTAACAACTCTTCTTTCTAGTAAGTCCTCACCAAGAATCCGTATTTGATTGAAAATTTTCATGACTCTGTTGATGTAGTCTTTCACATACTCAATGTCTTTCATCCTTATTAATTCAAACTCCTTTTTCAGATTAAAAATCTACATATGTTTTACTTTTTTCATTTTTCTTGAAATTCAGACTTCAGCTTGTCCCAAAATTCCTTCCTATTTTGCATTCCATGATACGTATGAAGACAACTCATTAATAGCTAAATGAAGAGTGCTTAAATCTCTAAATTTTCTAGAAACTTTTTCTTCATGGACTTCCATCTGATTGAGAGATGGATTTTCCGCTAATTCATGTGAGGTTTTTTATTCCACAGCTTTTCAAAGTAGCAAACCCCTTAAATATGCTTCCATCTTCACTAACCATGCATTATAACTTTCTCTAATGAAGATACAAGGAGAAAGAGCAGAGATGTGGCCATTTAAGCAAGAAATTGTAGAAACGTATTTTTAGTGAATAACATGTTTAGGTTTTTATTTTTGGTTTTATATATATTTTTTGTTTGATTTCCATCTAGGCCCTCTAAGATCTAATTTAATCTCATACCAGTGTTATAATTTCTGTTAGGATTTCCTTGAATCATAAGGATTTCATTTTAGGAAGGTTTTCCTATTTTGAGTTTGGATTATTTCCTAATTGTTTGATTCCTTATTTAGAAAGATTTAGATTTCCTAATTTGGTTGATTGTATTCTTTAGTTGGAAAGGAAATAAATTAGGAATGTATGTTTAGTGATTACTATAAATAGAGTTATTTCGAGAATAAGAAAGTATCTCATCCCTTTGGGGTGGTGATCATTGAGGTTGGGGTCATGCCCAGTAGGGGTGATGCCATTGGAGTTAGGGTCTCGCCATTAAGGAGATTTTGATTGGGGTTGTCTCGCCATTAACGAAATTTTGATTGGGGTTGAGGTCTTGCTGTAAGGAAGTTTTGATTGCGGCTTGTCTCGCCATAAGGAGATTTCATATTGGGTTGTCTCGCCGTGGTGGGGTTATTCGCCTAAAAGAGATTTTGATTGAGAAAGAGAGCAATTTTGATAAAGAGAGTTTTTTTTTTTTGTAATTTGTTTTGTAATTTTTTTCTCTATAGTAAAGTTGTTATCTTTCCGTAGATTGGGCAATTTGTTGAACCACGTTACATATCGTGTTTGATTCTTTTTTATTATTTTGATTGAATCGAACTTAAAATTAAGAAGGAAAAGAAACCAGATTGAAAATTACTAACAACTTCAAACATATAAAAAGGAAAAACAATTTTAACATACAAGGAAAACTCTTAATTTTTAGCCTCCATTTAGTGTGTGTTTGGTAGATAGATTTGGGTCTTCCACCCCTCATAGAATGATATTTTCCGCTTTGGGCCTAGCCCGCACGGTTTTGTTCTTGGGCTCCTCCCAAAAGGCCTTATTCTATTATGATGGGTGTGGATGTATATATATACTAGTCTTGCTTGACTTCTTTAACTAATGTGGGACTTTGGATTGCATCCCAACAATCGCCCCCTCAAACCAAAGGACTACCAATCCCGTGGCCTCCCCTCGAGCGACCTCCCCTCGAATCATAATCCACCCGATCCGTCTTAATCACCTTCACAATAACCACCTAAATTATTGCCTTCTGGAATAGCCTTATCAAATCAGACACCAATTTTGGAACAGTCATTATCTTCGAAAGTTAGTGCTACTCTGCCTCAAAAGCCAGCTGTGGGTCCCCTTAAAGTAGGTTGCATTACCCACATATTTCACTCTGTCACACTTTTTGAAATTGTGGTATTTAGATGACGCGATGGAGGCCTCAGGCTTCGGTAGAGCCTGAGAGCTTATTATGGACCCACGCATAATATCAGCCTCCACACATGATGCTGGTTTGTTATGATGTAATATAGCAGCATGCGAAGCCCTTTTAGCAAGTGGAGAAGCCCTTTCAGGTCTGGAACTCTCTTTTGCAGGATCTGCTTCTTTAGGAGTAGAGCCACCAGGCAAGAAGAGAGAATTAACAAGAAGCAGTTTTGCACCAAAATTCTTGGCAAGCGCCTTAGCTAATGTCTCTCGATATATATCTTAACCGGCAGGTCCAGATAACAGTATTCGCGGACACATGATAGGGAGAGCATGAGGCAATGTGCAAAATGAAGAATGAAGTCATGGTTAATAGGGATGACCTACGCACAGAGGACAGAGAACGAGTTTTGGTGCTTGCTGCTACTAATAGGCCTTTTGACCTTGACGAGGTTGTTGTTCGGAGGCTCCCGAGTAGATTGATGGTTAATTTGCCTGATGCACCAAATCAAGAAAAGATTCTTAGAGTTATAATAGCAAAAGACTTGTTACGCCCCGAGCTCCGTGACTTCAACCCCACATAGAATGATATTGTCCGCTTTGGGCCTAGCCCGCACGGTTTTATTCTTGGTCTCCTCCTTTCATTCTATTTGGGTGGGTGTGGATGTATATATACAAGTCTTACTTGACTTCTTTAACCGATGTGAGACTTTGGATTGCATCCCAACAATCGTCCCCTCATACCAAAGGACCACCAATCCTGCTGCCTCCCCTCAAGTCATAATCCACCCGATCGTCTTCGCACCAACGGGACACGTCGCCTGACCACTAGATTATCAAGAAGACTTTTGACACAAGGTACACCGAATACGGATCACTTGCGGGCTCTATTTTCATATACCAGGCTCTGATACCACTTGTTAGCCCAGAGCTCCGCTCTTTCCGCCCCACATAGAATGATATTGTCCGCTTTAGGAATAGCCCGCACGGTTTTGTTCTAGGGCTCCTCCCAAAAGGCCTCATTCTATTAGGGTGGGTGTGGATGTATATATACAAGTCTTGCTTGACTTCTTTAACCGATGTGGTACTTTGGATTGAATCCCAACAATCGTCCCCTTAAAATAAAGGACCACCAATCTCGTGGCCTCTCTTCGAGCGACCTCCCCTCGAATCATAATCCACCCGATCCATCCTAATCACATTCACAATAATCACCTAAATTATTGTCTTCTGGAATAGCCTTATCAAATCTGACATCAATTTTGGAATAGTCATTATCTTCGAAAGTTAGTGTTACTCTACCTCGGAAACCAGCTATGGGTCCCCGTAAAGTAGGTTCGAGTGAGAATTCCCTGAAGTTGCATTACCATATATTTCACTCTGTCACACTTTTTGAAATTGTTGTTTTTAGATGACGCAGTGGAGGCCTCAGGCTTCGGTAGAGCCTGAGAACTTATTGTGGACCCACGCATTATATCAGCCTCCACACTTGATAGTGGTTTCTTATGATGTAATATAGCATCATGCGAAGCCCTTTTAGCAAGTGCAGAAGCCCTTTCAGTTCTGGAACTCCCTTTTGCAGGATCTGCTTCTTTAGGAGTAGAGCCACAGGCAAGAAGAGAGAATTAACAAGAAGCAGTTTTGCAGCAAAATGCTTGGCAAGCGCCTTAGCTAATGTCTCCTTATATATATATCTGAACCAGCAGGTCCAGATAACAGTATCAGCGGACACATGATAGGGAGAGCATGAGCCAATGCGCAAAATGAAGAATGAATTCATGGTTAATTGCGACGGCCTATGCACGAAGGATAGAGAACGAGTTTTGGTGCTTGTTGCTACCAATAGGCCTTTTGAGCTTGACGAGGCTGTTGTTCGAAGGCTCCCGAGGATGGTTAATTTTTCTGATGCACCAAATCAAGAAAAGATTCTTAGAGTTATATTAGCAAAAAACTTGTTAGGCCCCGAGCTTCGCGCCTTCCACCCAACATAGAATGATATTGTCCGCTTTGGGCCTAACTTGCAAACGGTTTTGATCTTGAGCTCTTCCCGAAATGCCTCATTCGATTAGGGTGGGTGTGGATGTAAATATACAAGTCTTGCTTGACTTCTTTAACAGATTTGGGACTTTGAATTGCATCCCAATAATCGTCCCTCAAATCTAAGAACAACCAATCCCGTGGCCTCCTCTCGAGCCATAATCCACCTGATCCGTCTTTGCACAACGGGAAACGCTGCCTGACCGCCAGATTATCAGAAAGACTTTCAACACAAGGTACACCGAACACGGATCACTTGCAGGCTCCATTTTCATATACCGGACTCTAATACCACTTGTTAGGCCCCGAGCTCCACTCTTTCTGCCCCACATAGAATGATATTGTCCGTTTTGTGCCAAGCCTGTACCGTTTTATTTTTGGGCTTCTCCCAAAAGGCCTCCCCTATTAGGATGGGTGTGGATGTATATATACAAGTCTTGCAGCTCAATCGGTACTCATTATGCTTCCACTTGATCCTTAAGGTGGTAGATCAAGGGTTCTAGTGCAGGGGGAGGCGAAAAAAACCAGTCGTGACCACCGACTAGGATAACCTAGCTAGCTAATAGTAAAAGCAGAGCTAACACAGTCGGACCGGGCAAGCCGGACTAGCCGGGGTGTTACAAGTAATATATTAAAATAATTGTTATTATAATAAAATAAGAATTTAAAAATAATAAAAGACTTGATATTATGATGTAATAATAATTAATTAAATTTAAAGGTAAAATGATATTTATGAAATTTCCCTTAAATTTTATGTGACCTTTAGCAATTTTTGTGTAGGACTTAGCAATCCTATATTTATATAATCAATGAATTTATACTCATACAATATAACTAAACAAAATGGACTCATAAATATATTTTACTTTATAATAATTTTAAATTAAATTTTTAAGTTAATTTAATTAATAAAATATATTTTTAAAAATTTTAATATTTAGTACACAAAATTATTTTAATTTTATATACCTTAAAATAAAGTAGTATCTAGCCGAAGATATATAATTTATTAGTTGCAAAAGGGAAAAGAATATATATATATATATATATATATATATATATATATATATATATATATATATATTGGTTGAAACTTTAAAATAGAGTATAATTTAGTTTGTGGTTAGAGATAATCTTACTTTGGATAGTATTAGTTATTGTTATGGTTGGGAAAAATCACCAGGTACATCACGTACAACACAGCGGAAGCAATTTTCAAATATCGGGATAACCAATGTTTGAAATATCGGTATCGGTGTCGGTATCGGACTCTTCAGTTTTCAGATAATATCGGGATATTATCGATTTCGGTTAGATATTTTGTTAAAATTTAAAAAATTAATAATTTTATATTTTTTATGTTGAAATTTTAAATTTTCCAAAAATAATAAACTATATTTCACTTGATATAATCATTATGTTCATCTTAACACATGTTTATATACATTTTGTTTAATTACAAATACATGTGAGTTATAATTAATCGTAAAATAAACATAAAAATATTGAAAATAACATCTAAATTTATTAGATTATTACAAAATTTTACAAAAATACAAATCACTAAAAAAAAAAAGAATTTCATGGTGACTCAAATATATAAGGTGAATAACTATCCTTTCACACAATAGATTTGTCATGAATATGTGTTTGCATATATATTTTTTTAAGTAATTGTTAAAATGTCATGTTGATGGCGTTTCATCTCTTCCAATTGATCCGTAAATAGAATCATTTGGATTCATCCAAGTAGATTGATATTGTCACTCGGTGTACATTCGAACTTTATTTGACATTTTTGAAGAATGATAATCAAATATATTGTAGCTCTAAAATTACAAAAGAATTAGATATGAGAAATTGATTCTGATCCTAACTAAGGTTGAATATTAGAACTTAACCCCGATTTCATTTCACCTCGTGATTATATAATTTTCAACTTCACATTAAAATAACAAAAACTATTTTTTTTCAATATATTTATAAACAAGATAGTTAAATCAATGCCAATGTGCTTTAATGGCATTCACATATTGAAAATGTTGGTGATAATACTTTTATTGTAATATTTCTCAATGACATAACACTATTCCGTATATATATATATATATATTTCTCAATGACATAACACAAATATAAATTAATAATATTAATAATTTTTAATTAATATTATTAATTTTTTATTATATTGTAATAATTTCTGAATATAATTATGTACTTAATTTCATTTTGCTACTCGATGCCAATTGTTTTAGTTTTGTCAAAAAAATTTCTCATATTTTTTGTATAGTATTTCAGCTATTTAAAAACAAATTATTTCATAATTAATACAAGAAGAATAAATTTCACAATCCACCTAAAATCTTCCCTCAATAAAACGATAGTTTAAATTGATGTTTATATTAGAATTGTACCTTATTACTAAAATTAGAAATTTATTAAGTATCTTAATCCAATTGTATACATAACTTGTATAAGATTTGAGTTCTCTTCATGTTTTCTATCATATTAAAAATGAGAATTTAATTATGAAATATCATACTAAATAATATACAAATAATTAAAATCATAATTCTATAATTAATCTTTTTTCAAAAGAAATAATAGAGATTAATATATTTGCTGCACGAATGAGCAAACCAAATATATGCTTCTTGCTCCACACCTACATACTTCCATGTGAAATGCAATTTTTTCGATTGATGTACGCATGAATTCATATAATATTGGCTAGTAGGAATCACGTTAGTATCAACCAACCTTAAAACGGTACAAATTAGTTCACTATTCTTATTTTCTCAATTGTTTATTCTTAATAATTTCATTTTTACCATTTAAATTTCATTAGTCGTGAATCCACACTTTAGTACAAATATCAAAATTAAAATCTATTTATCACTTAATTTTTTGTTAACTACATTCTAAAAATATTATTTATTTCTAAATATATCGGGATATTTCGGATAATATCGGAAAATATCGGGAATATTGGGATATTTTACAGATATATTGGATTCCGTACGGATACTCCGGAGGATATAGGATATTCAGATGTATCGGTACCGGTCGCTCAGAAATTTAGATAATATCGGGATAATATCGGGTATCATTTCGATATTTAAAACCTTGATTATAACTAACCAAGTAATTTAATTGTTCCTATATATAGTTTATGTTATAATCATTTTATTTCATGATATCTTGTTTGGACACATGACATGCTACACATCAACCATATTTCGTCCAAATATCATTTTTTCGATCTCTAAGTAAACTGATAAGTTAAATGACATTAATACCTTTTATTAATTCATTTTAACATGGCCATGTATTTTCCCATTTTCACTGAATTGAGTGGCCAAATAGATATCTTTCTATCAAGAGGAATAAATCTCATCTTGTATAATCACTCCCACTGCATAAGTCATATAACGTCCCATTACAGACTTTGTGGTTATGCGGTTAAAGATAACGTTTAAATATGTAAGATAATAATCATTATGTAAGAACTAAAATACTTAGGTCTAAGGATTGAGTAACCATAGGTATTACACGAATTACTAAAAACGTCAACATATAATAATTCTGTAATGAATATGTCTAGTATTTGTTCTCTACGATACCTACTAATTTGATCTGTACCATATATATAATTATCACATAACTATTAATAAAACTCGTACTAGCTCTTCGTAATAGAATAACTAGGGACTTATTATTATATGTATATAACATGCTAAACAATAATAATAACACCACCAATCTCAATCTCTCTCTCTCTATATATATATATTATAAAGCAAAAGTTTTTAGCGGACCCACAAAGATGACGTGGCGCGCTAAAAACTCAGCATTTGGTTTAAAAAGAATGAAAATAGCAAGTTTTTGGTTTCTACATAGTTTCTCTCCTCTCTTATTACACCATGTTAAAAAAGAATATTATAAAAATATTCTACTATATGCTTAAAACTATTAAATTTATATTAATTATATATATTTTATACACTACAAAAACTTTTCATATTTTTATTCGTTTTTTTATACATTAATGTCTCTTATATTTATGATTGTATTTATATTTTATTCGTTTTTTATTCATTAACGTCTCTTATATTTTGTATTTATACTTTATCCCTTCCGAAAGAAAAAGCAAAATGTTAAGATTGGTAAGTATTCTTCTCGCTCTCATTTTTCTATGCCAATATTTGTATTTCTATTTTGTCTCTCCACCAAATGAAAACCAACTAATTGTCATGTAAATTTAGTAATTAACTTTAGTTTTTTTTCTCTCTAATTTTATGTTAGTTTTGATTTAATTTTATGTTAATTTTGATTTTTGTGGTGTTAACATGTTTTATATATATTATTTAATATTTTTGATGTTTTCATATAATTTCTATTGTTTTTGTTTCAGTTTTATATGCGAATTTGTTGGCTATCGAACATGGGTGAGTTTTCATGTACTTCTTATTCATGCATTTTTCAACCGTTATTCTATTTTTTAATTACTTTTTTAGTTTTATGATAAGATTTGTGGAGTTTAAAATTTTAATCAATTTTCAATAGTCAAATGAAATTTTAAAATTGTAAATTTTGTTTTGAGTTTTTATTTTCTAATATACATAAATGTTAAAAAATATATATAATTTTTTTTTAAAAAAAGTTAATTTTTATTGTAAATTAAAGTAATATTATTTCTTTTTTTATGTTTTTTATTTTCAAATTTAATAGTTTTTTTCCCCAATTATACATACAAATGTGGTGTGATTTTTTTTAATATATTATTTATTTTATTTTTTTTTTACAGGTGTTTTAAATAGGAGAATACAATCATTTTTTAGAAAAGTGTAGAAGAAAAACTTGAAATACAATTAGCTTTAATTGTGAGAGAAGAAAGTCATTGTAGTTAATTGTTATTATTTTTTTTTTAAAATTAATATAGTATTTGTAAATACTTTTATTCAAATTTGATATATCGGTTGAATTGTTTTTTTCTATTTATAATTTTATGTTAGATGATATAAACCATATTAAAAAAATATATTTATATATTGATTATTATAAATTATTTTTCTATTTAAGTATAATTTTTATTTTTAAAATTTTAGTAGATATTTAAAGAATTATCCATTGTTATTATCGTGTTAGTTTTAATGAATAATACCAATGCATAAATCAATCATTTTAAATGGATAACTTTTCATTTCTTTTAAATTGCAGATGTTATAATTAAGTGATAAATTAATTTCATTCATTAATGTACATTACAAATAATTTGTATATCATGACTTCAATTTCAAATTTTAAATTAATTTCATCACTTTAAAATATGCAAACAAATATAGAAAATTATATACATATATATTTCATTGTATATTAAAGAAAAAGTGAAATAAATCTTTTTTATCCGATTATCAATATTCTCGAAAACCAATAACTCTTGACGATGTGTATTCTCTCGAGAGTCCATTATTCCATTAATAAAATTATTTATCACAATATCATCGATCTTCATAGTTACTAATATTGGTTGCCATGGGAAGTGATTCAAAAAGTTTCAAATTTACTACATTTATAATAGTTATAAATAATTATTTTAAAATTTTTTTTATATTCATTAAATAATTTTGATAATGATAATAATATTAAATTTACACATGAATTTAATATTTTAAAAATAAATAGAGAATATGAATATATATGAGTAATTAAATCAATGATAAGAAATTACACAACCCATGTATTTTCAAAAAACAAACATTTAAATTAAATCAAACCAGACACATATTGATTTGGACTCTTAGCAACTATTAAAATATGCTTTTCATTTTTAAACTTCTAATTGATTCACATTCCATTTACTATTCTAATTCATATTTATATTATTTTTCTAATTCATATTTATATTATTTTTCAGTACTAAAATAGCATCCTTCCATGATTGTTTTTCCCTAAAATTTTACAATTGAATGAACTATTTAAATTCTTTTTAAAATTATATAAGAATACATAACAATTTAAAAATTTTCACATTTTATTATAGTCCAAAATTATTTTTCAAAAGTGAAATACTATTAGATAATTAGAGCATAACTTATATTATATATATATATATATTTTATTTACTGGGAGCCACGTTATGGTTATAAATACTTTAAAAGGTGCAACAAACGTTTTACGCCATTAATTTTTATGTTCATAAATTTACACAATATCGATAAAATAATATAAATATAATACTAAGCAAATATAAAATTTACTTTATGTTTATAAATTTATACAATTTGTATAAATGGTTGGTTTAAATTATTAAATAAATTTTCTTTTAAGGTGTCATTATTTAATAATAATAATAATAGCAATATTATTATTATTATTATTATTATTAATAAGTGGGTTCATTTAATTTGGGTTAGATTTTATTTTATTTCTCATTTTTTACTTTCTTAATACTAAAATAAAAAGTGTTGATGGAGAGTCCAATTAATTCTAAAGACTTTTAAATTTCGCCATAAATTTAATATTTATTATTTGATACATTCTTGGGAATGAGGCCAGTCCAAGATTTGATATAAAGTAAAGATTTTTTTGGCAGAAATTCTAGTATAGAAAAGACAAGGCACAAAAGGAATTTTAACAAGGGCTACTTATTTTCATTTAAAAAGTGTGACCTGGCCTGTAAGGCCATTACATGCACTGTGTAAAATGGAAAATACATAGTCTTTCAAAATGGCCAAACAGTGGCCTCTGATCTACGATCACCCTTAGTCACCAAGAAAATCTTTCTTTGTTTTTTATAACTTTCTAAATAATTTAGAAATTTATCAAATTAAATATCAATTTTTCAATAAAATAAAAAAATAGAATGTAATAAAAGTAATTATAATTTTAATAAATTATATAAAATATAAAAATTATTTATATAAAATTTATAAATCCTGCGCAATGCGCGGGCTATTCAATAGTAATAATATATATTATTTATTAAAAGTATCGAGTGGAGTTAAATAGAAACGTAATCGAATCGTGGGAGTTCAGTCACACCCTAGTACATGAGATTATTATTATATTATTTATTAAACCTATCGAATGGAGTTAAATAGAAACGTAATCGAATCGTCGGAGTTCAGTCACACCCTAGTACATGAGATTATTATTATATTATTTATTAAACCTATCGAATGGAGTTAAATAGAAACGTAATCGAATCGTCGGAGTTCAGTCACACCCTAGTACATGAGATTATTATTATATTATTTATTAAACCTATCGAATGGAGTTAAATAGAAACGTAATCGAGTCGTGTCCGTTAAGAAAAGAAGGTATTAGTTGCTGTTACACGCAAAAGAAAAGATGTATTAGTTGCTGTCACACGTCATAAAAGTACAATTTATTTGCAACGTGTAACAACACACCTTCTAAGTTGTAATACTGGGGTTCATCAAGTCCTAAACAGGACCTACATCAGACAATATAGATATAGATAGATAGATAAAAGCCAAGTTAATAATAATAAAGGGAGCTGCGGTTGATAGTTGTTTTGGTGTGAGTAGTATATTCGATAATGACTGCACCACCAAACAACCTAGCTGCATGTTCGCTGTCATAAACAGGCTCTCTCACAGTCACACCTTGGTACTGATACCAGTGCTGCTGGTAATTGTACGATTGATAATCATGATGAGAGGCCCTGTTGGGGCGGCCGTAGATTTTGTCCACCAAAGCAAACCCCTCTTTCCCGATTTTCTTCAGGTCAGGTTGAGGTGCCATCTGGACTTAATCAATTAGTAGGAAGAAGAGGAACAAATGTGTGTTTTGTTGTGTTTTTGATACGATAGACATGTCTCCTTATATACAACTCTCTTTGCCAAGTATTCGGTTTCATAACACTTTCTTGGATTCCATTCAATGTCAATATAGTTGTTCAGACATACACACCTAATTTTGAAAGGCATCAATCCTCCTGTGCTAAAACTTCTCTCACAGAAAAGAATGTTTCGGTACCAAACCTTTTCCCGAATGTGAAATATGTACATTTTCATATAGTGCATCAGGAGTGGTGATTGGGGGAGGTGGCCATGGAATGACATGAAAGAATAAAGACATTGAAACTTACACGCGGTGGTGATATTATGTTTATATAAAATTAAGGATACTAAAGAATTACTACTAGTGAGATGAAATATTAGATTCTTTATTAGATTTATTTTAATTATTTTTATCTCCATGGAAAAAAGAAAATCCAGATATTTGCAGATATTATATGGTCCTGCAACTGTTACAATATTTATGAAATGTTAATAATTCATGTCTCATAGAATGGTCTCAGCTGGAAGAGAATTATCAAATGACCCCATTTAGGACCCTGTAATGTCTATATTTATTTATTGATCCATATCACCGCCGAAAGTGGTTTTCTACGGTCTCAAGGTTGAATCGTCCATGGTTTTCGTGATTTTAATATTCTTTTCTAATGATTTTTATTAACCTTTTTTCTTTTATTGATCTTTAAATGAGTGAAATCACTAGTTATTTGGATGGCGGCATGTATATGAGAGTTTGCTCATGGGACACTGATAAATATTTGTTGGGTTAGATTTCCTTTTTAGTGTCAAACCTACCGGTTTAAAGAGTTCTAATATAAAATTTAAAGAGTTTAGGGTTTCTTTGGTAAATAATAAAAAAAATAAAAAAATAAAAAAAAGTGAAAGCAAGAAAAAAAAAAAGGGTTGAGAGGAAAAGATGAAAACTGATTGTTCTTCTTCCGTGTAATTTAAGGGCTTTAATGACGGTTCTTTAACTAACCAATAGATTGCGCTCAAATTTGGAGCGTACATAGAAGACACATAGTTCTGAAGATTGACAGTTGGGATCTGGAGTTCTCAATAAGAAGTTATATCGTCGAAAATAAAAACTGTCGGATTCCCGTCAGAACACTGAGCAGTCAGATTCAAATGGGATTATCTCTTTCGTTAGCCATTGGATCGAGTTAAATTTTGTACTATGTTGTCGATGATATATTGAAGTTTATTCTGGACAGTGGAGATTAGATTTGGAGACTTCTGCCGAGAGAGACAGTCATCAGAATAGGGAAGTTGGTTAATAAATTTTATTTTCTTTCTCTTGTTGTTAGATCCTAATAATCTTGATATTATTAGGGTTGTTGGTTCTCTACTTAGCGTTGGAACATTGTGTAATCTCTATTTTTGATCAAAGTGGAGTTTTGGACTGAACTACGATCCCGTAGTTTTTACTTCTCCCATTGAGGAGGGTTTCCGCTGATTATTTGATTGTGTGGGCTTCTCCCAACAATATTACCACTTAGAACTAACCCAGCCATTATTTTAAATTAAAAAAAAATTGAAAAGAAAAAAACTTATTTACTTACATGTAATATTATCAAATGATATTTTTACAAGCATCATGTACTTGGAGATCGTCAAAGCAATATGGAATGAATTGAAAAATAGATTTGAATGATGTAAATATATTCTAATTATGAAATACTTAAAATGAAGGAAAATAAACCAATTAGAAATTATTATTACAAGCTGTCTTCTTTCAGTTGTCTCAATTGTTAAATCGAATGAGATTTTATAGTGAGAATGTGAATGATAATAAAGTGGGGAAAGAGAATGCTAATGGTCTTGTGGGAGATGTTTGAAGTAATTGTGAGATTTTATAGTGAGAATGTGAATGATAATAAAGTGGGAAAGAGAATGCTAATGGTCTTGTGGGAGATGTTTGAAGTAATTGTGACAATAGAAGGACCTTATACAAGGATCTTGACGAGAGATGGTAAAATAGCAAGAAGTTCCTTTATCGCAAAAGAAAGGTGGATGAGCGATTAGGGACGACAATGGGCAGGATATGAGTGGATATGCTGGTATCCATATCCTTATCCTCTATATATTTTTTTTCTATCCATATATTTTTCATATCCTTTTAATTCAACTAGGTAAGGATGCGAGTATTTATCCGCGGATATGGATTTATCTATGGATATATCTATATTATCATAATATTTTTTAAAATAATAATATGATCAAAATTAATCAAATTATAAGCACAAAATTAATCCAAATTCAATCATGAAATTAATCCAAATTATAAATAAAATAAATTTAGAATAAAACAACAATTTTGACGCTCTTTTAACTAAAATTTTAATAAGATAGCCAGAAAATATAAGTTTTATTAATGTTTGAAGTTCTCACCACAAGTTACCAGTATAAAAAATAAAAATAAAAAACACAAATATCATATTGAACTTATGAATAATCTCTTCCGCTAATTTTCAAGGATTGATCATAGTCACAAGAATTAATATATAGAACAAAATAATTAAATATATATATTTATGTAAAAATCTGGAGTTACCTTAAAATAATATGATTTCAACAAAATTAAGAAAATTCATTTAAATTATAGGGTTGTTTTTATTTCTGTGATTTTATAACTTTTATTTACATTATATAGCTCAACTTTAAAAATTTTACAAAAATAATTTTTTACAACTTTCACTTTTAAAAAATGAACAAAATTGACCACGTTACCCTTCTGTGAAAACCTTTTACATTGATCTGTGAATGTGTGAAGGTAGTCTGTGAAAAGGATTTGTGAAGGTGTGATGGTTTATTTTTGAAAATCAAAGTTTGAATGGTTCAAAATAGAAATAAAGTTTTGTTGGTTTAGTTTTGAATCTTTAAACTTTGTTTGGTGCATTTTATGTATTTTTCTCTAAATTATATTTTATTTTATTTTTACTTTTATTTTGCGAGTAGAGGATATGGATAAGGATATTTTACGGTATCCATATTCATATTCTTATCCTTGACGGGTATAAATTTTCTATCCATATCCGCTTGCTAACTTTAATAGGTCATATCTGCCCATAGCGGGTGAGTATCAAGGGTAAACAGGTATGCGGATAGAATTGGCATCTCTAGGAGCGATTTTCCATCTTGCTGAACTTGTGAAAGGATAAATTATTTAGTAAATGATTTATTCACGCCGAATCAGATTAAAACTTTTATATTTGGTATTTAGTATAGGTATTTTGAGGACCAAATACGAGTTTGAAATTTACAACTCCATTTAGGATGGATTAAAAAGTTTCGGTACAATTCGGAATTAAAACTGAAAACCAATTATTAAAAAAAATTAATTAATTTCTTTTAATAATTTAAAATAATTATGTGAACTTCCAGTTGTATATAGAATGATGTTCAATAAATATTTATCCAACCTATTATTTTAGATGAATGACTTTTACTTGTTTATTCATTCAACGTTGAATTGTGTTGATTAAAATAACTTTTACTTGTTAACGTATGAACCTATTGAATTTGTTTAAAATGTTTTGAATAGAATTATTATTTCGATGTAATTCAGAAGCATACCTAATAAATATTTATTATCTGATATTAAGATTAGATTAAATGTGAAAAAATATGACCACATCCTCATGAAAGTTCACTGAGTATCGCACAACATGTAAGAATATAGTTATATAGACAGATACAGAGCCGCGCCTTGCAGATGTTTTTCTGTTCATAGTATAGTCTGTACCCCCAAACAACTTAGTAGCATGTTCGCCTTGCACTTGGAATCCAAATGTTTCAACTTTCTTGGATTCCCCTCCAACACCCTTTTATGGTTGATCAGAGTCAAACCATAAGTTTGAAAGGCATCAAAAGCCAAGCTTGTGGTAAAATATTTCTCACACGCCTAGAAAAATCTGAAAATACCATGATAGATTAGGTTAGAAAATTGAAATATTAGTTTCTAACATTATACTTTTTGGCACTATATATAAACTGTCCATAATAACTTATCAGGAGTGGTTAGGAGGGAGGAAATGGAATAAAGGAACAAAGACATGAAGGATGGTGGTGGTATTATGAGCATAGATCTAGTTAGGTTAGATCAGACAAGATTCTTTGGATTTTTTTTTTTTTTTTTTTTTTTTAAAATTTTAAAAAATGGGCTTTTTAAAGTTCAAAACATAATTATTGGCCTGTTAAAAGTGTAGTTTTCACTCCATAGGTCAAGTTTCTCTAAATACCCCTGAAAACTTTACAATTTACAGTCTGTGAATTACGATCATAATTTATGAATTACAGTCACAGTCTGTGAATGATCTATGGAGTGAAAATCAAACTTTAGTTTTGCAAACTTTTCAAAAGTGGCCTATAATTGTATAGTAAACTTTTTATGGCCTATAAATTTTTTTTTCTCAAATACTAACAGAAAATCTAGATCTTTGCCGATATTATAAAGAGATATATAGTTAAAGGACAAAGTTCAATTAATTTAAACAATAAGATTATGAATTTTATATAATTCAGTCATGGAATATTATTCATCTGGATGGCCATTAGGGATAGCACTAGATAAGTCCTTGAGATATTGGACCAGTCTTGTCCTATAGTAGGGACAGAAGGCCGCAGGATTTGCCTTAGCCTACTCTAAAAAAAGAAAAAAAATGTATTTAAATGGTATTTTTATATTAGTTTTTTCTTGGTCAAAAATTACATTTTTAAATTTGAAATAATTTTGAGTTTGAAAATAAATATTTTAATGATAATTATTAATTTATTATATTATTTGATATTCAACCAATTATATATACTATCAATGTTAATGAAAATAATTAATCTTTAATACTATTTAGATACTACAAAAATTAAATTTGTTTAAATATTAATATTATATTTAATACCAGCAGTAAATTAAAATTATTTTAAAAAATTAAAAATAAAAAATAAATTATTTAAATAAAAAATTAAAAAACTAATTAACATGTAATGTGAGCATGGACAGGGCGTGACGAGACATGACACTGAACAGATTTGAACTTGCCCTACCTTATATGCGGGGCAGGGAAGGGTGGCGTGTACTGAACATTTCATATGAGGTAGATCGAGTCAGGTCAGGCCGCCTTGGGGCAGGTCAGGTCTACTGAAAATGACAAAATTGCGATCTGTAATCAGTATTTATGGAATATAGGATGTAATTAAAATTATTAAATAAAATATGACAAAATAAATTTGTAATTTATAATGTGAGAGCACATCTCATATTTTATTAGATAATCAATAAAATTTTAATAAAAATTATTTATTTGATAAAATAAATAATGAATCGATATATTATTTCTATAGGGGTTAATTACATCTAATCTTATATTTGATAAAATAAAAATTATTTTTTTATTTTTCTGATAAGATTCACCTTTAATTTTCAGTTATATAAAATTAATTTATATACAATGAAGTTCAAATCATGTATGAGCAAATTAACATGTCGAGCATGTTACACATACCACATCGAATGGAAGGGACTAAAAGTATTTTAAAAAATTAGGTTGAAGACATCAGGTGAAGAAAAAAAAAAGAAAAAGAAAAGTATATAGGACTAATTGAAAAAAAAGTCAAATATAAATAGTCAAGTAAAATTTTAACATTTGATACAACTAACATGCCACATCAAATCATGTCACACGCATGTGGTGCACTTTCATACGGAAGGACGGAAATAGTAACGAAATGGTGAAATAAATATAAGGTTCTAAATGAAACAAATAGTCAAAATGAGTCAAATGTCATTTATCCCGTTTGAGTTGAATTAATATTTTCAGTTAAATAACTGATATTAATCTTACATATGTAAATAAATTACACATTTGAAATCATATTGGGTGTGCAAGAGTTGAGTTTGGTCCAAGTTTGAACTTACCTAAAAAATCTAGATCCGAAATCCGTAGTTTTAATGGATCGAATTGAATTCGATTATTTTTCGAATCCGAATTCAAATTTCCTTGGTTGATTTATTGAAAAATAATAGATTCGAAAAAATTCGAAATTCGAAATTTGAAATTTTTAATTTTTAATTTTAGTGGATCAAACCAAATTCAATTATTTTTCGGATGAATTTGGGATCAAGGTTGGGTTCATCCCGATTTTTCCTACTGGTTTGCAGCTATGGCAGATGTAGTGTATCAAGAGGGGGACAAAATGTCTCCATTTTTTCTCAAAACACCTAAAAATACTTTTAATTGTTTGTAACCGTGGATAAGTTCAAAAAGAAAGAACAAGAGGAGAAAGAACATCGAAGTTAGAATGTGAGAGAGTATATTATTTATTTTTATTTTTTCTCATGTGTAGATAAATAAGAGAAGAAAGAACAGAAAAATTAGAATGCCAGAAATTATATTATTTATTTACTTTTAAAATTTATGATATTTATTTTTAAATTAATATTCTATAAAGTCAATCTTTTATTGATTTATTCTTAATTTTAGTTATAGAATTAGTAAGAGAAAAAATTACTAGTATTTCAAGAAAATATTATAAAATTATATGTCCTATCCTAAAAGATCCGCCACTGCAGTGGATCGGAAACAAATAAAATAATAGTTACCATTATCATTAAACACATTCCACGCTTCTTAAATTCTCAAACTAACACTTGTTTACTGTAATGATTTAGAATCAAAATTTTACCAACTCATCCCATAACCATAGCATATCGTTTAGTATTTAACATTAAGACATGACATGCGTGTTATAGTTTCTCACAAGTCTCTCCTACCTTGGATGTGTTTTGGTCACTGTTTGGTTCAGACTATGATTATTTAGTTTACCAATTGTTTGATTATGCAACTTTTAATCCGGGAAATTGAAAGATATCTGAAAACTAACACAATCAACAACAAATTTCATCAAACCATAAGTAATCTATTATCTGATATTTTACATATGAACAAAGTACAAGTACATACAGAATCAAAAACATCTGTATTTCTATCCCAACATAACATAACCACACCTGCATATAAGAGTTCATTAAGTCCAAATAAACAGGACCATAACACACCATATATACATAGAGACAGACACAGAAAAGCACATATAAAAAGCCAACTTAATAATAAGTGACACTCCTTGTAGTAGTAGTTTTCATAACAGTGCCACCAAAGAATTCAGCCGCATGTTGGCTGTCAAAAACAGGCTGTGTCACCGTCACATCTTGAGGACCTTGGTAAAAATATGGCCTCTGTTGATACTTATACTCATACTGAGGTTGCTGGTAATAGTACCACTCATCATGATGGAGAGACTGCCTGCTCGATCGGCAGTAGATTTTGTCAACCATATCAAACCCTTCTTTGCCAATCTTTTTGAGGTCTGATTTGTGTGCCATTTGCTGGATTGAAGAACAAATGTGTTTTTGTTGTGTTTTGTTCTGTTTTGACACTAATGCTAATGTTTAGGCCTCCTTATATAGAATAGAATTGAACTCGCAACAGTACTCAATCAGTGAAAGTGCTCAGTTTTATCCCAATCTTTTTAATATTCAGATATAAACAGTCAAACAGAGTTTGAAAGGCATCAACCCTATGGTAACATAACATGTACTCATAGTTATTATTAGTTGGGTTAATAAATAATGGAATAAAAGAATAAAGATATGAAAATCATGCATGGTGGGGAAATATATAAAATATTTATATTCCTTCTTTAAATTTATATTAATCTGAATGAGGAAGGGAAATCAGATATTTATTGATTGTGCATGTTATATTTTATTTCCTTGCTCATAATAAGAAGGCTGCCTAACGAAGATATTTGATTTGGTACAATAATCTCTATATTTTAATGTTAACCCTAGCTTTTGTTAATCATTATCATAAGTATATTTTTGAGATGTAACATGTTTGTTAGATGTACAAGTGTTAGATAATACTGTTTAAAGACAAAATAGGAGGAATAAATTCTCCCAAGTCTAGTGGTTTGTACACTGCTCTATCCATGTGCGGTCGAACCTTGCTCTTACAAATTTTGGGAACAAATAGATTCTTCCAAATATGATGTGGGAGGCGTGACGAAAGATAGATGATGATTTTAGTGTTAGTGATTTATAATTGAGTATAATGTTAGGGTATGTATCACTCGAATTAGAGGGAAAATTTGGTAAAGTATATATTTTTTAAGTTATTTATATTCGTAAATATTAAATTTTGAATAAATTAATAAATGTGGAAATACAAATATTCGGTTATTAAACACCTACAAATAACTTCACACGAAGAAATCTTTATAGAATCTTTTGATGAGAGAAAAATAATATAAGCACTTTTCGTAACATCGAAACATAAGATACAAATACAAGATTCCGCTTATATAATTTGAAAAATACAACTATTTTCCGTTCGTACGTACAATAGTGTATTTCACATGTATTTCATTCGGTTTGCATTTCACAGAAACTCTAAATCTTCAATATCACCAAAATGGCTGCCGAACAACAACTTTTATGGTGTCTTCAACCGTTGGAGTGAAGACGAAATAAAGTAAACCTTCATATGGTGATAAAAGTTATCATCTTCATTGGACAACGAAAGAGATCTATCTCCACAGTAACAGGAGGAAATAAAAAGTAGAAAAAACGCAATAACAAAATACATAAGTTACAATAGTAGAACTAGATGAATGGAGAGGAAGGGTGACCAGAGAGAGCCAGTCGGAGAAGGGGAGAAGAATCCCTTCCCAACTGGTAAAGCGGGTGCTAGGATGATTTTTTTTTTTTAAGGTTTGGGAGAAATAAAGTGAGAAAGTTAGGAGAGACAGAAGGATAAGTCATATATTATCAGTCGTACATTGCATCGCATTTATAACATACAAGCTCATAAGAATTAATTAACAAAACTTTCTCTCACCTAAACTTTCTCCCAACTCCGAACCCTAGCAGCCGTCACAGCCTGCCGGAGAAGGGACTTCAGTTTCCCTTCTCCGGTCGTCTCTCCAGGTAATGAATCTCTTATACTTTTATCTTTCATTTCTTGTATCGAAGCATTGTTCGGGTCTCTTACCCTTTTCTAATCGACCTTTCACAGGTTCTATAAGCTCCGATCTATCTTGAATGGGTTTTAATCTGTCTCAAGAATATTTATTTTCCTCGGTTCTTCTTCGAAGATGGTCGCCGAAATCAGTTAGAGGACCAGTTTGGTTGGCAGGAATTTACTCAGTTCTAATATCTAGATCTGGTAGTAGATTGAATTTAAAGAAGTGTTTAGTGTGTGGTTTGTTTGTTTTTGTATTTTTATTTTAAGTTGAGCTAATGTTAAATCACCTTTCCATTTACTTTGCTGCTTTTATTGATTTTTAGCCGCCGGGAATCCCGAATTCCTCCAAATGTGTCACGTCCGTAATCTGGGGCTATTCGTCTGCTAATTTTGAAATTTTATTTAATTTTTAGTCTATTTATTGTTCAAGGGTAAAATGGGCATTTTTGTAAAATATTAACTTTTTCGGTTTGACCAAATGATTTGACTAAGTTTACTTTTGGGTTGGTTTTGAAAACAAATTGATATTTGAGTTAATTTTGTAAATATTTCTAAAATGGGGTTATTTTTAAAACCACATGAAACATATGGGTTGGTGGAGATATTTATCACCCATATATATGTGAAAAGAAGCTTTTAGAATTCATTCTCACCAAAACCTAGAAAATTGAAATTCACATGTTCTTATTTTTCTCTCAAACCAAAAGTCATTCTACGAATTCCTAAACTCTATTTGCAAAGGATTTCACTTGGGATTTTGCACTTATCTTGGGTTCTTCACATTCTAGGTATTGATTCCTTCTCTTTTTACTTTAAATTGATTTTATTAAATTTGGTGATTTTAGCATGAAATAGGGTTGAATGATTCGGGATTGATTTCAACGAATTGATTTGGGGGTTTTGCTTTATATGGTTTGGGTTTTGAAACCCTTGATTTAATTTCATGATTTGGGTTGTTTTGGGTCTCAATTGATTTTTAATTGCTCTTTAGATATGAACCCTAATTCGTTCAATTTGGGAATTTATGGATTATTCTTGATTTGGTGTAGACCAAGTCGGGGATCGTCAACCAGAGTAGATTCAGTAGATTGGATTAGCGATCAAGGTTAGTAACCGTGTTTATGCCCCCACGTTGTATGTTTTTGTTTGTTTGCTTGTTTGTAAATTGATTAAATTTATACAAGACGAATTTTGATTTGGAATAGCTTAAATTGCTGTATTTGATATAAACTGTTTGGGTATTTTGCTACCATCTTATCTGTACACATTCGGACATGTGAATTAGTGTCCATATTTGTTTGCTATCTGTCTATAATCTGTTAAAGTCCTGTCCTAAGGTTAATACGATAAGACCAACATGTTGTGAGCGAAAACTAGATGTATATATCGATGCACGAAAGCGTATATGGCCTTGATTGCCAACCACTTTCTGGATGCGACAACATCATTTCTGGAGCTTGGCTCATTTCTAGATGCGACGACATCATTTATGGGATCTTTTATCCATCTCTGAGGGTTTAACCCTATTTGTCTGTTTTTGTTCCCGATTTTGTTATTAGACTAAGGACAGGCCTGGTAAGTTAAACACCTAAGTAATTGGGTAATTCTGAACTCTGTGATAATGATATGTTTCTGCTGCTGGTTATATGTTGAATATATTTGGTTTAATTCTTGCTAATGCTAGTTGATTTCTTTTGGGTTCTAGCTTTGGATAGTATTATTTGTGACTCCTAACTGGTTGTAAATGCTAGGAATAGACCCAATTAGATAGCTAGACTTTGATTAGCGATCGACATAATTGGAATTAGGCTAAAAATTGTGCCCAAGGTCCGTAACCGGACTGTATACCGGACTAGGTACCGGATTGTCACTTAAAACTGGAAAATTGGACGTAGGATGGTCTCTGGCCGAACTCCTTACCGAGCTGGTTACCGAAATACAATTCAGTCAGCCTTGAGATTACTAAATTCACTCTCTAGACGAACTACTTACCGAATTAGTTACCAAACTGTAGTTCGGTATGAGCCTCTGAAGATTGTTCAACCTCTCTGACTGAGCTCTTCACCGAGTTAGGTACCAAATTACAATTCGGCATGTCTGGGAGACTTGAAACTCTCTGACTAAGCTTCATACCGGATTAAGAATCGAATTGTCACTTAAACTTTCCCTGGATTCGTATAATTGCTCTCTGACCGAGCTATCTGCCGGACTTTCTACCAAATTACAATTCGGTAAGTCTGGTAATGCTCTCTGACCGAATAGACTACCGAACTACACCGAACTCCTAAACGGTATCGGTCTTCCTTCTGAAAATAATTGGACAATTGTTAAGTCTTTTTCAGTCGGTAATTGAATTAATATGTAATCACTTATCTTAAGATCACTTAAAGGGGATTGTATTTGGGATAACTTGATTTGATAATCAACTTGTTTGCTTCTGTTTGTACCCCCCCTTTTGGTTGTTAACTAACCTGCATTTGTATGTGACATACTATTCTGTTTAATAAGACGCATGTGTATGTGTTTATTGGGCATTGACTTACTAACTAGACATCGATAGTCTGACCCTTCGTTGTTTTCATTTTTGTTTTGTATATTTTGATCCCTTTTGGGAATGGAAATTGTTGAGTTCAGACAATCAGGTGAGATAGCAGGATATCACTAGCATCAAGCATTCACATGGCATCCTCTCAGACTTGGATTTCATTGCTGTTTTATTTTGTTGGACTTATATTGTATTTGAACCTGCTGCACTATGTTTTGGATTGATTTTCAGATTAAGTACTCTTGAGATATTTTTATGTGATTTCCTTTCATTTGGAACTTGTAGTCAAACTACTATTTGGTTTTGGATTTGTTTCGAACTATTTGAATTTGGATTTATAATAACTGTCTTTCAGATTTGAGTATGATTTGTATATATGTTTATTTGTTATTTTTATGTTTGTATCTGTCTCCGTATGTGACATCCGGTCTCCGCGTTCCCTTTCCGTCGGGGCGGGGTTCGGGTGTTACAGAGTGGGTCCTAATAGTCTTCTGAGTTTATCCATTCTTCGAAATCTAAGTAGGTTCTCTTGTTCATATATTAATTGAATGGTTGTATGAAAAATTAAAGATTTAAATACATTTGAATATGTAAATAGTTTTCATAAATACTTTCATTTTTTATGTTGTTTATACTTATATGGTGAATTTAATATATTTATGGAAATATTTCATTTAAATGTTATATAATTTGTAGAAATTGTTTATTTTGGATAAAGATTATGGTTAGATATCAACACTGGATATACATTATTGTAATGTTATGTGGTTTTGTGATGTATCCCTATGCGGTGATGGTGGTGGGGTGAGAGCGCATGACACGAGAGTGGGAGGGTGGACATTGTCTCCTTGGGTACGAGTTTCTAAACCTACGCAAGGTTGTGTCATATGTAACGGCAAACCCTCACCCTGGTAGAACCATGATTGAGAGTCTGACGTCACACAACAAGCACAGAAACATAACAGTTGAAAAGTCCAAAAATAGTAATACCAACGTTTATTCCAAAATCTTCAATAAACCGTAAAAACAATCATACAGTTCAAAATCCCAATAATAAAATAAGTTCAAAGTCCGGCAAGTGTAAAGAAAACCAAAATCAAAAGTACAGTCCCAAAACAGTCCAGTACAAATGTATGTGATAAAATAAACGAAAAAAAATATGTAAACGTGCTGATGATGTATATCGTGATCCAAGTATGAGACAACGCCTAAACAATCAGGGTACCTGCACTCAACCTGGGATTTTATCCCCAGATTATAGAATAGGAAGGAATAAATGAGATGTTAGACTATCAATTAGTCTAAGTTAGTGCTCACGTTCCAACACACACACATAAAGTGACCTAGACTCGACTCTAAACATGGGAGCACACAATGCAAGGCTCTACAGACTCCCTAGAGTCCACTATATCAGTCAACACACCAATCATCCTACCAATCAGCAGTTTATTGATTATCTTCCTTTAGTCGAAACCAAGTTATCCGTTATTTATTTATTCATTCAAGTTCAATTATCATCCTAAAAATAGGCTTCTAAAGTTCACGGTCTAGGATCCTAATATTCTTATAGGGCGCTAAGATTACGTCTTCGGGGGTTCCGCTAACAGTTTAAGTCCGGTTATTTAGCTTTTAGAATTATAGTTACAACCGACCGAAAAATCAACCAGTTTGTGATCACTTAAATAAGTCCAATTCAGGCATCATTCACAGTTATTTACCATCCATTAACGGTCCATTAACACAATCCAGCAACCAGAATCATATTCTTAATTAACAGTTTAACCAGTTATTTAACAGAATTATACCCAAAGCAGCTAACAGTAGAAAATGGGATTACAGTAGCAGTAACAGTATGGCCAAAGTAGTTTCAACTACAATCACTATAGGCACTTCAAGCCAATTATTTCAGTAGTGGGGATCCTCTATCCCTAGGCATGCCATATATTCTACTAGTAGACTGACTAAGGGCAAAACTCACAGTTTCGTTTGTTTACCGTTTTAACCAGATTTATTAATTACCAGTTATCAATTCCAGTGTATGAGTGTTTTAAAATCCGAGTACATTGAAGTCTTATTCCGGTATTTTTTTTTTAGCTTAACAGACAGTTTATCGTATACATTAATATCATCGCTAATCAGGACAGTGTAGGTGACAGTTTTATAATTCAACAATACACGACACATGCATATAACAATCAACATACAGCAAACATCGTGTCGGACCAAAAACGAACTACTAACCTAACTCACAGAGCACGACAATCCGAGCAGAATCTGACCTATGTCGCTGCTTGATCAGCCTCTTCGTCCGGTGCTCCTACAGATCGTTACACAAGCATATAAATACTACTGCAGCGGAGCAAAAATTGACTCAAACACCGGTTCGACAGACCAGAACCAACTTGATCAAAACCCCATAATAACCCATATTCGAACCCTAGGCCTCTTACCGTGATTTACACCACCGATTCCGGTTACCCTCTCGAAATCAGAATCCAAAACGCTTAAAGTCTCTCGACCAGTCGAACCTGATTGAAAGAACCCACTTAAAAACCTGAAAGAACGAATTCCATTCAGCAGAACCTAGAATGGAAAGAAAGGAACTTACCGAGAATTGCCTGATTTCGAATAGAGAGAGAGATCTAACCCTAACCTAACCGTGAACAGAACAGAACCTGAATGAACCCAAAATTAGAACTGGAAACACTCGAGAGGATAGACCAACCGAATCAGAAACAGGACCACAAAACTTACCAAGAGCACGTCGAAACCCTAAAGCAAAATCACTTCACCGGCCTCCACACAGAAACCTCTCTACCACTCAACTTACGTGTTTAAAGAATAATACTAAAACCCTAATTGAAACCCTAACATTAAACACGTACTTATAACATGCCGTATAACCAACTAATCCTCTCTAACACCAGAAAATTGTGAATTAACCCCACTAACTCAGGAATAATTATAAATTTAACCAGAATTCTAGAAAATTTTCAAATAAACCCCTATATTTCTACACAAACTACTAAGCCCGAAAACGGTCCATTACATCATGTATAGTTCATGGGCACCGGTGATAATTTGAATTAGATGGATTATTGGTATTAGTGTTGATATTTTAATTATATTATTGATTATGATATATTAATCTGTTTGACTTAAGGAATTTTATTATATTATTTTAAAAAGTTCGGAATTGGATATTGTGACACATGTTTATTTGAAACGGATGAATTTCAAACGAGTACTTTGATATATTTTTATATTGATTTTGAAATTGTTTTATGAAAAATATTTGTAAAGGTTAATTTTGTAAGTTTTTTTTAATCTGGATATTTGATTAAGTTAGGGAATTGAGCGAGTAACTCACACCTACTAAATTATCATTTCAAGTTTAACTTCCTTGGTTTAGCTATGTGATGCAATTGTGTTGTTTAATTTTGTGTAGGTGAAGATTCGTCTAAAGAGGTGATGTATGATAAGATTGTATTTATTATATTGAAAGTTTAAGTCAATAGTGAAGTAAAGTAAGTTGATGTAATTTGATGTTTATATGAATGTCAGATTGATTTATTTTATTTATTTAGACTTTTTGACTAAAAATTACGTAGTTTTAGAATATTTGTTTAATTTTTAATTATATATATATGTATTTAATAAAAAAAATTTCAGATAGTATTTAACATTGTAAAATATTAAAATAAGAAGGATAGTGATAGTAGATTTCACACACTATCCAACATACCTAAATACCAGACCCGGTAATTGGCAAGAGCAGTCAGCTCATTAGAACAGGGCCCAAAATGAGGAGGGCCCAAATTATAATTAAAAAAATTAATAATAAAATAAATGTATTAGTAAAATCTCTTTTGTGTCTTTTTGTTTCTTCATCTTCTTCCTTTCAACTATCAACTTAACTGTCTTTTTCTTTTTGTCACTTTATCTTCTTTATCTCAACTCTCAAACTCAAACTCAAATTGTCAACTCTCAATCTCACCACTATCTTTTTTGTCTTTTTTTATGCTAAGGTCAGGTTATTTTTATTTTTATTTTTTTCAAATTGGCTAAATGTGCATTATTTGGTGAAAAACGTATTTGACTACAACAAACAAACTTTTTTAAACGATTTTTATGTTATTTATCAAGTATTTTTTATACAAATTCATTATCTTTTTAAGTTAAAAAATTATGTAGTTCTTATAATGAGGGTCCCAATTTAAAACAAGCACAAGACCGCAAAATCCTATGAGACGGCCTGCTAAATACAATACTGCTTTTGTTGTTTGTTTTGACTAAATTTGGATAGGGGTGTAAATGAGTTGAGTCGAGTTCCAGTATATTTAAGCTCGACTCAGACTCTTGAAAAATTATATTAAGTTTCATCTCGAGCTCTAACTTATTGAGATATCAAAATTAAATTTAAATTCGAGCTCGAATAATAATTGAGCTATTTGAGCTCGACTCGTTAAAGCTCATCAATATTTTTATTATTAATTTTTAAATTTTATGTAATGATTCTTATACTCGAGCTCGACTCAACTCGTTTAAGAAAAAGCTGGATTCCAGCTCGTCAACCATGAGTCCGGTTCGAGTATTGAGTCGTACTCTAATAGCTCGCACTTACAGCCCTAAATTGGAGTGTGCTCTTATAACAGAGTTGCCTTACAAGAATTCCAATACCTTTTTAACTTTAAGAGCAGTGAGAAAAGAATAAAATAAATGGCACCAGAGTCATTATATTTATTCGTGTTATATAAACCCTAGTATAACATTACATCTTCTAAAACCAAATTACAAGTTCAAATCGCCAAAATCAACACCACAAAGTTAAGAACAAACACACAAAGGAACACAAAGATAACGTGGTTCACCTTAAAGGCTACATCCACGGGACAGACTCACTCAGAGCCTAGCAAAACACTATAAATCAAGAATCAGTACTAGTTTAAGAGGTAATCACACAGATTACAGTCACAAACCACCAAGACCACAGAGATTTTACAAGAAAAAGAGAAACCCTAACAGAGTAACCCCAGCAGAACACAAAGACGAAAATACATCTGAAGCAGCCACAGTGAACAGTGCCAAAAGAGATGAATATATAGTTAGGGTTCCAGTGGATCGGATTCGGGTCGGGTAAGCTCCAGGAGAAAAGCGCGGATCCTCTTATGTTGTGGGCTTCAAGATACAGCAGTTACAAATAAAGCCCAAAGTCACAGACCGGCCCAAATACAATATATCATGTATTACATGAAAACATATAACGATTCGTGTTCCATTCAAATATACATGTATTAATACGATCAACCTGCAGAAGAATGGATTCATCCGGATAAGAAACGTGTTCAGGGCGGTTGTACTCGAGATACGGAAATATGGGAACAACTTAATGGTTTGGCTTGTACAAGAAATTATGGATTGTATGATCAGACTTAATAGTTTGATTGCGTGTAAGCTTAAGAAACAGCTAACTTAAGAAAGTTAGCTTTCAAGAATTTGATTTTGTTTACAAGTTGGTCTAAAATATAGCTTCTTTAGCTTTTTCAATAGGGCTGAAATTTATACTGTGAGAACTACATAGATATTAGTAAAGCTCACAAGCCCATTTTTAGGCAACAACTGTGAGAATGCATAGCATTTATGTGATGCAAACTACATGTAGCAGAAGAAGAGGCCTAATTACTAAAAGCATGACGAGTTGGTTTCCTAAATTCAACAATCTGAATGCCACCATACAACCTCGCAGCTTCCTTGCTGTCCATAATATGCTCCTCTGCTTTCACAGCCTGGGGCATGTTAAACGTCTCGTAACGGTATGATTGTCCAATGATTATGGGCTCGCTCACCCGCACAACTTGATAGTGATACTGCTGACGATGTTGATAATGATGATGATAATGGAATACATGGATTGGATTCGACTTCATTGAAAACCCTGGGTAATTGTAACCCTCTGCTTCTAGAAATCGGTACGCCATATTGATGATATATGCTTTACTAAATACTAGATTGCTTTTGTTGCTTGTTTTGTTTTGAAGTTGAGTAATGATTATATAGCAGATAGGTAAGGAAATCCTATTTCTTAGCAGTGGGAAAAGAATCAAATACTGGATATAATGGCATCAAAGTCTGCGATTATATTCCAGTCAAAAATACATGTATTGGTACCGTCAACCTGCAGTTTCCAGGGACTATGTCTATGTTAGTATAACATTTTACGTATTGGGGCGGTTGCTTTGTTGTTTATGAAGATTGAAACGTATCTTTTACCTTCTTTACATGAAACTGTGGATAACTTTGTTTGATTTACGTTGGAAATTCTAAAGAAGGTTTAGGGGTCTAAATTTTAATTTAAAATACTTAAAGGGTCTCTATGAGTCTAGAAAAAAAAAATTGAGATGTCTTTATAAAATCTTATTTTTATTATTTAATTATATTTCTTTTTATTTTCCTTGATATATATATATATATATATATATAAAAGTACACATGATTTCAATAGATAAAAAATTTTTATGGTTATTTTGATAAATCATTTTTATTTGACTTTATTTATATCATTTATGTAATTGGTTTATTATCTTCTCAAAACTATTTTGAAGCAAATGGATGTGTAGAGATTATGATAGAAAATAAATAGTCCAGCCCTTTAGAATGTTAGAGCCCAGCCAATTACACTCTTCCAACTCAACCTATACTCATTTCTCCTTTGTGAAACATGCACATGCACAAAATTGAAGCTAACCCTAAAACACACTCCACATACAAAAACGATTGAGAAAAAAGAGGTGAGAGCAAGTTTGAGAGTAGAGCAACTTTGGGTGATAAGCGTAAGAGAAGGTTAGGGTTCGGGTTTTGCTTCACTTTCTCTTTTATAGCCCACATGTAAGCACAATTCTTAGTTTTGTTAATTAGGGTGTCCACTTGATAGAATTGAGTGTGAACCTTTTGTTGAATTGTTATTTCAGGAGATCAATTTTGATTAATTGTCAATGGGGCAGCTGTGAGTGTGTCAATTTGGGGTTTGTGAAGGTAAGAAAAATTGAAAACCCATTCCGATGTATTAAACCGTGGTAATAGATTCTGTTAGTTGTGGGTAGAGTGAAAAATTAGGATTCTTTGTTGGAATAAAGGTTTTTCCCCAAATTCTCTACACATGCTATCTTTCATTTGTGAAGTTTTGAAGTTAATATTTGATTTATAATATTTTCTGGTTTTTGATAGATTTCATGGTTTTAAGTTAAGACAATTTTAAATGGATAAAACCTTTCTTCATTGGTTTATATCATTAAGAATATTTTTATCATTATTCCATAGTTGATTTTTACTTTTAAAGCTTTGGTTAGTGTGATAGTAGTTGAGATTTTATTTCATTTGGGGTCTCAGGTGACCACCAAGAAGTGGACAAAAGCTAGGGAGGAGGAGGCTCTTTCGTGGAATTTTGAACCTAGTCATCGAGGTTGGTAAACTGGTTTTTTGCCCTCACATTATGTTTGTTTTATTGTGTGATGAATTGTTGCATTAGGAGGATTTGCATTTTTGTTTGGCTTAAGAAATAGAGATATAGTTGTTGAGTAATAAAAATATAATTACTGCTTGTTGTGGTGTTTAATAGTTTGTGTGGCTCAATGATAACTAACTTTGTTAGGATGGTCTTTGATTAATTGAAAGAGCAGAACTACATCAATATCCCATTTAGTTTATAAATAGCGGTGATGAACAGGCGCCTTAGGGGTTCAGAAGTACTTCAACACCATAGTAGTGAATTGGCGAAAAGGATATGTCAATAGTGTAGACTTCGGTCTAATTGTGGGGCTTCGGCTCAATAGTGTAGACTTCGGTCTAATTGTGGGGCTTCGGCTCAATAGTGGGGCTTCGGTCTACAGTGCCATTCATAGAATGGAAGTGCAGATTTAAATCCGATAGTGGGACTTCGGTCTGTAGTGTTCCCATTTCACCATTTTTATTAGGCTAATTGGGCTAGTGATTACTTAAAAGAAAAGATTGCCAAAAGATTGGTTTATCATTGATTGATGGGAAATTTATGCCATGAATAATTAATTTATGTAGTTGCGACCGACAATGGAGGTTGGCAGCAATAACGTGCAAAAATGTGCTGGTGATGTTGTTGTGTTGTACTGCTTTTGGTATTGATAGGAATATGGAAGGTTTTCTTGTGCTTGTGATGGCTTGAATTGAGTTGGGGTATGTCGTCACAATTCGTGACTTATTTGCAAGTTTGTATAGTATTTGGTTTATGTTACAGTATGGTGTTTAGTAAGGTATGGTTGTAAGACTTTTACTAATTCAGTAGGTGTAGTGGTCAATGAGAAATTGGTGGGTATTTATATTTAGATTCTTTTAGCTATAACTAGTATTGTATATAAATGGGTGAAATAAAACGAAACTAATAGGCAATGAGATGAGGTAATATGTGACTCTAACTTAAACAAGATTGAAAAAAAAAAAAGGGGTAGGTTGTTGTGTGGATTTTATTGTGAAGTTTTGAGTAGGTATTGTGTGTGTGAAAAGTTGAGCAAGTAGCTCAGTTCGGCAGCAGCGGAGAGCTGTCGACACACTGTCATTGATGCCCAGCTCTGGCCTTCGAGACTTAGCAGGTTTTGCATTTTTCATTTTGGTCGCGAAGTTGGTATTTTTGGTCTCAAACTTGTTATTTTGGTCATTAAAGTGTTAAAATAATAATTATAAGATGATAATTAATGATCAATGAGTTGATTCATTGGAATTATAATTATTCATTAGGACATTTTTACCCTATTTTGCCTTTCATAGCCTTTTTGCAAGCACAAGTATGTATTGATCCGAATTACGGAATTTCTGATTTTCGGTTACTTACGGCGCAAGTAACTTTAGTGCGTTAGTCACTACTACCTAAAATATTTATCAGTTAGATTATAGTTAAGAACACTGAGTTATAATAGGGAATTGATTAAGTAGACATTTTTGTGCATGTGTGATGATGCTTGCTTGGGAAGTTTACTTGTTGTGCTTTTATTTTTGATTATTTGCTTGCTTATCCTAGTGCTATATGTTATTATGCTAGGGCATTTTTGTGTGTGTTTGTTTTGGGATAAGGTTTACCAACTTTGCTTTATAGCTTACCCGCTGTTTCTTTTTGTTTTCTTGTTTTCTTTTCTCTACTTTGAATATTGATACAGGTAGTCGAGCAGATGATTTTTGTTGGGCTCGGAAAGCCTATAATGAAGTGCATCCACGTTCATTCTAGTCATATGTATATAGGAACTTTATAGTAGCGATAATGTATATTTGGCATCCTAGTGACTTACTACTTTTATAACCATACTTGGTTATGTATATAAGTTTAATAGTAGTTGTTAAATTGTCTACAAGTGATTTTTAGTTTTTATTATGTGCATAAGTAATATTATATACAATTTTATTTAATAGCATGGTTTGTTTGAGTTTCAATGGTTATGGTTTCGACATTCGGATTTCACATTATACTGTGTTAGGTTGTGTTCGGTGTCCGTCGAGGCCGACCACCGAGAAGACTTATCGTCGAATTGGGGATGGATGGAGGCACAATTATTAGTAGCTTTTGTAGAATCTAATTCATTCATCAATGTGAGTTGATACTACTTGCATTTCATATAGCTTTCCGCGTGTACATAGGTTGGGAGTGAATCGTCCATGTTTATGAGTTGAATCATATGATTAACTTGTATATCTATAGTGGAGTTTGAATTCTCTGTATTTGTTTGAAACTTGGCCGGAAATAGATATACAGAATGTTTGATAGAAAGAATCTTTATCGGTTGAATTCCATTCAACGAACTCTTTGTTAGGTGGGATTTGGTTACTTTAGATAAGATCAACCTCACTGGTTTATCCTTTTTGGATAATTCATTTACTCAACTGTTACCAGTTTAGTTTCTTGTCCCACCACACCACAAATAATACGACAGACACAAGGCTGTACAGTACCAGGACTCTAGAGGTTTGTATAGTGAATTGCACAGGATAATTTGACAAAAATCTCAGTTTTTACTACTATTCTAGTTGATTGAAAGAAAAAAAAGTTTCATATTCGGTCGGTCCACTTTCAAAACCTGTGCGACACATCTCTCGCTAACAGTTTATTGGAAAAAGAATATCAGAAAGTATACACTGTTTTTGTATGGTTTGATTGTTGATGGAATCGTTTGGTTCGTTTGGATATAAGAAAAAGGAATTTCTGGAGTGCCAACATGTATTGAAAGGTATTCAATCGAGTATAAGAATTACCCGTAGATTAATATTGGAAAAAATTATAATAATAACTTCAACTTTTTCTGAAAAAAGAAATTGATTTTAGTACTGTGACATGAGAGAATAAAGATCTAGTAAAAAGGACTGCACTCAAATTAGCTTTCAAGTGAAACTGTCTCTGTATTGGGTTCCATTAAATAGAGCTTGTTTGGTATAGTTTATATAAGTATTTTATAATTTTTTGAATTTAAAAAACTTTCTAAATTTGTTAAAAATTTAAAAATATTTATATAATGAGAAAGTGCTTCCAGTGATAGCATCTCAATTGGTGCTTTTGCCAAAGTATTTTTATTTCTTTTTTTCTACATCAAAATATAAACTATTTCAAACATACTTTATATAAGTGTTTTGAAATGTATTTCTTCTGACAGTTAATCTGAGACGCGTAATGATCAACCCGCGAATTATTCAAGTCGTGGTTTAAAATTTAGATTCAAAAATTACTTGAAGTATGGAGTTCTCAAATTAAAATCTTACAAGTCTATATTATATATATATATATATATATATATATATATATAATAGTTATACTAAATTAATATTTTATTTAAAATATTTAAATAAGGTGAATTTCAAATTGAATTTTAATTCGAATTTCAACTTGTATATTAATTCACAAACTCAACTTGAACTTAAATATAAAATATGCTGTCAAATTCGAGTTCTAACTTTTGTTTTGATAAACGAATTAAGTTCTAATTTATATAAAATTGAACTTGATTGAACGGAACACTCCTAATTTCATTGTTTAAATGTTTTGATGCTCAATCCTATATTAGATGATTAATGAATATTAGATAACTTTTATTTTAAAATTATACTTTTTAAAAAAAAAAAATTAATAAATCTATTCCTTCATCACTATTTTCAATTGTTTAAAATTTAAAACTACAATTCAACTTAAAATATATTTCATTACCATATATTTCATTTTACTGTACATTATAAACATATAAAAAAAAATATGTGTATAAGAAAAATAAATAGATTGAGAATATTATGGGGAAAAAAAATCAGAGTAGAATAGAATATTTTCAGTGATTTCCTTTTCCAATTGGATGTCTTTAACAGGAATGGGGCATTTTGCTGAGGATAATTCTTTATAAAAGATTCCAATTCAAGGAGGATTCATCATCAACAAGACATACATAGTATAGCAGCGTTATGTATTGATTTTTCCAAGAACATACAAGGTCATACCAACACAAAAATGGCAGAATATAATTTTGTTTTCTTCAGATATAAAAAAATATATAATTAAGTGAGATTTTATTTTATTTGTATTATTATATTTTTTATTATATATAATTAAAGATATTTACTTAAAATTAGACGTAAAAAAAAAAAAAAAGGTGAAACTGAAAGTGCAGAGCTAAATAGCTTGAATCCTGAATCTGCTCCTCTTATGCAACCAATTCAGTGCTAGGAAAAACATGATGACCAATTATTATACACCAAAAAAGTAGTGTTCATTCACTGAAACCTGATTTATTACATTGATCTCAGTTACTTGCGACACAAGACACAAACAAAACTGTACAATACCAGCAAGACTACAAACCTATGAACATTTAAGCAAGACTCAGCTTCTAACTACAACACACCTGAAACTACCACCACTATGATTGTACTGTATTGTATATATAGTCGAGTTGATTTTAAAAGGCAGGATGAGCAGGATTCCTGATGCTAAATTCAGCGACCATGGTGCCGCTGTACAACTGAGCAGCTTGGCTGCAATCAATCACATGCTCTCTCACCGTCACAACTTGAGGTCCATGATAAACGTACGGCTGCTGATGCTGTTGATTGTTCTGATTATGTTGATGATGCTGTTGCTGCTGATGGTGAGTTCTCTTAAGGAGGTCTTGTTTACTCATTGAGAGATATGTGTGAATGTGTTTGTGTTTGTTGTTGGGGTTTGGTTTACTGGTTGTGTGTAGTGAATCCCTTTATATAGAGACCATAAAACTTTGGTTTTTACACTTTAATTGGGATTTGAGACGATTAATTATCCATTAATTTTGTTTCCTGTTTGAGATTATTATTTATCTCGTTTTATTCTATATTCAGTTGGTCCGCTTTAAAAGAAAAGGTTTATATTCTATGAAAGCTTTGTGACACATCACTAGATTATATTTGCTTGAAAAATGAATTCGATAATTACTGAGAAATTTTAGGCTGATTTGTATGCGGTTGCGTATGGAATGGTTGGATTGGATGGGATTCTTTTGTATTTTAATGAGGAAAAGTGAAAAATGCTTGATTATTTGTAATGTGGAAATTGACTAGATAATGATGTGTCATGAAATTGGGTGGAAAAATGTTACTGTAAATCCACCTATTTGATAACTAATTTCAATATTTTGTGGAAATTTTTCATCTGTATTTTTTTCTTTTAAATGATGAGGGGATAGGGATCTCTATCACTCTCTTTAATCCAAATTTTCTTTTTTTTTTTTTTAAGAAAAAATGGATTATATAAAATTTTATATATTTTTAAATTTATTTCGTAAAAGAATGACTTTATTAAGTATTTGAAATTTTAAATTAAATTAATAATTAGTTAATTTGATTATTTTTTAAATTAAATTTTAAATTTTTAAAAGTTTGTAAATTTAAAATAAAAGTTGAGTAGTTTATTTATTTAAAAAAATTATTATACCATGTTTTCTTTAATAAAAAAATGGATTTAATCCATTTTCCAAATTAATTATTCGTCTTTTTAAATGGTATTTGATTTCTATTATTTAAATTTTTTTTAATCATACAGAAATAAGATTTCTTCTCCACCACCATATATATATATATATATAAAGAGAGAGAAAGAGGGATGGACACGGGTTAGTTTAGTTTGGTTTTGAATGGAACTTAAAAAGAAAATGTTGAAATTATAAAATCGGACCGAACCAAAAAATATCGGTTCAAAACCGATTTAATTTAAGCAAATAGTTAGATTTGATCAAAATCAAATTGAAATCAAACTAAAAATTGTGACTGGAACTAAACTTTAAAAAAAAAATTCTCTTAGAAAACTAACTTACCCAAACTTAATTTAAAAAACCAAATAGAATATATCGATTCGGTTCAGATTCATTTAGTTTCGGTTTTTTTCCTACCCCTACACTTGTGTGTTTGTTTTAATTTGGTAAAGAGGAAGGGTAAACAAATAAATAAAAAAATTATTTTTGTTTAAATTTTAATATCCCTCTGATTTCATGTTTAAATGGCTTTTAAAAAGAAATAATAACATTACTCATTTTTAATAATAAAGTTAAATATTCGGTTTATTGGATGATACACGATAGAAAACAAACTCGAAGACTTATTAATGAAGGAGAAATTATATTAGAAACAGAGGAGCAGAGCTGATTGGCTTCATTTTGGAGATTGGAACACCGTCTATTTTCCTCATAAGGCTTCAGGTATACGGCAGAGAAAATAAATAACTAAACTACAGGATCAATATGACAACGGAGTGGATAGAAATTAAGGTATTGAGAATATTTTTCTCTCTCATTTTATGCAACTATTTGAATCTATTGAACATATCACTTCTGACATTGGCACTGTTATATTAAAATTAAATGTTCATTTATGTCCTAATAATATTATTGCTTTGGATAAACTATATTCATCGTCAGATATTGAGAATGCTCTTTTATATTTTAAAATTATAAAAAGCACTAGGTCCCGATGGGTTTCAGGTCAAGGTTTACCAGTCATATTGGAAGGTAATGAAAAGTTTTGTTACCAATCCTGTCTTAAAGTTCTAATAATGGGTTAAATTAGGGATGATGAATTCAACTACTATTATGTTGATCCCAAAATGTCAAAACCTTACCACACCCGATGACTTTCGTCCTATAAGCTTTTCCAATGTCATTTACAAGATAATTGCTAAAGGCATTGCAAATCGTTCAAGGAAAATTCTTCCTAAAATCATATCTCCATGTCAGTCAGCCTACTGAAGACAAATTACTGATAATGCGCTTCTATATTTTAAGATGTTTCATTCTATCAGTAACATCAAGAAGGGCTTTAGTTGGGCGGCCCTAAAACTAATTTCTCCAAGGCGTACGACTATAGTGAATGATTTTTTTTAAGAGTAACTTTAGAGAAAATTGGATTTCCTATAAGGATGATATCAAACATCATGAAATGTGTTACTAGTGTGGAATTTTCAATCATTTTCAATCTGAGCAATCTTAGACGTTCTCACCTTACAGAGGCCTTCGACACGGACGTCATCTGTCTCCATTCGTTTTCATCATGTACATGAAGACACTGTCAGCTTGATAACATAATTTTGAGGCAAACACATCTCTTTGGGATTTTGGTGTTTTCATGTAACTCTTAGAATCAGTCATCTTTTCTTCCAGTTGATTTAATCATATTCCTATAGGCATCTACTGAAGTGGCACTTATAATCAAGCAAATCATGGATGTACTTAAGATGGCTTCTATGAAAAGGATTAATTTTACAAAATTTAGGTTTTTCTTATCGCCAATTATTCCTCGAGATGACCAAAGTAATATTTTCAAAATTTTTAGAATTGAGAATACAAAAGCTTATAACGTTGTCTTGGTTATCCTACTTATTCTCACAGAAGATGTGTAAACTTGTTCAGAAAAATTTTGGACAAGATATCCTGTAAGATGAGATGTTAGAATGATTTCACCATCTCCAGTGGGGCAGAGAGGTTTTAATTAAATCGATCTTTCATGTTATCACAAATTATCAGATATGGTTGTTTAGACTGCATGTGACAATTACAAAAGGGAAAAATTTTATCTCTAATTTTTGGTTAGTGGAACTACAAATCATCGTAAAATCCATTAGGCCAAATGGTTGAAGATTTGCCACCCTAAAGCTTTGGGTGAACAGGGTTCACGAGACATAGAAATATTCAATCAAGCTTTATTGGCTAAATAGGCTTGGAACTTGCTACAAAATCCTAAGACGCTTATCTACTGATTTCTCTAAGCGAAATTCAAAATTTCTGACTCTTTACTTCATGCTTACAATACTAGTAAAGATTCCTTTATTTGGTCGAGTACTCTTTAGGGCAAAGATTTTTTTAATAAAGGTGTCTTTTGGACAGTAGGGGATGGCAGAAGTAAAGGCGTTCTCAAAAACCCTTGGATTCTACGATCTTATGTGTTTCGACCGTTTAGGCAGACCATAAATAATTATTTTTGAGTCTCTAATCTAATAGTTGATTCAAATCAAACTATAGATGTCGGAACCAAACTCTGATTCGGGATAATTTTTCTACATTAAATTATGCATATGAGATCATATGATTTTTTTTTAGTAGGAATGGTGATTTCTCTTTGTGCTTTGGGTATTGGCTCGCTAATAAATCAAAAATAGATTATACGCCCATATATTCTAATAGCAATAAGTGGTGGTAGAAATTTTGGAGTATTGATCTTCCTCCGAAATTTACCAAAATTTTTGTGGCGTCTGGTTAGTGGTTATATCTCAATAGCCTATTGCTTATTCAATCGTCATATATCTAAGAGTATTTGGTTCTTTTGATGTAGGCTACAAACAGAAACTATAGCTCATGCACTTTTTTGGTGTGATGGGGTCAAAGAGCAATGGAGACAAATTGAATTTTGGAATATGATAAAACCCTTTAATCACCTTCATTGATCTACCTTATTTTGGACAGGTTAAAGGCTGATAAACTTTGCATTTTTCTTGTTGTTGTTTAGCATGTGTGGATGAGAAAGAATTATCAAAAACACGATAACTCATTTATGCTTCATTCAAACTATGTGTCTTGGCTCATTATATTGGTAATGACTATGTGTAGGTCAGTAGCAACTCTTTTCAAGTAATTATCAACCTAGACAAACTATAGAAACAACAGATTGAGTTCCGACCATATCGAGTTTGAAGCTTAATACATATGCGACATATCCTTTCCATCAATAAGTTGTGGCATGGGCATTAGTATTCAGGATAGAGACAGTCATGTGGTCTACTCAAAATCCAAGTTCATACGTTTTTATGAAGAATGTTGAAATTGCTGAATCTTTGGCAATTTTGGAGGGACTAACGACAACTACCCATGGAAGCTATACCATTTCAGAAGCGAAATCTTTTCAATCATCAAGATAATATCTAATCTCTCGTCCTCTCTCGTTGAAATTCAGTCTATTATTAAAGTGATTTTGGTCAAGCTAATTGCTCTTAGTTCTTCTTTAACCTTTCATATATTAAGAAAATGCAATAGATGGGCTGATTGATAGTTACTATATTTTCTTCTGATTGATGCTACTATATTTACTATGATGTGCCATTTTCTGTACATAACCCCTCTTTTTAATAAAATCACTTTCTAATTTCGAAAAAAATAATATTCATATATTTTATAATAAAAAAGATAATTTATTCAAATAATAAAATATTACTCACAACAAATATTTATACAATATAAAGGGATTGAGCTAAAAAAATAATAAATAAATAAATTACTAGAAATTTGATCATAATTTATTAAAACAAATAAACATTTATAGTTTGAAATTATGACATTTTGTTTAATAATTTTCATTTTTTAAATCTTTTATATTAATGAGTTTGTTACACTATATTTCTAAATCATCATCAATTTCAATATATAGAAAGCTTAATACATTATTTAGGATTCAGCCATGAAATATCAATATGTAATATAATCTAACTTCACCATTAGAAAGTAGTATTAGTTATTAGATAGGGATATAATACAGTTAAAAATACTGTTAAAGATGAGTATACATTGAGAAAATTGAGCGACCATTCCATTAAAGTATGAATGTAGCTAGAAAGTCCTCTGAAGCTGTCTTCTGTGACTGTGAGCATGCTCAACCATTAAAGCTCCATGGCTGCTACAGTCCACAATAGCCTCTCGAACCATCACCTTCACAAGTTGAGACTGTTGTGGGTAGTATTGGTAGTGACACGTGTACGGCCGATATTCATGCGGCGAAGCTGATGAACCATAACCTAACCCCTCTGCAGGAGTAACAGCTTTCATGACCTGAGCTTGATGCTGTTGATGATGACCCATTCTTATTCTTCACGACTTCTTCTTCAATTTACAGGTGATGATGGTACTGATTTGTTTAAAAATTGGTCCTTTATATAGGTATATATATAAATACAGAATATTTGTTTAATTTTTAAATTAAAGGGCATATTCCATTTCCCATTTCAAAATTGCCTTGATTATAGAGGTGGCCACTGGAATATGAATAATTAATTTAAACAAATTGACCATTTTTGAGCTTATTGCATTGGTGGTAAGATATTTTGGAATTTTTGCATCGATTGGGATTGATCCCACCTGCATATATGCCTTCATCATTATCATGATTTTTATCTTCAGACAACTATATCTTCAAGTATATATTATTACAGTGAAATGGAAAAAACAAATAAATAAAAACTTCTTGAAAAGGAAATATGAAAACTAACGTTGAAAATTTTTGTTTGCTTGTAGTGGTTTGAATCGACGATAAATTCAATATATCAAATACAAACATAGTAAATTGAAATTGCATAGAACATACCGGAGTTATGGTATCTGTTAATTAAATGAGACTATTATTATAAAAAAATATAAATAAAAAATAACGGATAAAATTCTAAATTTTATAATTTTTATATTTTACCATATGTATATTTAATAATTTCTTTAAAAAATTCTTTATTAGACTTTGGACAAAAAAAAATTTTAAAAAATCATAAAATTTTTTAACATATTTTATGAGAAAAATGATATATATATATATATATAAAAGTTTTGTTTTTGTTTTTATTTTTTTTTCAATAATCCCAATATATTATGATGAAAATGGATCCAACATATTATGTTTCTATGTTTTTCTTTTTAAAGTATATTTAACTAGGTGACAAACTCGTGCAAAACTCGCGCGTTGCGCGGTGTTCGTATTTTTTTTATAAATTAATAAATTATTATTTATATATTTTTTATGTTAATTAGGTATTAAAAAAATTTATTTCTATACATAATTATATAATATTACAATTAAATTACTTCTTTCATTTAGTATGGGTGATATAGTTTAATTTTAAAATTTTAATTCATTACCATAAAAGTACAAGAATTTTAATTTTATTGATAGGTAGAAAATTTAAAGTCATTTAACTCACCTTCTAATTAATTGAAATGTCATTTTAAATTTCGTCTTTCTTGAAAAAAATAGAATACAAACTAAAATCACTAAAAATTGTGAAGATCAAATCTCTGGGGAAGTTAATTGCGAAAGCAGATCATGCCTGATTTTTTTTTAAAAAAAATCTATTTAAACACCAATCATATGTCATTTTCTATTTAATTTTATTTATTTTAATTAAAAGTAACAAAATATATTGCTTTTTTTATTATTTATAGATAAACAAATACGGAAAAGTGTGCTGGTGTAAAATAATGTAAAAATTGATCGATGGTTATTATATTATTTAGGGTTTCAAATTTATCTTACTGAAAAGAAGTAACTAAATTAAGAAAAATAATAAATTTATTTATCATTTTTATTAAGAAAAATAATAAATTTATTTATTATATTTATTTATGTAGCTTAAAGGAAAAAAAAAATCTTGATAAAAAATCTTGATAAGGTAGATTACATGTTTTGTGTGGTCATACACTCATGTTTTAAAATTTTAATTATAATTGAATTTATCATTTTATGCTATAACTTATCAAACTTTTCACAACATAATTTCAATTCTCAAATGTTCGATAATTTCTCCATGATTTTTGTAAATACAATTTTTATGTAGTCTTTCAAATGTTGTAAGTATTATCAACATGCAGTTTTATATTTGAACAATATAACAAATACTACACGTAATATTAATCTACAATATTAAAAATCAAGTATTTTATAATAATAATAATAATAAACTTATCTCATATCTTTATAACTAAAAATATATTATTATTATTATTATTATTATTATTATTATTTGAAATGTTAAAACAATAATTAAAAAATAAATATATAAAAATAAATTTAACATATTTAAATAATTATTACCTAATATTACCTATATAAATTTTAGTCCATAAAATGTTGTCATTAAACCAATAAATATTTTGTCTCTCAAATGTATTTACTTTATCATATTTTTTTCTTATTAAAACTTGAATAAATTTTCCATTCTTTGTATAATTTTATAATTGAAAAACAAAAATTCAAAATTATATGAATACTAATTAATAATTTTTAAAAATAAAAATGAAAAATACATATAAATTTTAAATATATATTTTCAAATATTTAATATATGATAGTTTAAATGAGTGGTTGATTTTATATATATATATATATATATATATCATGTAAATGTAAAAAAAAATTAATTTCAAAAAGATCACTTGGAAATATTTGATCTAAATTATTCACATGACATAGTCTTAAGACCAATCCACAAAACAGGCAGCAACAAGGACAAAATCGGCAAGACCAAAGCAGTAAAAGCAACTGGAAAACTAAAGAAAAGAAGCGACAGGAGCTAACCTTGAGAATGCGAGGAAGAAGAACCGAAAACTAGAACCAAAAGCTTCACCGGAAGGGACGATGGCGGTTGAGCTTCGTCTTAGAGAGAGAGACTGAGAAACGAATTTGAAAAGATACAAAAGAGAGAGAAGCAAACCAGCACTTAAATAGAGAGGAAATGATTTCATTTTTAGGGCACAACAGTCGAGGAGCCGTCAAACTAAAAAAGATTTGATACGCAAACGCTGACGTGGAAGGCAAAAGGGAAAAATTGACTAACTAGTGGAATCCTAGCTGGCGACACACCCAGCATAAAAGATGACCTCTCGGCCAAAAGGACCCTAGTGAAAGGAGACCTCTTCGACCGAAATAGGCCACCAACTTATTGCCACACTTGAAAAAGCCAAGTAATGGCAATAGGGGGATTACTGTGGTGGAAAAACAACTTACGGTCTCAGAAAGCTGCGGACCCTCAACAAACTGAAAAATAAACCTAAGTCAAACACAGTCAGATCCTTCGACCGAAGAAGACCAATGCCCCTTCGGCTGAAATGGGCTTATTAAAACTGCGGCCGTACACACCTCTGCGGCCGAAGAACCCGACACACCCGGATGGCACTAACAAGCCCAGAGAGGAAACCAAGTCCAAGAAGGAAATCAAGTCCAAGAAGGAATCCAAGTCCAAGAAGGAATCCGAGCTCTAGAAGGAGACCAAGCCCAAAAAGGGATTCAAGCCCAATGAAAGACCAAGTCCGAAAAGGAGACCGAACCCAGGGAGAATAAGGAGTCCCAGTCCAAATAGAAACAGGACCCAAACACCTCTTATAAAAAGGGGGTAGGGATGATTAGAAGGGGATCCGAAAATTTATTCATTAGAAGCTAAACTCTATGAGATTGTCTCTGTAAGCTCTTCAGCTATTTTCTCAAGCAATCTTAGCCTAATATTTGGCTGTGGTTTATTTGGCACCACATATAGTATTAAATTTTATAATTAATTCAAAACATGTATAATATTTGTATACAAATTTATTTAACTTGAATACAAAAATAAAAGAAAATATAAAATTATCTAAATAAGAAAATTATTGTTTGTGAAAAAATTAAAAAAATTATAATTAATTGATCATTATCTTTTATTTTAATTTTCTATTTGTTATATATGAATTTTTGTTCATCATATATACACTTTTTCTCAACTGTTATTTGATAATTGATCATCTTTTGTTTGGTTTTCAAATAATGCTAATGAATTTTTGTCCATCATATATATGCCTTTTGCTCCTTGATAAAGTGTATAATAAATATTCTTTTCTTGATAGAATATTTAAATGTAAAAATTTAAATGTGATTCATTTTAGATTGTATTGTTTTAAATACTTTTATTATTTTTTATTATTAAACTAATTCAATTCTATCTTTTTCATATTCCAAAATAGTTTTTCCCATTTGAATTAGTCCAGAAATGTTTCCTTTATTATTAAAGTTAATTTTTATAGTTTTTCGTTTAAAAGTTTGAATAATTATTTAAATAATAAAAAATAATAAATAAAATTATTTAATTATTAGATAAAGCGTGGACCTTACCATTTATATATATATAAGAAAAAAAATATAAATTTTATTTTGACGAAGATTAGTTAAAAAAATATATAGTTAGAAATAAGAAAAAAAATAAACAAAAATATGTCTAATTTTTAGAATTTCAAAATAAATAAATACAATGAATATGAATTAGTAAAAAGAAAAAAATTACAGGAATATGAATAATAATAATAATAATAATAATAATAATAATAATAATAATAATAATAATAATAATACAAGTTAAGGAAAGCATAGTAGAATATGAGAGATCACCTTTCCACCTTAAAAGAGATTCTAAATTTCATATGTGAATATTGAAATTTAAAATAAAAAATAAAACAAAACTTCTGTATTTATTTCTTTATCTCCCTGTAAATTGTATGTTTGAAACAACCTTTTTAAATTCGGGGAACTGCTTGTTGAATTTACTTTCTCTCTGAAGTATGTTCTGAAGGTCGCGGCATACTCCATCCGGCAAAAGATACAATCGAATTATACCTGACAAAAAATAAGTTAACACCTATTAATAAATCATTAAAAAAAATAGTAAAAGAAAGAAAAAAAAATGAAGAGTGATCACCTTCGAGAGAATTTCTTTTCATAGTATAAAATATAAAATGAAAAGATAAATCATTTAACCAAAACATCGCTTTATATATACACACAATTCATAACGTATATTAATATCTCGGTATATGAAAAGATCATAACTATATTTTAATATTTCAATATATAAAAAAGGGATAATATAACCCTGGGTACCTAAAGTTGTGTAAAATTTTCACTTAGGTACTCCAACTTTTCGAGGTTTCATATAGGTACTCCAACTTGCAAATTAGATTTATATATAGGTACTCCAACTTTACGATGTTTCATATAGGTACTCCAATTTGCAAATTAGATTCTTATATAGGTACTCCATCTTTGTGAGGTTTCATATAGGTACTCCAATTTTTTAGCGCCATCATTCCGAGGATCTAAATTACTTATAATTTGCAAGTTGAAGTACCTATATGAAACCTCGAAAAGTTGGAGTACCTAAGTGAAAATTTTGCACAACTTTAGGTACCGAAAATTATATTATCCCTATAAAAAAAAGTAGATATTGATAGGTTTAATGTCGATTTAATGTTTTGTCTCTATAAATGAAAAGGATGAATTTAATACCTCGGTATATGAAAAGATCATAACTATATTTTAACATTTTAATATATAAAAAGTACATATTGATAGGTTTAATGTCGATTTAATGTTTTGTCTTTATAAATGAAAAGGATGAATTTAATACTTTTAATATCCATTTAATATATTTATAAAAACTATCATGTTATAAGAATTCATTTACGTAATGATACGTGTAATGCTTTAATTGGTAAAATATGGTGAGATTTCAAAACTTGCAATTTTGGATGTTTTTCCACCAAAACCTCAACTCTCAGCCCTCCACATCAGATCTGTGGGTCCGGTAAGAGTTGCTGCTTTATATATATATATATATATATATATATATATATATATATATATATATTTTGGAGTCATTCTTTTATATTCTTTTAAACTCAATTAAATTATAACCTTTTAAATTCTAAACTTATATAATATGATAAAAAGACATTAAATTATTAAAAATTAAAGAATGTCTACCTACATAACATATGTTCTTTAATATTCTAATATCAGTTACACAAATAATTTATATTAAATTCTTTCCATATAAAGAATTTAAATAAAGAAATATAAGTTTAACATATTCATCTTCCTTAGATTTAATTAGTAATTAAAAAAAATGAAGTGTACATTTAGTAAAAAAAAAAAAAAAAAAAAAAAAAAAAAAAAAAACTGAATAATTAATTGAAATACTTTATATCAAATTTTAAATAATATTTTTTTATTTTATAATCTTTTGGGAAAAAAAACATTTATTTATGAAAAAAATTACTTTTAATTATAAAAATTTGTGAAAGAAAGTTTAAACAATCATTTAGTGAATTAAAGAAAAAAAAATTGATTAAAATAAATCAGAAGAATCTCCATCATATCAAATTAGATAAAAGGAAAAACTTAAATTGATATTTTTCATTTATTAAAATAAAAATAACTATAAAACCTGAATATATTTTGACGTTTTTGTAACTGAAGAATCCTGAAAAAAAAATTTAAAAAAAACGAAATTAATTAATTTTATTACATGAGATTAAAGAAAAATCAAATAGAATAAATATATATGTATAGAAAATAGTCTTCAAGAAAATTACATGTGATGATGTAGGAGGGGGGGTTAGGATTATCATAGTCATAATAATAATAATAATAATAATAATAATAATAATAATAATAATAATAATAAAATGAACATAATTTCTTTAAAAAAAAAAAGAAGAAAATTGTATCTTCTCAGAATAGCTGGAGCTGCTTCAGGGTACCAAGATGGAGGATAACAACAGAGTTGTCATCGTTACAACTTTATTGACTCTTGCGCTTGAGAATCGCCGTACTGAAGTCTTAAACAAACAACTATCAGAATTTTAAAAATAAAACAAAAACAAAATCATATAGGAGAAAGTGAAAGTAAAAAAGAGATCTAAACCTTACCAATCGAAGAGTCGGCTTGCTTACTCATGACGTAGAGAAAGGAATTCAATTGTTAGAATACAATAAGGAGAATGCGAATTGGAAAATGAATGATTTTGGGATCTGAGTAGACTTTTATATAGGGAACCTCAAAGGAAAATGAAGAGAAAGGGTTTTCGAAAATAAATGGGGAGAGAAGACTAAGGGAAAACATCAATTTAGGACACGTGTAACTTTTTAATTGGAAAATAGATGTCACATAGGAGCCACATGGCACATTTTCAAGTAAGGTAAACTTCCTCATTTTGTTTTATATATATATAGATATTTAGTTTAGGTCCAGACAGCTAAATGCATGATACATGCCCACTCCTATTTAAATTAATAGTTTCCATCCAATAAAAAAATTTTTTTAGTTAGCTTTAAAAAGATAAAGAGGTAAAAGATATAGTTGTCAAACATAATGGTCAAATTGTGAAATAACTAATTTTTTTAAAAAATAAATTTAGTATTTTTAATTTTTATTCATTTGAAATTACTAACTAACTCCGCAAGTAACTAGTTAAACTAAATGTAAGATAATTTTGTTTTGAGATTGTCTCATCATGGTGGGATTGTTCGCCTAAAAAAGATTCAGATAAGTTGTTTGATTTGGAAAGCAAAGGGATCAGAGTACCAAAAACAAGAGAAAAGCAGCCACAAATATGGTAAGGAGGAGAATAGTAGTAACAAGAAGATGCAAGAGTTGTGACCTTATCTACGTTATTGGATGATAGGGATTTGAAAGAGTTAAGAGTTAGAAGAAAGAAAAGATGATATACGAGATTAGGGATCAGAGTTCATAAAAGGTGCTAGCCAGTCCCAAAGTCAGAAAGGGAAAGGAAATAGCTGCCCTTGAAACTAGCAAACAGAGAAAAGGCAAATCGTCCTTTCGACTGGTTGGAGAGGAATGAAGAGTCCCGACTATGAGAATTGAGTACAGTATAACAAGAGCCTAGATTAAAAAATAGATTTTGTATAAAAATACAATATATAAAATTTATTTTGTAATCATTTTCTATATAATGAAATTGTTATCTTTTTATTGATTAAGCAAATTGCCGAACCACGTGTTGGTTTCTATTTAATTATTTTTAGTTGAATTAGGTTCGTTTCTACCTAATTGTTTCGGGTTGAATTGTGTTGGTTTCTACCTAATTATTTTTGGTTGAATTGAACTTGAAATTAGGAAGTAAGATGAATAGAGTAGAAAACTCCTACCATTTTGAGTACCATCTCATTCAATACTTCGATATATTCAAATTTCTTCTACTTCATGTTTTTAGCTTATTTTTTGTTTTTTGATTGCTATTTCCTATATAACCATTTCTTTAAGTAATATAATATAATGTGGAATTACCTAAAGTATTCTTTAATTTTAATTTAAATAAATAAATATTATTATAATAAAAAAATCAAATTATAATAAAAGTAAGATATAAAATTAATAAACATTCTAAAATATTATAGAAAATTAAATACAAAAGAATAAAGTAAAATAGTAACATATATTTTTTTAAAGATAATTGTTTAATATATTGGATAGCTTTGGCTTGAGAAAATTATCTTGCCTTTTTCCTTTGACGGTGAATAGAATATATCACAATCTCCAACCGGTTAGTAAGTTGTAAGATTCTCTATTGGGATAATGTCAAAATACTGTGGAGGAATTCAGATGTGAGAAAAAATCAGAATCATGTGAGGCTTGAAACCAGGCCACGCTACTACAATAACAAAAGCTATAGCTCTAGAGAACAATACGTGGAAATCTCTACTCATATATTCATCTAAAACTTGTCAGGTAGCTATCAAAATGAGATTTTCTTTACATAAGGAATTGATCCAAATAGAAGAAAATAAGTCCTCCTCATGATTCCAATAATTCATGCATTCGAGTAGGTAGGCATCTCATAATGCTCTTGCATGCATGAGCATAAACACACAAACATGGAGAACACGACCTTATTTATAGGCCTTACTGTTAACATAATAGGACTTCATAGACATGCAATGTAGGCACATCTTCTTTCCCATGAACTTTTTCTATTAATGTGAACAGGATCAAGATTGATTCATTTTATCTACGTAAAGGAACAAATCTGTGTTACAATGATTATTCTCAGTTTGGCATGGTGATTTTGGACTGCGTGTGGTCAAAATATTCGAGTCACTCAATAATAGAGTAGGTAAGTGTAAGTGAGATACATATCTAAAAGGATGGGAATATGTAAAGAAGAGAAGAGAGTCATGTCAAGGATCTAGCTTTTACAAACGTTAATGAGAAGTGATTCCAATCAGTCTTGTTCAAGAAGTTGCATTATATACAATTTTATTCGGATGACACGGCCCATGATAAGATCGTTTTCAAGCTTTCTTATATTCTCTCCGCCTGCTCGCAGTACCCTAATGGAGCTTTTTAGCATTACAGGTTGAACAAAGTGCTCAAAAACTGCTATTAAAAATCATTGATTTGTCAACTTATTTTAATACGGATTGGAGTTAGTAAACCTCGGTATTGATTTTCACGAAGCTTGCGTAATATTTGTGTCGTATTTTTATTATCACCCTCGAGACTATTTTGTAAGTTTTTAAAAGAAAATTTGTGTGAAAATTATTTTAAATATAGATTATTTGAACTTGAATTTTATTTGTAGATTCATTTTCATCTTTTTACAAAAATAAGTGTTCATTAAATAGGTCGTAGGTTGTGCTGACAATTTTACTATCTACTAAAATTTTAATTTCAATATTGTTATTTTGATATGACTTCACAAATTTTGAAAATTATTCAGACATCTTTGAATCTAAATCAGAAATAAAATAACTATTAAATTACAAATTCTGAATTCATATCCGAATTGTGTGATTGTAGATCCCAAATATGTGAAGTGTGCGATTTTTGAAAAAACTTAAGTCGAAAGTAAAATTGGAAGTACAGCTTATAGGGTGTCAACTAAACTTTACCAAATTTATACTTAAAAGATTTTGAAATTAAGCATGTAAATAAAATTCAAACTTTAAAAAGTCTATATATGAAAAAAGTCAAAATAAATTCTATCCATTAATATTTTATTTATTTATTTATTTTTTACAAATTCGATAAATAGTACATTACTAAATTAGTTAATTTTATTATTTTTTACTTTTAATTATTCGTATTTTAATTTATAAATACAAATGTTTTAATTCAATTTTTATATATAAACTCTACGTGATTATCAATTGACCATATTACATATAAGTTTAACTTATACATAATTTAAAAGTTAATAATTTAATACGATAAATTATACTCAGAATGATTTAAAATTCAATAGAATAATTATATAATGATAAAATAATAATAAAAGACAACATATGGAAAAAACACACTAACATGAAAAAAAAATTATCATCATCAATAATCAGATATAAACTACACTTCAACATTATAATTACATTTTAGAAGTATTGGCTCAGTCGATAATCTAAATTATTATCTTTAAAAAAATTTTATAATTCTTTAATTTTATCATATATGAGTATCGTTAGTGTTTTTATATTTATTTAATTATTGTGTTACGTATAAATGGAGGTGGACATATTTTCGATTTTTAACTAAACTGAATCAACGAGGATAATCACAACAATTATTATTATTATATGTATATATATTATAATTTGTTTTGGATAATTTGTTTTAACATTTTTATAATTAAATATTCTGCTTTGGTAAGGTTTTTACGTTGTAATATTTTAATACTTTTTAAAAAAAATATTTATTTAAAAGAAAATGAAAAACTTACTTCAATAAATTCGTTCAGTAATTGATAAATTAATTTTAAATGAATATTATAAAATATAATGATACTATCCATCTAACTGTAACATATAAATTGAATTATATATATATATATATAATTAATGTTGATAGTATTAATTTGAAACATAGCTTAATCGTAAACAAAATATAATTAAAATATTAAGTAAAAAAATCAAGCCGAATAAAATCGGACTTGTCCGGACTAAACTGATAGGTTTTATCTTATCTATTTGAATTGGTCCGGTCCTAAATATGACAAAATCGAATAATTCAGTTTTAGTTCGATTTTGCTCTAGACCATGTCCACCCCTACGTATGAATACTATTAGTGTTTTTTTTTTTTTTTTTTAAATACAAGTAAAACTAAACAATTAAATTATTTGAGAGATAGTATATTAGTGGTTTGTGAGATTAGTAGCACGCCAATGAAGGGCCAGTAACGATCACCTTAGCTTGGCAGGGCGTTACATTATAACTCTATTGATGTTCTTCTATTTTGTAAAAGATTAAGAACACATAAAATTATACAAGTCATCAAATTAACGAATAATTTTTTTTTTTTAAAAATGAAAATTAAATTAAATTTTAATAGAAGTCCAATTGTAGTGTAACCAGTTCATCGAATGACATGATGTTCTACAAACATAGAAAAAGTCGTGTATCAACAATATATTGAACATAGAAAAAGTCGTGTATCAACAATATATTGCACCTAAGGATTGTTTATTTTATTTCTCAAATCATGAATTTGTTATCAAACTCACTAAATCTAAGTTAAGTAATGCCATGATTTATAGCATGCGATTGCTTGAATTAATACTAAACTAAATTAAATGAGCAATTATAAAACTCGCTCAATTTAGAACTTAGTGGAGAAGTTGGTATTCACCAACTATCCGAATCTGTAAAATCGGCACTCTATTCGAGTAAGCGAGTTCATGGCCTAATTCGTCGGAGTTCTTAGTCTAACTCACTACAACACGGGTATTCGGTAAATTAAAAACTACTTTACTATCATTTGTTCCTTGTCATCTCTCATGCATTTTCTTGTTTTATTATTGATTTTTCACTCACTCTCTCTTGTGTAGTCTTTTATTTTGATATTTTGAAAATCATCATATTTCTTACTTTCATCATCTCTTACTTATATACTTATGAGAAGAAGAGAAGATCACCACTGCCTTTTATAAAAGATATCATAGACATTTGAATGTTTAACCCATTTCAATAACCATGGACACCCTTCCACTTGTATTGTCATATTAACCGGTGTTAAGTTAAGGTTATGAGTGTTTTAATTTTTAATGTATTTTTTAATTTTATTTAATTAAATAAAAAGTAATTATAAATTAGTTATTTATAATTTTCTAATTTTTTATTATTATTTTAATTTTTTGATACAATCAGTTATGTTTATTTTTATTTTATAAAAATAAAATATTTGTCCATAAAACACCGAGTACTCGAGTACTCGCTATTCCTTATCGCTCTGAGTGACTATAGCCCGTTATAGACCATTGAAAATGAGTGATAACAATAAAGCAATATGACTAGGAATTCACTTTCACATGTTTCTTAACTCGAGGTCATGAATAAATATGGATTTAGTTATGCATTCTCAATCTACTGCCATAAATCTTGTCTTAAAATAATTATGTTAGTTATTTCCCACAAACAACCTCTACATCTAGAGATTTCACACAAACAACCTACACATATAGAGATGAAGAGTAAAAATCAACTAGGACACGCATCCATTAAAAAGAAACCTCAAATGAAATTAACTAGGTTTAATATCACTTAATCATATAAAACTCAGTATCTAATAACAATTAGGTTATGAATTCTTATTAAATTTCATAAATTAATTGAGTTTCACCGACTAATCTTCAATTAAGCCCCGTTTGCATCCATTAAAAAATAAAATTAGCTATTAAAATTAATAGATTTAGAAAAAAAAAATAACTATTAAAATTAATAAATATAGATCCAAACATATCTCTTAAAGAGCTCTTAATTTTTAGCTGAGTGGGCTCTTAACAATTAATTCATTAATTCACCTGACTCCATTAACACCTCCAAATAAATTGCAAAAGACTCAATTGCCTCATCATCTCCAACCATTATTAATTATTAGCAAGCTAATTAATAATTAATAGTGACAGACTGATCATTTAGACTATTAGCTAATTAACTACTAATAAATGCAAACATCTCCTGTTAATTATTAGCTAGCTAAATGTTAGTTGTTCTTAAACAATTAGCTGGCTAATTATTAACTCTTAAGGATCAAAACAGGACCATAACCTAATTTGTCAAGCTCCCACCACAAACAATCTTATGCAAAGTCTTTTTTAAACTCTGAAATTTAACCAGGAAGAGTTAGAAAAACCTTATTTTATATTTGAAAATTTGAATTAAATCTTTGAATTTTCTCCATGAAGTTTTCTTCTCATTCAATAAGAAGAATAATCTTGGAACCAAAAGTATACTGAAAGTATAATGAACTGTATTTTGGAAGGTGTCTAAAGCGGAAGGAAAATATAACTATTTATAGAAAATCACATAAAAAGACCCAAATTTCATTCAACACTAAATTTATAAAATTCTCTAATTAGGCAATCTAAAATCCATATGTAAATGACCAGTAGATGAATGGAATTCTCGAGATAATCTGAAATCCGTTATACACATCGGTATACAAAAGGATAACAACACATATATAAATTATCTAGAGAACTCTATTAGTATGAGTCTTTTCTGATGTTAATATTTAAGAACAAATCTGTACGGACTCGGTCCTAACTCAAAGCAAATAATATCATATTAATGTGGGAGAGAATTAGTGGAGCGACTTGGAATTCTAAACGCTACAAATTAACTCCAATTTTGAGTAATTTTTTTTTCATTCATCATTGATGTTGACTTCCTTCCATGCTAAAAGCGATTCAAATACATACCAATGCACTCTTAGAAATTTAAAAAAAAAAAAAAAAAAACCTTAATTTTTATATATTCAAATTATGCTGAGATGAACTGGTTGAGAATATACATATTTAGATCAATGATTAAGCATATCCATAGTTTATCCATAGTTTATGATATTAGAATAAATGAACCTACAGTTAAGGTTGCATATATTACTTGGGGAAAAAAATACATGAAAGGATAAATTTAAAGCATCTCCAATGGATTGAGACATATGTAGCACGGTAAATAGAAGGTGTGAGTATTGATGTGTCAAAAATATTATTTCAAAAGAAAAAAATTAAAAATAGCTCACAATGGTTATTGTATATTTAGATTTTCTTAATTTATAACTCATTAGAATTAAATTTCTTTTTTCTTTTTTAATTTATAATTTAGATATAAATAAGGTAATTACAATTTAAAATATTAAAAATACTGATTCACACCGTCAACTAGGACGTGGAAAATAGAAACTCTACCTCAAACCCTCTATTATTTCTTTTGCTATGTCACCAGGACATTGTGAATTCACATTATCAATTACCATTAGAGTGAATTTTTTAAATAAAAAATGCAGAATGTCCACGTGGACGTGGACGTGAACGTGGAAATCAATAGATTCAGGTTCCATTGGAGATGCTATTATATTTACGGAAAATTTCTACACCAATAAATTTCAACAATTCAAGTAAATTATATTTATTGAAAACGCACTTTTGAAATGATTAATTTCAAAAATTGAAACGTAGATATTTTCAAATTAAATAAAATTCTTTTTAAAGAAATTTATCACAAATATATTTTAATTATTTTTTATTCATTTTTTGTCACGATAAAATTTTAATGACATTTAAATAATAAAAATTAAAAAAAAAATTATTAATTTTTTTCCTGCCACGCCAACTAATTCAATTATCCTAACCTTTATATTCTCGAATGACTTCTCTGAATTATTTGGTTATTTTCTTCAATTTATGAATGAAAACAATTATTTGGGGGTGCGAAAAGTAATGGCCCAAATTGCAAATAGCAAGCCAAAGCCATGCTAATTTTGGCGGCTACTGCTTATTCATACTCGCAATCCAATAGCGCTGCGAAAACACGAGCAGATCCCTCGAGTGGGCGTGACACTCTATAGAAGAGACGTTAGGGGGTTCAAAAGCCATTTCGCGAGGGAAAAGAAAAACCCAGCTCTCTCTTGAGCTCGCTAGACAGGTGTGACCATTCAAGTTCGTAACAAGGCAACACGCATCAATGGAGATGACCGGTGTCCCCTCCTCTTCTTACCTCAATTACTTGCCTCACTCTGGCCTCGCTATTCTTCGTCCACGTCTTCACATTGCCTTCTGCTTCTCTGTCCGTGAGTTTCTATATATCTCGCCTATTAGTGAGTTAGTGTATCTATGCTCTGTGTTTCGCTTCTCTTTGATTTCCTGTCTTCAATTGTTGCAGTGTGTGTGAGATTTGAGTGTTGGTGGAGGAGATGCCTTACTCTAAGTTTGATAATCCGATGAGAGATCGACTTCAGGACGCGCTCTCTGCTCACCGGAACGAGCTCGTTTCTCTTCTCTCCAGGTTTTGAAGCTCGAAAGCTTGTTTCATTTTGTTAGAATTGAATTTTTATTTGTCTGCATGTTGAAATCTTGACTATGAGCTCTCTCTAAGTCACGTATTATACATGTTTTTTTATAGGTATGTGTCGAAAGGAAAAGGAATTCTGCAGCGTCATCACTTGATAGACGAACTGGGAAGCATTGCTAAAGAAGACGAAGGAATGCAGAAGCTTACTAAAGGTCCTTTTGAGGAAGTTCTGCAGTCTGCTCAGGTCAAACTCAAACTTTCTTTTGATATTTTGTTAGTTGTACTAGAAACATATTTGTATCTTGATTTGTGGAGTAGTTTATGTAATATTCAGTGGTTTAGCTTTGGATCTGCTTGTAATTTTGACCTAATATGCTTTAATAGATCTAATTAGAATTGAATGTCATGGATTTGAGTTTCTGTTGTAGATCTAGTCTATCTCTTCTGTATGAATATGCATTTGAGTTTTTTCATGTTTAATGGTGATATGATAACAATCTCTAACTGTTGTTTTTATTGTTTTCTTTGGTTTCATGGACTGATGTCAGTTTTTTATTTTCATGTTCAATAGGAAGCTATCATTCTGCCTCCATTTGTGGCAATAGCTTTTCGGCCAAGGCCTGGTGTATGGGAGTATGTCCGTATTAATGTCTATGAGCTCAGTGTTGATCATCTGAGCGTTCCAGAATACCTTAAGTTTAAAGAAGAACTTGTGGATGGACAGTAAGACAGCTCTCTATTTGATTAATTTGGTTACAGTTTGGTGATATTATGGAAATGAGGATGATCTTCTGAGATTTAGTAAACATAGCATATAAAAATGCATCCCTATGTGCTTTTTGTTATATGTTTACTTTTCAAAAGTAATTAGTGGTTTCATAACTGTCAGTTCATTAGTATTGCATAAAGCAGCTTGGATCTATCTTAATTTTTGTTTATTTATTTATTTTCTATCAAAAGAATTTAGGAGAATTGAGACCCTGTTATTTGTGCTAGGGCCAACGAAAATTATGTGCTTGAGCTTGACTTTGAACCATTTAATGCAACCTTTCCTCGCCCAACAAGATCATCATCCATTGGCAATGGGGTTCAATTCCTCAACAGGCATCTATCTTCTATAATGTTTCGCAACAAGGAAAGCTTGGAGCCTTTGCTTAATTTCCTCCGAGCACACAAGCATGATGGACATGTATGTCTCCTTGAGCCTTCACTTATTCTGCTTCTTTAGTGTGTACTTTTGAACTTCTGTTGGAGCTTTACTAAAATGCTTCTGCTACTGGTTGTCATATTCTACGCAAAAGTACTAAAAAGATAAAAGGCATTTTTTTTCCTTTCTATTTCCTGATGCGGTTTAGCTTTAAAAATTGGCAGTTGATGTAGAGTTAAAATTTTTTATTTTATTGTGTAGGCAATGATGCTGAATGATCGAATCCAAAGCATACCTAAACTTCAATCTGCTTTGGCAAGGGCTGAGGAACACCTTTCTAAGCTTCCTTCTGACACACCATTCCCTGACTTTGAGTTTGAGTAAGCTTTTTTGTGTAATCTTTCTAATTGCAGTCACACACTTTTTTCACTCATTATTTGTTTGATAAATTTATGTGATTATAAACTTAAAACTCCATCTTCATTTCAAATGTAGATTACAAGCAATGGGATTTGAGAGAGGGTGGGGTGACACAGCAGGGAGAGTGTCAGAGATGGTGCATCTTCTCTTGGATATTCTACAGGCCCCCGATCCCGCCACCTTGGAGACATTTCTCGGAAGAATTCCTATGGTGTTCAATGTTGTTATACTTTCCCCACACGGCTACTTTGGTCAAGCAAATGTCTTGGGTTTGCCTGACACTGGTGGACAGGTTTTATTCATCTTTTATATTCTTCATACTTATCTTATGTTCATACTTATCATATATAGTATGTGTTCTTCTTGTAGTCTGATGAACTCCTGCATGCAAATATATGTTGTTTCAGTTTAACAACTAAAATTTTCTTCGATTGATATATTATACCATTATTTCATTTACAGATTGTTTATATTCTTGATCAAGTTCGTGCTCTGGAGAATGAGATGCTTCTTAGAATACAAAAGCAGGGACTTGATGTTATTCCTAAAGTTCTCATAGTATGTGTTTCTGTATCTTCATTGCCTAAGTTTGTTATCTTACTCACATATAACATAATTACTATCAACTTGTACTAAAACAAAAGGTTCTTTTCAAGGTTACAAGACTTATTCCTGATGCAAAAGGCACGACATGCAACCAAAGACTAGAAAGAGTTAGTGGAACAGAGTACACAAACATACTGCGAATTCCTTTTAGAACTGAGAATGGCATTCTTCGCAAATGGATTTCAAGGTTTGATGTTTGGTCATATTTGGAGACTTTTGCTGAAGTAAGCTCCTGAACTGTGTTACTCTTTGTTCCTTTCTTTGTTTTCTCTGTTTAAACTATGTGGTTTATCTGGTAAAGCTGAAAGTCATATCACTGTACATTTGCTTTGGTGACCCCTGTCTTGTCATTTGATTCCTTTTTCTGTGAACTGTGTTCTGGGCTTGTAAAACTTACTGCTACTGTGAAATTAAAAATATAAGACAATTGCATTATTCTGATATACATGTAACGCATAGCTGGTGCTGCTGCATTTTCCCCCATCTTTTTATTTATTTATTATTATTATCATTATTTTATTATTGTTATTTATTTTCTTACACTTATGAGCTAATTATAAAATCTCAAGACTTTAGTAATGTGCAATTCATTTTCAGGTTTCTTTCCATTGGAATAATGAGGAAAGAACTTATTGTCGTCATTTGCTTAGATATTTTCCTCTTTCTTTGACTTTTACTAGGATGCTGCAAATGAGATCACAGCTGAGTTACAAGGTGTTCCTGATCTGATCATTGGCAACTACAGTGATGGAAATCTTGTTGCATCCCTGTTATCTTATAAGCTAGGAATCACACAGGTTTGCTATGACTGTGTTTATATTTTTTAAACAAGTATATTTTATGCAGAATTGATGTTTACCTGGTTCACCTTTTTAACTTTTCATCTTCATTCAAATAGTGCAACATTGCCCATGCATTGGAGAAAACAAAGTATCCTGATTCAGACATATATTGGAGAAAATTTGAGGACAAGTACCATTTTTCAAGCCAGTTTACTGCTGACCTAATTGCAATGAATAATGCAGACTTCATAATCACAAGTACATATCAGGAGATTTCAGGAGGGTAAGCTCTACATAGGTTTTTTTTGGATATATATATATATATATATATATATATATATATATAAAATGGAACTTCAGTTTCTAAAATGCTATGTTTTTATCTGCTTCTGTCTTTGATAACCCGTTTGTTGCATTGGTAGGATTATAATTAGGATAAATATATTGTGGATTCTAGACCCATATAACTTAATGTTCCCTTAATATTCTGTTGATATACCCTGTCCTTTGCTTATAAAGTTGCTGATCAATTCTCTTTTATGTGTCAGCAAGCATAATGTGGGACAGTATGAGAGCCACACAGCTTTCACTCTTCCAGGGCTGTATCGAGTTGTCCATGGGATAGATGTCTTTGATCCCAAGTTCAATATCGTATCTCCTGGAGCAGATATGACCATATATTTTCCATATTCTGAAAAAGAAAAGAGGCTTACTGCTTTACATGGTTCCATTGAAGAACTCCTTTATGATCCTGAGCAGAATGATGAGCATGTGTAAGCTTTTCTCTACACCAAATATGAAAATTAATTAGATGTTGTTTCTTCTTTGAACTTAGAAGACATGATTCAGTAATATTAATCTTTTCAGAAACAATGTAAGAAAAAGAGCATGACCCATACATCCATTTACCTCAAATTAGTTTGAAGTGAATGCCTATTCATTTTATGCTTGATGTTTGTTGTATTTTATGTTTCTTATATTTAAAACACACGTTATACTACTAAAACTGATCTTTTATTTCATGTCTACTCATACAGTGGCATGTTGAATGATCGATCAAAGCCTATCATCTTCTCCATGGCAAGGCTTGATCGGGTAAAAAATTTGACTGGTCTTGTCGAGTGCTATGGTAAAAACAGCAAGCTAAGGGAACTCGTAAATCTTGTTGTGGTTGGTGGTTATGTGGATGTCAACAAATCCAGGGACAGAGAAGAAGTTGCGGAGATTGAAAAAATGCATGGTCTTATCAAACAATATAATTTGCACGGTCAGTTTCGGTGGATCTCAGCTCAAATGAACCGTGCTCGTAACGGTGAGCTCTATCGGTACATAGCAGATACAAGGGGCGTTTTTGTACAGGTTAGTAATTTTAACATCCACTTCAAACATTTATTTTAGTTTATCAAAATCTCGGATGATGTCTGAAAAACACTTCTTTCACTCCTTGCAGCCTGCATTTTATGAAGCTTTTGGCCTCACAGTTGTTGAAGCCATGACTTGTGGGCTTCCAACTTTTGCCACTTGTCATGGGGGCCCTGCTGAGATTATAGAGAATAGTGTTTCAGGGTTCCACATTGATCCCTATCATCCTGATAAGGTGTCAGAAGTCCTGATCGAATTCTTCGAAACATCATTGAAGGATCCTAGTTACTGGGACAAAATATCAGATGGAGGGCTGAAACGAATCTATGAAAGGTTTGCTTTTACTTGAACTTTCATTCACCTAATTGTAACCAAAATTTCTAACAACAATCTACAGGTATACTTGGAAGATATATTCTGAAAGGCTGTTGACATTAGCTGGGGTATATGGATTCTGGAAGTACGTCTCTAAACTGGAGAGGAGAGAAACAAGGCGATACATCGAGATGTTTTACATTCTGAAATTCCGTGGTCTGGTCAGTAAATCATTCCTTCCAAGCACCAAATTTATGTTGTGGTTAGCCGTTGGTATATTAATATGATATCTAACAATTGCTAATCTAATTCAGGCCAAGTCCATTCCACTCTCAGTGGACGAGCAGCATTGAACTCCTCCATTTGTTGGCTCTGGCTGAGAAAGTTACTCGCTTGCTACTACTCTTTGTGTGTGTTTACGAACTCCTTGTTTTACGTTTTGATGTTGGTTTCTTGTAGAAAAATTTGGTACTATCTTTTCTAAATCGGAATGTTTGGATTTGTGCGGATTCAAATATCTTTTCTGACTGATAATTTGTGATATTGACATAAAACTAAGCATTGTGAGTCTACACATGGGACGCAATATTGAATGCACGTCGGTTTCCATGTGATGATGGATAAACATGGTTTCCACAGAAAACATGGTTAGGGTTGGGTGGAAATGATTTAGCATACTAGCTTGGTCCACAACTTCAAAGAGAGGAGATAGGTAGAGTTGTTCAAAAAGTTTAATGGATACCGACCTTTAAATATGGGAAGAAATTCAAATCATAAATGATGATGACGTGAAATATAATATAATATATATAATTGCCGTCATCCTTATCCTTGTTTAACTATGGAAAGTCCTCCGGGGCACTAAAGACATTGAATGTAATATCTGTAATTTTTTGTCGTAATCATCATCTGGTCCTGGGATTTTCTGTCAACCGGGAAAACCAAAGCTGAAAAAAAAAAAAAAAAATCAGATCGAAGATATGGCGATCGATACTGGTGATCTCGTGAGCAAAGTTCAGCCAGCTCACCAATTCGATGTCAACGCTCTCTTGCGCTACGCCTCGAAAAACGTCTCCGGCTTTCCTTCGTCTCCTTCTAAATTTTCCGTCTCTCAGGTATTCCTTCGTATACCTCAGTCATTGAGTAAATTTTTTATTTTTTGAAACCGTGTTTGTTTCATTTTTGTAGTTTGGACATGGGCAATCGAACCCCACCTTCCTGATAGAAGTGGGCTCTGGAGATGTAGTCAAACGCTATGTTTTGAGGAAGAAGCCTCCGGGGAAGTTGCTTCAGTCTGCTCATGCGGTGGATCGTGAGTTTCAGGTTAAAGTTTTTTCTTTTCTCCACCGAGGGTGTTGAATTTGGAAATAAGCACTTTTAACTGGAGTTCCAATGCTTATTCTGTTGAGACTTGATTCTGGGTTATGTTGGCGTTAGCTGAATTTTGGTTGTGCTGATTGTAGGTTCTTCGTGCATTGGGTGATCATACATTGGTCCCGGTTCCTAAAGTTTTCTGTTATTGTGATGATCCTAGTGTTATTGGAACTGCATTTTACATCATGGAGTTTCTGGAAGGTCGGATTTTTCTTAACCCGAAATTACCGGTATGTGTTCTTTCTCTCTTGCTACTTGGATGTATAAGAGTTGTTTAATTTTGTTTATTGAATGGTCATGGGGTTTTAAGTTTGCAATTTATTGATTTTTGGTTCAGGTTGTGGCACCGGAAAGGAGGAGAACAATCTATCGTGCAACTGCACAAGCTTTAGCCTCTATTCATTCAGCTGATGTGGACATGATCGGCTTAGGGAAATATGGACGGCGAGATGATTATTGTAGACGCCAGGTGGGTTGGAAGTTTAAAAGTTAAAATAAAGTAGCTGCCTGATTGTTTTTTCTTATTTATTTATTTTTTCTGAAAGCTGGCTTTTTTTTTTTCTTGAACGGTCCGTACCCAGTGTAGTAAGTTGTTATCAAGTGGATAGAAGTGTCTAACAAAAGTTGAACTTTGTGCTTGATTAAGGTAGAGAGGTGGGCTAAACAGTATGATGCATCTACTGCTGAGAAAAAGCCACCTGCAAATCCAAAAATGTTTGAGCTGATTGCTTGGCTAAGAAATAATGTACCCAGTGAAGACTCAACAGGAGCAACAGCAGGTCTAGTTCATGGAGATTTTCGCATTGATAATCTTGTCTTTCATCCTGTTGAGGTCTGGTACACTTACATATCATTTTGATGGAAAGCTATGTTCCCTATAGGTCTTTTATGAGTCTTTGTGCTCCTCTTTGTATACAAATACATTTTAGTGGCTTTAATGATCTGAATTGCTGGTTTGATAAGAATTTTGAATGTTACAGGATAGGGTGATTGGTATTCTTGACTGGGAATTGTCTACACTTGGAAATCAGATGGCTGATGTCGCCTACACCTGTATGGTAATGATTCAATTTATTTCCTATAGAAGGACCAATGTAACATCAAAACTAGGTTTTAGCCTGTAGAAGAGCTATATACCAATTTCTTTGTTTTTTCATGTTTTCTTTGGATGCCATGCTATAGTTTCCTTGATTAGGTCCGTTGAATTATGGTTTTGTAATGGATTTAACCGGTTGGAAAACCTGGTCATGCAACAAAGCATCTGATCTTGGCTTCTTTATTTAGCTAATCACCGTTATATTCCTTGCAGCCTTATCAAGTTGAGATTTTGGATGACAAAGAACTAGTAGTCGAAGGTTTTGAACTTGCTGGAAGTCCTGAAGGGATCCCCTCATTGCCAGAGTTTTTGACAGACTATTGTTCTGCTACTGTAAGTCTCAATTTGCAACTGAACTATAATATCTGTGCATTTCATTTTTTCCCATCATAAATGATCTGCTCTCTTAAGGATATTAAGGTGCTCATTTTGAAGATTTGCTAGGATGTGTTTTTTATGTTTCTTTTCCTTCAGATTGCTGCTGCCAGCGTTATCAATATCATGTTAATACAGTTAATTGTAGCTAAGAATCTGTTAAATATTTTCCGGCTTAATCATACACTAAATTTTCATGTGAAAGTGATGTTTAGCTTGTGTGAAATACTTTTACAACATGCAGTCAACTACTGAATGGCCAACCCACCCACAGTCCATGTTAGTTCAATCATAACCACAAGTTTTTGGATAGACCTCTGATCACTCTTTACACTAGGAAGAATAAGCGAGCAGCAGTATATTTTGGTGGAGAGAATATTCAGTACTAATGTTGCTGGTTATTATGCCCCTGGAGAGAGGGACATATATGAGTTAATTAGAATCCTCTGGGGCTAAGGTGAGGCAGTGCTATGAGGGTGTTGTGTGTGAGGTCAGCAGGTATATAAATGTCATTGTTGGATGAGGGCAGTCAGTTGTTGATAGATGGTTCTGTGAGCCCTATGCCGGAGAAATTGAGGTTCTCTGATTTGCTGCTATCACTTTATTTCAGTACAGGTTAAAACTGCCAATGGTTACTTGCAATACAAGCTATCAGTTTGTTTCACTTGTTCTTTAAATCTACTATAAATACACAATATCTATCCATTTCTCAAAAAACATAATGTAACTTGAATAAATTCCTTTCCGGTAAGGAAAGGTAATTACAAATTTAGGTGGACCTTTAACCATGGTTAATTTTCTCTTGGGCTTTACTTATAGTGAAGGTATTGTTTACCGTTCATATATACATATAAGGAACATTAGTTGACAGGTATAACAAATTTTGTTATTAATTTAACATAGTGATGGCAAACTTATGTTGGAATTGCTGAAATATAGGGGAAGCCTTGGCCTGCTGCAGAATGGAAATTCTATGTTGCATTTTCTCTGTTTCGTGCAGCAGCTATCTATGTTGGTGTGTATAACAGATGGCTTATGGTATGTTTTAAAGCATAACAGTTTATTATGTGACTATTGCATAATTTCTTTATGAAATCAGTCTATCTGCTTGAGATTTTTTACTAGTATGATTCTACAGGGTAATGCTTCAGGAGGTGAACGTGCTCGACGTGGAGGGAAACTAGCTGATGGTCTTATAAATTCTGCCCTAAGTTTTGTTGCTCGGAAATCTGTTCTGCCTTTGAGCCCTACATCTGGTAACTAAAACCAGTTTCGACTTTTGATTGAATCAAGCATTATTTTAAAAATTGTTCTCTTTTAGTCAGTGAAAACTTCAGGAATCATTGTGGCTAACAATTTTACTCAACCACATCACATATCTTGTATAACTAGGTAGCAGTACAAGACATCAGGGCAGTAGTTTCCTCAAAAACAGTAGTACTGGTTATTCTTGTTTGCATCTGTAGTCATGGATATTGTACCTAGCTTCTCATGCAAACTTCTTAAAAAAGGCAATGCAGACCAGATTGTTTGATGGAAAAAACAGAATGAATGTTTGCTTGTGAATATATTTGAGTCATTTGTGTTTAGTGCTTCTCTTAGCCACTTATATTGGTTTATGAGTGCTAATATGTTTAGCAGTTATGTTTCAAGTTCATCTTTAATTAACTTTCATAGTAATTATTTGCTTGCTTGCTTAATATGTTTAGCAGTCATGTTTCAAGTTCATCTTTAATTATTTTCAGAGCAATTATTTGCTTGCTTACTTTTTCTTTTCTCCCCCTAACAATTTTCTTACAGTTGGACAGGATAATGTGCAACTGTCTGAAAATGGGAAGAGAAGTGTTGAAGTTTCAGAGCATAGTGGGAGATTTGTTCCCAGTGAAAGAGTATCGAGACTGAGAAATAAGTTGATTAAGTTTATGGAAAATCATGTATATCCAATGGAAAAGGAATTCTATAAACTTGCTCAGTCTGAACTGCGTTGGACTGTACACCCCGAGGAAGAGCGGTTAAAGGAGCTGGCAAAGAAAGAGGGATTATGGAACTTATGGATTCCAGTATGTGTTTTAGTCTCTTGCTAGCTTACAGAAATATTGTTTGGAAATAATACGTCTTATTACTAAGAATTTCGGTTTACTGCAGTTTGACAGTGCTGCTAGGGCAAAAAAATTGATTGATGATGGCGGTAAAAATAATCTCTTGTTTGGGGCAGGCCTTTCCAACCTTGAATATGGATACCTTTGTGAGATCATGGGTCGTTCCATCTGGGCTCCGCAGATCTTCAATTGTGGTGCTCCTGACACAGGAAATATGGAGGTAAAGCATATTTTTAGAAAGCCTTAAAAAATTCAAATCTTTCAAGTCATATATGATTTTCAGTGTGTTGCTTTACTATGTGATGTACAAGTGCTGTGATTTTTTACTGAGTAAAGCACGATTGAATACTTTAGAAATTCACATTTGTGATATAGATTTTCTTACTAGTTTAGTTGAAATTTTTTATGAGATACAGTGTATTAATGATAGAGATTCTCTAAGTCCTACATAAAAGCTTGTATTGGTGCTGCTGCTTGATCCAATTTAGCTCTACAGTTCTATCTCAATAAAATAAAGTATGGTTTCTGAACTCGGATTGTTATATGCTTTCATTTTCAGGTGTTGTTGCGCTATGGAACTAAAGAACAACTGCAAGAATGGCTTGTTCCACTGCTCGAGGGGAAGATTCGGTCTGGATTTGCGATGACCGAACCACAAGTTGCATCTTCTGATGCAACCAATATCGAGTGTTCAATTAAAAGGTGATTTTATTACATCTCTGTAAGCATGATAAGCTGTGAAATGTAACTTGCAAGCAAGTTTCTATTGTTTTTCATCTTAGATTGTCAGCTGACTGAATATAGTTGGACTTTTTCTCATAAAGTCATCTCTATTTGCTCCTTACAGACAAGGGGATTCATATATTATCAATGGGACCAAGTGGTGGACTAGTGGAGCTATGGATCCAAGATGCAGAATTCTTATACTTATGGTCAGTTAAAACTATCATGGTATCTCTGATTGAATTTTATTAGTGATTTGTAATTCATGAATGAAAGGGACCAATTTTCAGGGGAAAACTGACTTCTCAGCTGCTAAGCATAAACAACAATCCATGATATTAGTGGATGCTCAGAGTCCTGGTGTACATATTAAGAGACCCCTTACAGTGCTTGGCTTTGATGATGCCCCTCATGGGCATGCAGAAGTTGCATTTGTTAATGTGCGTGTGCCGGCGAGAAATATTTTATTAGGAGAAGGGCGTGGATTTGAGATTGCTCAGGTAATTTTATGTAGTACCTTCATATCAATGTATGGACTTGAAATCTATATTCCATGATGTCTATGTGTGAAATTGGCTGTTTCACCTTTACAGGGTAGACTAGGCCCTGGAAGGCTGCACCATTGCATGAGGCTGATAGGTGCAGCTGAGCGTGGGATGCAGCTGATGGTTCAGAGGGCACTTAGTAGAAAAGTTTTTGGAAAGTTCATTGCTGAGCATGGTTCATTTCAATCGGATGTTGCCAAGGTAATGGTAAAAAAAAAAAAAACAAACAAAATGTACACCAAACTGAGATTTTTTGTTTTTCTTGTTTGACTAGCAAGTTTTCACATGTCATTTTCATGCAGTGTCGAATTGAACTGGAGAGGACAAGGCTGCTTGTTCTTGAAGCAGCCAATCAGCTTGATCAGCTTGGAAACAAAAAAGCCCGGGGGATTCTTGCAATGGCTAAGGTAAACTATGTTCTTTCGCCAGAAAGCCCATGGTTTTTATTTGATTTTTCTTTTCTTTGTTTGATATTTATCAGCCTCAATGAATTTCCCTGGATTGTCATTGTGTGATGCAGGTAGCAGCACCGAACATGGCACTGATGGTGCTAGACAGGGCAATGCAAGTGCATGGTGGAGCTGGTCTATCATCAGACACTGTTCTGGCTCATCTCTGGGCTACAGCAAGAACTTTGCGAATTGCGGATGGACCTGATGAAGTACACTTGGGAACTATCGCCAAGTTAGAATTACAGCGAGCTAAGCTATGAAGGCTTTTGACATTGAAATCTTTTCAAGGTGGTGTAGTTTTTAGTTCCTTCTGCACTTTCTTTACACAAAAAATAAAATAAAACAGTCCGATACTGTAGGTATACCCAAACAACTACAGGGTTGTTGGAACAGCAATACGCAATAAAGGGGGACCCAATTAAGCTTGTGACGAATAGAGTTATTGTTATAGTGGAATGGTGCAAAATTTGTCTGCACCTGAGAAATTGGTAATGAAAGTAATGTACATTGGTTCCTTTTTGTTATATTTTTGTTTGCCCCTATAACTAGTTTCTAGTTCATCATGATATGATTAACTGTTTGTTACATACGGACACTTAAAAAGAGTATTCTACATTATTGTCACGACTAAGGCTGATGTAATTAAAAACTTCCACACGTGGAAAAATGTCACGTTTTGATATGCAAAGAGATCTTCGTCTCCTCTTGCTTTCTGGAGTGCACCTTGAGCCATTGATCTTCATAGAAAGCGTACAATTTGGCTTGGCAGACTGATGTGTTGAAGACAGATTCGGGGTTTCAGGTTTTTCTTCAATGGACTTTTCCTTTTCAAATTTTGCAGAAACTTTTCCTGATGGAGTTTTAACTCTCTTTTTCGACAATCCAGATCGTGCTTTCTCACGTTTCTGAGTGTTAAGCAATCACACATAGAATGGGTTCTCGGCAGTATAACAGACGAGTTCACTGCCGTTCCTTTGTCTCTCCAAATGTTGTTCATTGTTCACCTGAGGTTGAAGTGAAAACTATTTTAATAGCAGAGTCATTTTCAGCTATTCCAATGAGAGTTAAATGCAAGAACAGAATAACATTTCAACCAGACCATGTATCTGGATAATAAGCAAACCTAGATTGTTAAGAAAGAAGAAATTAGCAATTGAAGAAGTGCAGAAAAGGCACGGGCCACATCATGCTTCTCTTGGCCCTTAGTAATATTAGCAAACGACATTGCATGCTCGCTGTCTTCTTGGAGAGATAACTTGTCCAGAATACCATCTTCATATTCATGAATATCAAATGGAGGGTGCGATCCTAACGAAAATGAGAGGTTGAAAAGGAGACTATTAATGGTAAGCAACTGAAGCAGGCAAACACCTTTTTTGAAGGGCTTTACTTTCAGAATCCGAGGTTCATGTGGATTCAAGGGCTTCCAAGGATCATCATCTTCAGAATCATCCAAGTTCCTAGATTCTGGCTGCTGATCATCCATACCAAATTCATGATTATTATCGTCAAAATCATCATGAGCATCAGTATCAAATCCATTTGAATTTCTTGCTTCAAAGTTGCAGTCAACTCTTGGAGAAGGATACAAGTTAGTATCTTTGTTCTTTCCAAGTGATGATTTATGAGCTGTTCCCCCAAGGCGCCTTGTAGGTGACTGATAACTCTTGCGACTTGCACTGCCCCTGTATGGCAATAAGGTATTGAGCTCACCTTAGAATAGGAAGCAACTTTCAACGCTTCAGTTTTCCCGCTCGTTTCTAAACTGTAACAACTTTTTTGTTTTGGGCTTGAATGGGCCTTACCAGTTCTTTTCTGGTGGGCTAATCGGCCCAATATCTTTTTTTCTTTTTTTTTTTTCAAAAAAACAATAAAAAGTCTACTGCTCAATTTCACAAATTTGCATGTTCCATTCAACAATCTTGTTTTTTAACCATTCCAAAATTAAGATCGAAATTGAATTATCTTATGAAAAGTGTACATTTTCCCTAATACAGTATATAATGTACAAACTATAATTACAAAAACACCCTCCAAGCAGGAGACTAATCTAAATCACTTGATAAATAATTAGCCACCTATAGACTAATATAAATTTAACTTAAATAATAAAAAATAAATAAAGAGGGAGCTTGAGCAAATATCTACACTTTCATCATTCCAGCAGCATAAGGGACACCACTGGCCTTAATCCAAGGCTCAAGAAGGAATCTGCCAACAGTATAAGACTCAGCCTCCTGAGGACTAATCTTCTTAATCCCCTTCCACTTAACCCTATTGGTCTCCACAGCTCCCGGACCGCGATTCCCAAACTCAGCATAAAACAACGTGTTTAGCCCAAAGTTTCCATTCCATTCGCACCATCCTTCAGGCGAAATGATATCATCTATTTGAGATTGCATTATAATTGTCACTGAATATTCTTTCCATGGTCTTCCCAAGAAAGACTTGCTAGTGTCCTTCACAGGTATATAATCTTTCTCGCCCATTACATGGCAATTTTGGAACACGATCCCTGTCGGATCGTTCCTTGTTATCCTTCCTTGTGCTGTTACCATGCAATTCTGGTTGCTATTCGGTTTCCGTACCACCATCTGGCAATTCTGGAATATCGCAGCCGCGTTTCCGAATATGAAATCTATTGTGCCCGAAATCTTACAATCACGGAAAAATTGAGAGTGAGCGTGCACGTAGAGCGTGTCTTGGTATCCGTCCATATGACAATTGAAGAAAACCGCTCGATGAGCTTGTACTCTCAATGCAACAGCTTGATGTCCGTCTGGTCCCGCAGTGTTTTCAAATCCAATGTCTTTCGCTATGAAATTTGGTCCTTGAACAGCTAACAAACAATAAATTGTTACATTTTAAACTAATTCATATATGATATGATATGAAATGATGTAATACGGTACTTACAAACGGTGGATGTTAACATGGTAGTGATACCATCTTTAAAGCTTCTACTATTAGTAATCCTGGTCTTGGTAGGTCCGTCACCGATTAATACAACATTAGCCGTTTTTTTATCAAGAGTAACATATTCCTTATAAGTTCCAGCTTTCATATGAATAACATATGGAGCAGTGTTCTTCGGTGGCACACTTTTCAAAGCCTCTGCCAGGGTTTTAAATTGTCCACTTCCATCCTGAGCCACTACAGCATTGGGTTTCATCTTCGTTGGAGACTCTTGAAGCAGTCTTCGTCTCTCGTAACTAACCCAAGACGGGTAATTATCCACCGACAACAACCTCCTCCGTTTAGAATTAAGCGAGGTCAACAATTTGGCAGCTTGAGTAACAATAGCCAAACCATTGTTTGTAAGCTCCATTGCGGATTTCAATATCCCCTTCATTTTCTCTCCGGCGTCGTTTCCCGTTATGTTTTCGAATTGGTCTAAGCAGGTTTGTTCGAACGTTAAGGCACCGCTTAACATTATCCGAAGCTCGTGAATTAAGTCCTCGGATTCGGAATCCGCTTCGTCCATTTTATCAATCGAGTGCTCGATGTCATCGATTGAGGATTCCATCAGGTCTTTGCAATTGTCAAGAGCCTCATTGGTCTTAGGGTCTTTTTTCAACTCGTCCAATGTGGACGAGCTCTCTAAAGCCTCTTTGACGGACTTGAGAGCTGATTCGAAACCAAATTTAACCAACTTCTTTGGATCCGTGGTGTCCGCGGACTTGATTGTCTCCTCACAGGATTCTTTGTGATCTGCGGATGAACAGAGAGCCGTTGCCGCTTTTGAAGATGTCGAAAGGTCTGTAGTATTTTCGGCACCTTTTTTCATGCTCACTGCAACGGCCACCACCATTGCCACCAATATCAGCGAAGATACGCCGATGATGGTGATTTTCTTCTTACTACTGTCATCATCACCCATTTTTTTAATTATTATTTATTTTATTTTAGTTTTTAAAAATGAATGATGTTGGATTGTTTTAGTTGTTGAGGGTATGTATATATACATGTATGGAGCCGCTGAAAAACAAAGACAAGAATAGACTAGAGAAGAAAGTGGTTAATAGATTTGAGGTGGGAAAATTCTCCAACACAGGTCTATTTCTTGCTATATTATTAATATATACTTTTATTGCTTGGTGAGATTATATAGGAATGTTTGCCACTCTCGTTAGACGTCATCACAAACCAGGTATCTTTTTACCTCAGTGAAATCCTTCACTCAGGTTTGTCACTTCCTTAAATAATAAAAAGAAGAAAATTAAATTTTAAAAAAAAATTATTCATAGCCAATTCCTGTCTGGATCGTGAGGGCATATGGAAAATTTTGAATATAAACCTCACACTTCAAAATGTATTTATTTAATTTTTAAGTATTCTATATAATCTAATTAATATTAAAAATATTAAATATTAATTTATATATAAATTAAGTAAACAGTAATAAATATCATTTAATAATTGTAATTAAATTTTATTATCATTAAGAATTATTTTTTAATATTGTTGTTTGAAATCTCCGACCTCCTACATCCTACATCCTGTGACGTGCATATTAATCTTTTGTAGAATCCCGTGACCTCTTCTCGAGTCATAGTCCACCCAATCAGTCTTAATCATCTTACATCGCCGTTACGCACCAATGTGACACATCGCGTAACCACTAGATTATCAAGAAGACTTTCGACACAAGATACACCGAACACGGATCACTTGCGGGCTCATATCTATATACCGGGCTCTGATACCACTTGTTAGGCCCCAAGCTTCGCTCCTTCTACCCTACATAGAATGATATTGTCCGCTTTGGGCCTAGCCCGCACGGTTTTGTTCTTGGGCTCCTCCCAAAAACTCTCATTCTATTAGGATGGGTGTGGATGTATATAAACAAGTCTTGACTTCTTTAACCGATGTGGAACTTTGGATTGGATCCCAACAATCCTCCCTTCAAACCAAAGGACCACAAATCTCGTGGCCTCCCCTCGAGAGACCTTCCCTCAAATAATAATCCACACGATCCGTCTTAATCATCTTCACAATAACCACCTGATTATTGCCTTCTGGAATAGCCTTATCAAATCAGACACCAATTTTGGAACAAATATTATCTTCAAAAGTTAGTGCTACTCTGCCTCGGAAGCCAGTTGTGGGTACCCTTAAAGTATGTACAAGTGAGAAGTACTTAAAGGTGCATACCAACATATTCCACTCTGTCACCCTTTTTGAAATTATGGTTTCTAGATGACACAGTGGAGGCCTCAGGCTTCGGTAGAGCCTGAGAGATTATTGTGGACCCACCCATTATATCAGCTTCTACACTTGATGTTGGTTTATTATGATGTAATATAGCAGCTTGCGAAGCCCTTTTAGCAAGTGCAGAAGCCCTTTCAGGTCTGGAACTCTCTTTTGCAGGATATGCTTCTTTAGGAGTAGAGCCACCAGGCAAGAAGAGAGAATCAACAAGAAGCAGTTTTGCACCAAAATGCTTGGCAAGCGCCTAAGCTAATGTCTCGTGATATATATCGGAACCAGCAAGTCCACATAACAGTATCCACGGACACATGATAATGAGAGCATGAGGCAATGCGCAAAATAAAGAATGAATTCATGGTTAATTGGGATGGCCTACGCACAAAGGACAGAGAACGAGTTTAGGTGCTTGCTGCTACCAATAGGCCTTTTGACCTTAACGAGGCTGTTGTTAGGAGGCTCCCAAGGAGATTGATGGTTAATTTGACTTATGCATCAAATCGAGAAAAGATTCTTAGAGTTATACTAGCAAAAGACTTATTAGACCCCGAGCTCCGCGCCTTCCACCCCACATAGAATGATATTGTCCGCTTTGGGCCTAACCCATACGATTTTGTTCTTGGGCTCCTCCCAAAAGGCCTCATTCTATTAGGGTGGGTGTAGATGTATATATACAAGTCTTGCTTGACTTATTTAACCGATGTGGGACTTTCGATTGCATCCCAATAATCCTCCCCTTAAACCAAAGGACCACCAATCCCGTGGCCTCCCCTCAAGTCAAAATCTACGAGATCCGTCTTAATCATCTTGCACCGACGTTACGCACAACAAGGCACATTGTCTGACCACCAGATAATCAGAAAGACTTTCGACACAAGGTACACCAAACACGGATCACTCGCGGGCTCTATTTCTATATACCGGGCTCTGATACCACTTCTTAAGCCCCGAGCTCCGCTCCTTCTACCCCACATAGAATGATACTGTTCGCTTTGGGCCTAACCCACACGGTTTTGTTCTTAAGCTCCTCTCAAAAGGCCTCATTCTATTAGGGTGGGTATGGATGTATATATACGAGTCTTGCTTGATTTCTTTAATCGATGTGGGACTTTGTATTACATCCCTACAATCCTCCCTTCAAACCAAAGGACCACAAATCCCATGGCCTCCCCTCGAGAGATCTCCCCTCGAATCATAATCCACCCGATCCGTCTTAATCATCTTCACAATAACCACCTAATCATTGCCTTCTGGAATAGCCTTATCAAATCAGACACCAATTTTGGAACAGTTATTATCTTCAAAAGTTAGTGTTATTCTGCCTCGGAAGCCAGCTGTGGGTACCCTTAAAGTATGTTGCAAGTGAGAAGTACTTGAAGGTACATTACCACATATTTCACTCTAATGTTTTAAAGTACGCCGAGCGTATCAACATATTTTTTAACTTATGTACGTATTAAAGCGAATTAAATCTGTATTAAATTTAGAACGTACATAGCGTACCGTACCGAACGTATTAATGTATAAACGGGCGTACTAATGTGTATATTCTTATACGTAGTGGTATTTTTATGATTTTATATATTTTTTCTATATTTTATATAACTTTATTTTTTAAAAAATATTTTAATTAAATTTTATTATTACGTATAAACTCCCGTATCTAGCGTATCCATATTAACGTATCACGTACTAAAGAGTCCACATACATATTTCGTACCACGTATTTTAAAACATTGATTTCACTCTGTCACCCTTTTTGAAATTATGGTTTCTAGATGACACGGTGGAGGCCTCAGGCTTCAGTAGAGCCTGAGAGATTATTGTGGATCCACCCATTATATCAGCCTCTACACTTGATATTGGTTTATTATGATGTAATATAGCAGCTTGCGAAGCCCTTTTAGCAAGTGCAGAAGCTTTTTCAGGTCTAGAACTCTCTTTTGCAGGATATGCTTCTTTAAGAGTAGAGCCACCAGGCAAGAAGAGAGAATCAACAAGAAGCAGTTTTGCACCAAAATGCTTGGCAAGTGCCTAAGCTAATGTCTCCTGATATATATCTGAACCAGTAAGTCCACATAACAGTATCCCCGGACACATGATAAGGAGAGCATGAGGCAATGCGCAAAATAAAGAATGAATTCATGGTAAATTGAGATTGCCTAAGCACGAAGGACAGAGAACGAGTTTAGGTGCTTGCTGCTACCAATAGGCCTTTTGACCTTGACGAGACTGTTGTTAGGAGGCTCGTAAGGAGATTGATGGTTAATTTGACTGATGCATCAAATCGAGAAAAGATTCTTAGAGTTATACTAGCAAAAGACTTATTAGACTCCGAGCTCCGCGTCTTCCACCCCACATAGAATGATATTGTCCGCTTTGGGCCTAGCCCATAGGGTTTTGATCTTGGGCTCCTCCCAAAAGGCCCCATTCTATTAGGGTGGGTGTAGATATATATATACAAGTCTTGCTTGACTTATTTAACCGATGTGGGACTTTGGATTGCATCACAATAATCCTCCCCTTAAACCAAAGGACCACCAATTCCGTGGCCTTCCCTGAAGTTAAAATTACCCAATCCGTCTTCATCATCTTGCAGCGACGTTACGCACCAACAGGACATGCCATTTGACCACCAGATAATCAGGAAGACTTTCGACATAAGGTACACCGAATACGGATCACTTGTGGGCACCATTTCTATAGGACTTTGGATTGCATCCCTACAATCCTCCCTTCAAACCAAAGGACCACAATTCCCGTGGCCTCCCCTCGAGAGACCTTCCCTCAAATAATAATCCACCCGATTCGTCTTAATCATCTTCACAATAACCACCTAATTATTGCCTTCTAGAATAGCCTTATTAAATCAGACACCAATTTTGGAACAAATATTATCTTCAAAAGTTAGTGCTACTCTGCCTCGGAAGCCAGCTGTGGGTACCCTTAAAGTATGATTCAAGTGAGAAGTACTTGAAGGTGCATTACCCACATATTTCACTCTGTCACCCTTTTTGAAATTATGGTTTCTAGATGACACAGTGGAGGCCTCAGGCTTCGGTAGAGCCTGAGAGATTATTATGGACCCACCCATTATATCGGCCTCCACCCTTGATGTTGGTTTATTATGATGTAATATAGCAGCTTGCGAAGCCCTTTTAGCAAGTGCAGAAGCCCTTTCAGGTATAGAACTCTCTTTTGCAGGATATGCTTCTTTAGGAGTAGAGCCACCAAGCAAGAAGAGAGAATCAACAAAAAGCGAGTTTTGCACCAAAATGCTTTGCAAGCGCCTAAGCTAATTTCTCCTGATAGATATATCTGAACCACCCGGTCCACATAACAACATCCATGGACACATGATAGGGAGAGCATGAGGCAATGCGCAAAATAAAGAATGAATTCATGGTTAATTGGGATGGCCTACTTGGGTTGTGCATGGTTCCTTCTGGAACCACTCCAGAATCGGGAACCGGTACCGGAACCCAAAAAGAACAGATTATTTGGAAACGAACGGGAACCGGTACCGAAAATTATATTTTTTGGTACCGATTCCGAATCCTTGATTAGAACCGGACTAGAACTAGAACCGGTAAAGGAACCGATTTTTCTTAAATAAAATAAAATAAAATATAGTCGTTTTTGGCGAATTTCTTTCTAGGTAAAAAAAATATAGATCGTTCTCTTCTCTCACAATTTCTTTTTTATTTTCAAATTGTACATCGCGGTTGTAATTTTTATACAAATAATTAAAAAAATCATATTTTTAATCTAGTATTGTTTATATTTCTACACCATTGAATTGTTTCAACACTTTTATATATATATATATATATATATATATTATATATTGCTATTTCAAATATATTTAGAAATTAGAAATGATCCTGAAATTTTGAAAAATATTATTCCAAGAGCTGAAGTGGAGTGCTAGATGTGTTCATTTGAAAAATCTACCTGGAAAATTAATTTGATTTTTTATCTATTTTTTAATATTACAACTAAATTATGTTAAATTACTATGTGTATGTTATCTAATTAATTTTTTAAAAAAAATTGAAATGTAGAATATAGAGGACTATGCGGTTTAGACTCAAGCGCGCAGAACATTTGAAACTTTTATTTGGTGTACTATAAAAGTTTACATACTAAGTTTCCAGTATGTCTATACATAATAATGGTCTAGGGTTAGGGTTCTGACCAGTTCTGTAAACATTAATAAAACGTCAACTTAGTATTAGGTCAAATATTTTCATATATTTGAGCAAGATGTGGAGAATGAGCAAATGTATAACCTGAGTAAGACAGTGTACAATTGCGTTGTTGTTGTTTTTTTTTTTTTTCACAAATTCCTCACATATCTAATTTACTTTGATACCACCCTTTTTGATATCACCCTTGTGTTTTCTTTGAAAAAAGATGTTTTAATATAAAAGAAACTTTATTGGTTTTTCATTCTCTTAAATGTTATATAGATACAAAATATGAAACCACACTTGATGTGATAAAAAGATTTAAAATTTAAATACAACCAAAGAAAATTAGATTTGTTCTTATGACTTAAGATCACATAATATTAAAATAAAGGTATAGTATTACAACAAATTTTATACTACCGTCCCACAGATTTTTATAAGTATTTTTAACCGTCTTATTAAGAATAAAGTATTATAAATTTACTTTAAATATCATCATTATACTATAATTAAAAAATATTTAATTTAATTTTTTACATTAAATATGTTATTTTTTTAGCATATAATATAAATATAAATATTTTTCAAATAAGTAAAAATTCAATTATTAGAACAATCTTAAACACCCTAAAATCCAATTCATGTGTTTAGGAGGTTGTAAAAATAAGGTTTTGAAGAAAAATAAAATAACATCTAAAACTCCTCAATATTTTCTAATTTCTTCTTAAATTTTGAAATTATAATCTTAATAATTCTTTATTTGAAAAGTGTTATACTTTTTTTTTATGTGAATTTTGTTTAAAATGAATAAAGTATGTTAAATTACTTTTGAAATAATATGGAAAAAAATAATTAAAATGATTAAATTGTCCTTTTTGTTAAATTAATATGTTTAAATTTCACCACAAAAGTAAATTAGTGAGAGATTTCAAAATTGTTAAAAGAATTTTTTAGAAAGAAAATTTAAAAAAAAAAAAAATGTTTTAGATTCGAGATATTGAATTTTATATTTGTTTGTTTGTTTTTTTTTTTAATAGTCTAGAATAATAAATTGGAAAATTAATGACTTCTAACACTTGTACGATGGATTAAGATTATCTAAAAACTATTAATAAATGTTGGCAAAAAATAAATCTTATTCAAGGAATGAAAAAAAAGTTACAAAAATGATCATACTTTCATCAATCCAACAGAATAAGGGACTCCACTGCCCTTAATCCAAAACTCAGGAAGGAATCTGCCAACAGTGTAAGCCGCAGCCTGTTGAGCATTAATCCTCCTGTAGGTCTTCCACTTAACTCTATTGGTGTCGATGGCGCCCGGACCCCGGTTTCCAAACTCAGCATAGAACAATGTGTTCAACCCATAGTCTCCCATCCATTCGCTCCATCCCTGGGGTTGAATTATATCATCTATTTGAGATTGCATCACAACAGTTACTGCATATGGCTTCCATGGTCTTCCCAAGTAAGCCTTGCTGATGTCCTTCACAGGAATATAATCTCTGTCGCCCATTATATGGCAATTCTGGATGACGATTCCTGTAGGATCGTTCTGAGTCAGCCTACCCTGTGCTGTCACCATGCAACTCTGCCCATTGTTCGGTTTCCTCACTATCAGCTGGCAATTCTGGAATATAACGGCTGCGTTTCCGAATATGAAGTCGACTGTGCCTGAAATCGAGCAATCACGGAAGAATTGAGAGTGAGCGTGCACGTAGAGTGTGTCTTGGAATGCGTCCATATGGCAATTGTAGAAAACCGCTTGATGAGCTTGTATCCTCAATGCAACAGCTTGATGTCCGTTTGGTCCCGCTGTGTTCTCGAATCCAATGTCTTTTGCCATGAAACCTTGTCCCATCACGGCTATAACAAATAATAATAATAAAACATTATATAATATATGATGATAATATATATGATATTATATGAGACTATATATATATATATATACTCACAGACTGTGGCGCTTAACATGGTACGGACACCAGCAGCATTGTTTTTATTATTAGTGATCCTGGTCCTGGTAGGGCCATCACCGATGAGCAAAATATTGGTCAGCTTTTGATCGAGAGACACGTAATCCCTGTAAATTCCTGCTTTCATTTTAATAACAAAGGTGCCGACGCTGTTCCTGGGTACACTTTTCAAAGCCTCTGAGAGTGACTTAAACTGTCCACTTCCGTCCAGAGCCACAACCAAATTGGGTTTGATTGTTGCTGAATCTTGTGCAAGAAGTCTTCTGTTTTCCTCGCTAAGCCAAGACGGAAATTCACTCTCAGCGTCCGACAACAATTTCCTTTTCCCACCCAACGCACTCAGCAATTTGGATAATTGCGTGACCATAGCTAGACCGTTGCTTGTAAGTGCCAACGAAGATTTCAATATCTTCTTCATTTTCTCACCAGCTTGGCTTCCGTTAATGTTATCGAATTGATCCAGGCAGGTGTATTCGAATGTCAAGGCACCGCTCAACATGATCCTAAGCTCATGAACCACATCCTCCGAGCTTGACAAGTCGTCTTTATCCATCTTATTAAGCGAGTACTCGATGTCGTCGATGGAGGATTGCATCATGTCTTTGCAAATCTCAAGAGCCTGACTGGTCTCAGGGTCTTTCTTCAAGTCGTTCAATGTTGATGAGTTCTGCAGAGCCTCCTTGACAGACTTGACGGCTAATTCGAAACCCATTCTAACCAACTCCCTTGGATCGGTCGTGTTGGCAGATTTGACATTGTCCTCACAGGATTTTTTGTATTGTTGCTCTGCCGAGGAACAGAGAGCTGTTGCCACTTTTGAAGATGTTGAAATGTCTGTATCGTTGTCTTTTCCGTTTTTTGCATTTTTAACGCCCACCGCAATGGCCACCACCATCGCCACCAAGAGCAGTGCAGATAGACCGATCAGGGTGACCTTCTTCTTACTATCACCCATTTTTGTTTTTTGTTTTTTTGTTTTTTTTTAAATTTTTTAATATGTTTTATTTTTCAATGAATGCTTGTGTTGAGTTGCTTCAGTTACTGGGGATATTTATATGAGTATGAAGACCTGTAGATAAACAAGTTCTGTGGTTGGAAAATTATCAACACAGTCAGTGATGTCCTATTCTCTAGGTTTAACTTTTCTTAATTTAGTAATTAGTTTCAGAAGTGAAACTATGACTTTGACCCTAGTTTATAAATATTTATATAAATAATTAATTAATTAAAAAAAATGGGGTTGAGGAACAACTCAAATCAATCAAGAAAAGAACAACATATTATATATGTTCAGAAGACACAGAAATTAGAAGAACAACAATGTAAAGATGCATGAATGAGAATTTGCAGACCTTCTGATCTAAACTTTGACCATTCCTAATGTATAGGGAACATTTGCAGGCTTAATCCAATCATCATTAATAAAAGCTGCCACAGTGAAACTATTAGCCTCCTCTTCAGTAACTTTTTTAACACCCTTCCAAGTGACTCTACCAGTCTGTACCGCTCCAGGTCCACGGTTGCCATACTCACCATACCAGCAAGTGTTGAGAGCAAAGTCACCTGACCATGGAAACCACCCTTCAGGTTGGATGACATCATCTATGTAAGACTGCATAAACAATGTTCGTGAATATTCTTTCCATGGCCTTCCTAAATACCCCTTGTTTTTTCCCTTTACAGGAAGGTAATCAGCAGCTCCAGTTATGGTACAATTCTGAAGAACAAGTCCAGTCACCGAGTGAGCATTGTTCCTCCCACTGGCTGTCACTAAACAGTTTTGATTATCTAACGGTTTTTTAATGATAATTATGCAATTCTGGAATATTGCAGCAGCGTCTCCGAATATGAAGTCAATGGTACCGGTGATTGTACATTCACTGTAAAACTGAGCATGTGCGTGTGCGTAGAGGGTATCTTGATATCCATCCATTCTACAGTTGTGGAAGATAGCTTTATTAGCAGCTACTCTCAATGCCACGGCCTGATGTTTGATGGCTCCTGCACTGTTCTCAAAACCAATGTCTTTGGCTATAAAATTAGCTCCCAAAATGGCTGCAAAAGCAAAATTTTGTCATTTAAACAAACAATATTAACAAGAACAAACATAAGACTAGCTATATGACACTTACTAACTGTTGCTGTCCTCATTGTCTGTGTTCCATCAACGTAGTTCTCATCACCTGTTATCTTGGTCTTAGTAGGACCATCACCAATGAATACGACATTGGTCATGTGCTTGGTGACTATCACAGTTTCCACATAAATGCCTTCCTTGATGTAAACTACAAATGTCTTATTATTTTTTTTAGGCACAAGACTAAGTGCATCTGTAATGGTCTTGAATTTGCCACTTCCATCCTGAGCTACAACCGCATCTGCTGTGATTTTCGTCTCCTGGAGGAGATTTCGCCTTCCGAAACTAATCCAAGAAGGGAATTCAGTCTTCTTATCTAATAATGTTCTGTTTCCATCTTCCAAAGAAAGAAGGCTTCTCTTCTGGAAGAAAGAATTGACGGCCAAAGAGAGTCCAGTCACCATAGCTAGACTATTGCTTGTAAACTCCCTAGTAGCCTGCAGAAGCTTCTTCATTTTCTCCCCAGCATCGTTGTTAGTTATGTTTTCAAACTCGTCTATGCAGCTGTCCTGGAATGTCACCGCGCCACTTAGCCAAATCTTGAGATCATCAATATAGTCATCGAATTTGGAAACACGGTCATATTTCTTCAATTTCCTAAAAGAGTCTCGAAGATCATCAAAGGAAGAACCCAGTAGCTCCTCACAATTATCAAGAGCCTGAGATGTCCTTGAATCCTTGGCCAAGCCTTTCAATTCGGTTGAGTTTTTAATAGCACCCTTCAAGGCTTCCAAAGCAACTTTCACCCCTTGTTGAATCAAATCCTTTGGATCATTTGATTTGGAGGACTTCAAGCTGTTGACACAAGCTTCTTTATAATCAGTAGGCTTACAAATTGCTTCTATTGCCTTTGAAGTCGTTGTGACTTGAGCGGATTGCTCTTTCTCTTTGCCGGCTTTTGAAGAATTAACATGATCAGTACCCACTACGATCACTCCTAAGGCAACGAATATAAACAAACAAATAGCACTTAATACTAAGAGGATCTTCTTATCATTATTGTTTGAAGTGCTTCTAATAGCCATTTCTCTAAATCCTCTGCTTTGCTTTGAATTCTATTGGGGCTGTTGTTTATTTATATTATTACGTCTAACAAAATTGCTGTTGCAGAAGTCGTTTTGTTGTTTGTGTAACAGTTTAACAGTAGTAGGTTGAGATTTAACTAAGGCAAGTTTGTTGGAGTTTCTACTAATTTGATCAAATATTAAACCAATACACTAAGAATGACATTGTTACTTGTTATTGATCTATATTAAGGTAAAACTGCAGGACTTTGTTATATTTCATATAATGTAAGGTTTGAGGATCATATTTCAATCTCTCTTAAATTAGAATTAATGTTATATATTCTTTCTTCCATTTATTCCTCTAGTTTACATCAATCCAGAAACATAGAGCACCCCAGTAGACTTAATCCAATCTTCTCTGATGAACTCTGCAATAGTGAAACGACTTGCTTGATTAGCATCAATTTTTTTAATACCATTCCAAGTGACTCTACCATTCTGTGATGCACCGGGACCGCGATTGTTATACTCAGCGTACCAGCAAGTGTTGAGGGCAAAATTACCATCCCAGGGCGACCACCCTGCAGGCTGAATAACATTGTCAATGTAAGATTGCATAACAATGGTTCGTGAGTATTCTTTCCATGGTCTTCCTAAAAAGGCCTTCTCATTGTTGTTGACAGTCAAGTACTTGCGCTCATTGGTGATAGTACAGTTGTGTAAGACGATTCCTGTATTCGATCTCTTTTCCTTCCTTCCCTGAGCTGTGACTATGCAATTCTGTTTTTCTAGTGGTTTCCTGATGACAATTCTGCAATTCTGGAGAACTGCAGCTGCATTTCCGAATATGAAATCTATGGTACCTGTAATGGTACAATCGCTATAAAATTGGTCATGTGCATGGACATAGAGAGTGTCTTGGTACCCATCCATTCTACATTTGTAGAACACTGATTTATTAGACTGCACACGTAGTGCCACTGCTTGGTGTTTCAATGGTCCTGCACTGTTCTCAAATCCAATATCTCTAGCCATGAAATTGTCACCTAATGCAGCTGCCAATAACATAAACAAAATACTATTAGATCTACAATAATGATGTTTAAAAAATAAAAAATGATCTTACAAAATGTAGCGGTCTTCATGGTTTGGACTCCATCAACATAATTCAAGCTACCGGTGATCTTGGTCCTGGTAGGACCATCACCATACATCATAACATTAGTCATTGTTTTCTCAACCGTCACAATCTCCTTATAAACTCCTGCTTTCACATAAATCACAAAAGTCTTCTTGTTGCGCTTTGGCACCATCTTTAGAGCATCCGAGATTCTCCGAAACCGACCGCTTCCATCCATAGCCACAACCACATCAGGTTTGATTGTTGATGGATTTTTCATCAGAAGCATCCGTTTCTCCAAACTAATCCAAAAAGGGTACCCAGAAAAGGATTCATAACTCAGCAGCTTCCGATTTTGATCGACAGAAGTGAATATAGAAGATATTTGGCTGACCATAGCTAGACAATTGCTCGTAAGCTCCCTGGAAATCTCCATAATCTTTCTCATCTTCACTCCTACATCATTCACAGTGATGTTATCAAACTCATCCCAGCAACTGTCCTGAAATGTGATAGCTCCACTAAGCAAAGTCTGGAGCTCATGCAAAAAGCCACCTAATTTAGACACGTCGAATGCACCCATTTTGTTAAAGGAGTTCTGGATATCGTCAATAGCAGAGTCCATGAGCTCGTCGCAATCGTCCAAAGCCTGGCGGGTCCTGGAATCAGTGGTAGAGTCTTTCATAGCCGTGGTGTTCCCTATTACCTCTTTCAATGCATTAACAGCTACTTGAAACGCTATTTTAACCAGCTCTTTTGGGTCAGTTGTGTTTAGAGCAACGGTTTTAAAGCTATTGAGACATGTTTCCTTGTAATCGGTGGATTCACAGAGTGCTTTGATCATCTTTGAGGCCTTGGCAAGCTCGCTGGATTCCTCTTTTGAGTGGTTTCGACCACCTTTTATGGTAACAAAAACTAGAATTACAGCAACTAAGATCAAACACAGAGCAAATATGATAGCAATTATCTTCTTCTTGCTTATTTTCTTCTCACTTATCTTCTCCATTGACTTCCACAATTATGGATCAGCGAATATGTACCTGCTTGAAACTTTCTATATTGATAAAATCTGAAAAGGATTTAATTTGTGAAGAATGTAACACTTGCCTTTTTATACAGACTAGTCAAAATGGTAGCACAAATAAACAAAAACAAATAACCGTTAGAATGCAGTATGAATTTTCACAATATTATAAACCATTAGGGTTCATATATATATATAAGAATAAAAAATAAATATCAAAATATAATCAGAAGACATTTTCAGAGAAAGATATAGAACTCCTGGAAATTTATGAAACTTCCTAGTAAATGGTTATTTTAATATAAATTAAATAGCTAATTAATTGGTGGAGTAATTCTTATCGAAACGTTTTGCAATTTAAACTTTATTTAATTATTATTTCTATACGTTTTTCTTTAAAAAAAAATTCAGTTTATTATTGTTTGAAAACTGTCTTTCTAAATCCATTATTTTTTTAAATGATTTTTTGTATAAATTAATTTTTTTGGGAAATGGGAGAATATATAGCTAATGTTTATTGTCTTTAATTTTGATTTTTGTTTACAAAGTAAAAGAACGATATGTTATTTGTTTTTAATGATATGTTATTTGTTTTTAATGAATATTTAATTAAGACATTTAGAGGGTTTAGTTAAAACATCTCCGACCTATTATGAATTTACGGAATTAGGGATTACTCTTAAAAAAAAAAAACTTTCGTATTTAATTCAAAGTTCCATTTCAAATCCCAACTAATTATTATTACATGTAATTCAATTTAACAATTAATATTAAATGTATATTTAACATAAATTTATAAAGATGAGGAAACAAATAAATTCGATGCTCTAGTTCTTAGACACCCTACAAAATTAAAAGAATAATTCTCTTTGAATATCTTGACTATAGATCCTCTTGTTGAATACTTTTAAGGTTATGTTTAGATTGTGATTGGATTTTATTATTCTTTTAAGTTTAAATAGAAATTTCATTATATTAATAGAGTCTAATATAGTATTTACAACTAATTTTATATTTTATATTAGTTGTATTTGTGTAACTGCTTCCATAGAGATATAAGAAAACTAGTATATAATGTACCTAAAATATACAATATAGAATAAATAAGAATTCTCTCAAAAGTATTTGTCTCGGGATGATATTACAGCATTAAGACTACACAGTTTCTTTTCTCATTTTTTTTGAATTTATTTTTCATTGTTTAGTCGAAATCATAGGAATAGAGCAAGTTTTTACGTTTCTCACCTCCGCTGTTTCTCAACCTACTCCTTTCTCTTTTATTCATGCACTCAATTTATTTATGTGAAGTTGACCTCAGCCAATTGTTATGTGAAAATCTCAAATTCTTCCCTGTTTATATAGGTATCGGCTAGCTTATTATATAGATGGATCTAAACCTGCTTCCCCTCAATCTCTTGTTAATAGATAACCTAATTTAGCATAAATTGATTAGTTTTCTTAAGATAAAATAGTCAGAAGTCCAATCCATATAGTCCCTACACACCATTATACTAAATGAGACCATCTCCAACTAGCCCCATTCGAACCCAATTGCCTTGTCTCCAATGTCACCCCATTCAACTAGCTCATCTTAACCAAATCTATGAACCTAGATCGAGATTTAAGACCACAAAGCAATCATCAATTGTCTTTTACACAGACAATTTCACCTCCAAAAACTCATTTTATGGCCACTCGGCAACAAAATAGGGAGTTTGAAGCTAGAATACCATGGTCACCGCAATCTCTTAATGTTCTTGTCCCTTTCACTATGCCCACTTGCTATACACAAGAAATTAAAGATTAAATTGGAGAAAACCATGAATCAACAACTTAATACTTGATCAAAATGGGAGCTTGAGAGCTGGTGTCATGACATCATGTTAAAAATATTGTTGGTTGTAAGTGAGTGTTCCACATAAATTATAAATCATACGGAAGGATTGATCGCTATAAAGCCCGACTTGTAGCGAAAGGATTTCATAAACGACCTGGCTTGATTACTTCAAAATGTTTTCACCAATAGTGAAACTAACTACAAATCAAGTTATATTGTCCCTATATGGTTGGCCTAAAAAATAACTAGATGTGTCTTATGTATTCCTTCATGGTGATTTAGATGATGAAGTTTTGGTGGAACAACATCTAGGATTTCAAGATCATGCCAAATCAAACTTTATTTTTCGGCTGAGGAGATTATTTATTGGTCTTCACCAGGATCCTCATTAGTGGTATAAAAGGTTGTTCACTATATTGCTACAACATAGATTTCAAATGTCACCTGTTTATCCACCTTTTTTTCATTAAGTTCAGAATAATATCACAATATTTGCTCTTGTATACATTGATGACATCATTTTGATAGGGACACATGAGCCAACATTGCAAATATATGATTGTATCCTTGTAATCTGAATTCATGTTAAAAGATTTGGGTAAGTTAGAATATTTTCTTGGGATGGAAGAAAATTGGACCACCAATGATCTTTTTTGCTCACTCAACATAAGTATATATAAGATTTTCTTCTTAAGGCGGGCATGACTAATTGTAAGAGAATTTCCACACTGGCTACAACAAATGAATCACCTATGAATGAACAAAGTCTATTTTCCAATCCTACCCTCTATCGAATTATAGTTGGTGGCTTGTAGTATCTAAGCTTGATTCGACTTGAAGTTTATTATTCAGATCATAAAGTGTCTCAATTCATTTAAGCACCAACCGAGGCCAATTGGTTTTATATGAAGCGGATTTTAAGGTACTTGAAAGATACTGCAAAGCATGGTTTATTCATTAAAAATCTTTGACAAACTTGAATGTTTATTCTGACATAGATTGGGCAAGTAATTTAGATGATCACAACTAGGTTACGCTATTTTCATGGGTTATAACCACTTTTTTTTTTAATTCAAAGAACCAACAAATTGCAGTGAAATCATCGACATAAACTCAATAGAAGACTATAGGACATGCCGTTATTGAGTTGTCTTGGGTCCAAACACTGTTACGTAATATTGATTATAGTTCCTAAATAACACCTTATAGCACCAAAATAACACCTTATAGCACCAGTGCTACATATTTGTCGACTAATCATGTGTTTCATGCTCGAAACAAGCCACTGGAGGTGGATTTTCGCTTTGTCCACATCAAAATCTTGAATTACAAAAACAATTTTCTTATTACAGGGATCAATCAGTTGATACTCTACCGAAACTTTTACCTCGATTTCGATATAATGCTCTCATCCATAATTTTACAATTCGAAACTTCACTCCCAAAGTTTGAATGAAGTTTAAAAAAAGATTTATAACTAATTTTATATTTTATATTAGTTGTATTTATGTAACTGTCTCAATAGAAATATGTATGAAACTAGAAAAAGATAAAAATTCTTGCAAATTGGCTCCGGAGATATTACCTGTCAGTTATGGTTTGAAATTTCAAAATTTTAAAAATAAAAATTAAATAAATAAATAAAACAAAAACAAAAAATAAAAAAAATAAAAAAAAAAAACCATCGTTTGCATCTTTGCAACTTATTATATTTATATGCATGGTATTTGAATGGATTCAATTTCCTCCCACTAAAAATTTAGTTTAAATAGAGAAACCATTCTCATGTTAATCAAAACAAAACAATACAGTTTAGTGAAATCACATTATATTGAGAATATAGAAAGGCATGCGAACACGTCTTGCCCATAAAGGTATGAATTTCGCAATGCGACATTGACTTGCAATATAAATCCATGTCAACTTTCATAACAGAACAAAAACAATAGATAATTAAATACGCGTGTGAACAGTCTCATGGCGTGTTGTTTCATGGCGTGTTATGTATGTGACGATGACACATCTCCAAATATACCCACATTTTATGACTCAATCACTGTGACTGAAGACACCTTTACCCACACATTTTATAGTTCTTGGTGTGAGGATATGCAAATGATATGGTGGAGTAGATATCAAATTGGATTAAGTGGAAGTGAAGTGGATACACATATGGTGGAGTAGGAGATTGGAAAATGAGAATCACGAGAAGCAAGTACACATAATATATTTTATAAGTGTACAATGGTTGTTGGGTGACTTGGGTCAAGAGAGATCAGCTTGTCTAAACAAAACTATAGGTATTGAAGTATACATTTCAATTATAGAAGCTACGTAATAATTAAGACATGATTTCAAATCTAAGCTGTTTCTATAACGAATTAAGAACAAAGAGGAATGATGTAAGAATGGAATCAATTATAGATACCAAACCAACCATCCATGTGAAGTGCACATGATGGATTTTCACACTCTAACCACCGCCAAACACAATAATCTTCTATTCTTTGACTATCAATTACTCTTCAATTTTGTATCATGTCCGGACAAGCAAAAATAAAATATCAATGTTGTTTTAAAAAAATTTAATAAAATGAGACGAGTATATGTACAAGTCAACATTCAGGAGCTTGACTCATTGACCAGGGCACCCAAAATCCGCCACATGCCGCCCATCTAATCAAACACTTCTCGACAACTGTAGAACAAACCCTTCTGATTGATTGATCTCCTCATTGACAGAATGTTTTGTTTTGCTAATTAGCCGCCAAGTGGCCCCCACATTTACTGAGTCCCTGAGTCATCCGATCCGATTCTCCTCCGTTCCTACCTCAATGTCTGGTTGTACCGACGATGGCGATGGGGGCACATTCACTCTCTTCTCTCTGCTTAGAATTCTCTTAAACGACAACATCCGACTCACAGGTGATCGAAACGATGACTGAGTCTGACTCGATGCCGACTCACATCCATTTGACTCGCTCTCAAAACCCTCCACGTTGCTTCTCCTGGGCACCTCAATGGATACTTCAACGAAATCCCTCTTTAAATTCCTACACGACGTCGTCTCGACTAAACCTACCTCATGCCTACACGTGTCACACATTCCCGAGCTCGAACCCGGTTCGGCTACCGATACCGCAGCTTGACCTGTTTCCACATCCCTCTCCTCTGTCCCGCCCACTCCCGTTCCCCCTCCTCGACCTGGTTCGACGGGCGACCGACAGAGAGGACACGTGGAGTGGGACTGGAACCACATGTCGATACACTCAATATGGAAACTATGCTTACAGTTAGGCAAAACCCGACCCGATTCACCTTCCTCAAACTCAGACAAACAGACGGCACAATCGAGCCCCTCTTGATGAGTTTGAGAGGAATAGACAAAAACCGGAAGCGATTTCAAGACATCGGCGTCCAGACCCCGTGAGGCGGTGGAGACAGGGTCAACATAGAAGACGAGATGAGTACGACGGTGGCGGTGGCGGCGAAGGTGACGGCGGCGTGCACGGAGGAGGTACCAGCGAGCGTAGAGATGCAAGAACACCATTAAGATAACGACGAAGAAGAGTATAACGATTCCACTGAGCATAATCTTGCCGGTCAAAGCATATCCGCTGTCCTGATAGACGTTATCATCTCTGGGATCGTCCATTTGTTCCAGATGAGTGAAACTTGAACTGCAATCGAAAGAAAAGAGCTAGGTAGGTCTAGTGTGGAGAGAATTGGAGAATTGGGTGTTTAAAGCGAAGTGGAGAGGAAAGTTCTCGAGGGTTTCTTAATGTCAAGCGGTTTAGGTTTTTCAACTGCTGCAACAGAGAGAGACGCCACTGTTGACGCGGGATTTATACATTTACCATTATATCCTTTCCATTTCAGTGCTGCGATATTCCCCTTTTGATGAATAAAAACAACACACTAATTATGATGATTTTCAGTCATATCGGGGTCACGCGTTTGTGTTGCCCCGACACCAAGATAACTGTAGAAATCAACTTCATATTTTATAACTCAGAAAATGAACTTCGTAATATCAGGAAAATGTCAGGACCAATTTCGGGTAGTTATACTAAGTTAGAAACACTGAATAAAATAAAAATACAATAGGGTGTGAACTATACTTATTTGTCGTATCATTATTTGCAATAATTTATGCCCAACGAGGATGGTATCGGAACATGCTTATCATGCCCTTACCTTACAATTTAAGAACCACCAGGCTCTAAACTATCTTGGACCTATTTAATGGGCTTCAACGGGCTTGGGCTTTAGTAGAAAATGGGCTAAGATGAGAAACTAATGTAGTCCACTGTAACGGGTGATGTCGTATATGGATATGGTCGTATGAGATAAAAGAGTTCACGAGAAAGCCACGGTTGGAATTGAATAGGCGAGTATCTTGAACTTGAAGCATCAGAAGGAGCGCATGCACGTGAGAGACTTGTTAGAAACTTCAAATTTTGATTATACTATATATATATATATATATATTAATGCATCAGAGAGTGGCAGAGGCTTGTTATTGTTCGTGACATGGTTCGTAAATTGTTTGTCTGTGTTGTTTAATTTTACCAGCAATGGCATCATAAAGTAGTAGTTTATGGTTCGCGTGATGTTTCTTCAGCTGATGCTCTTCCAAAAATGTCTTCTGAGCAGTGGTTGGTTCGGCTCATGGATTCATGATTCTAATTTTTGTGTATTCTTTTTTGTGTTTTAGGATTGGCCTTGGTCTCTTTAGATATTTAACTATTTTACATAAGCTCCCGGTATATATTACACTGTATGGAAGGCAACGCTGTTAATGGAGGAAAACTCCAAAAGAGCCCACAATATTTGAACATCAGAGTTCACATCCAGTAGAACTGGTCCCTCCCTCAGCTATTTTGTTTTCGAACAACATTTAAATCCACCTTCCTTCCCACAAATGTGCGAAATTGAATATCTAATAAATATGAGTAGTATAAAAATATAAAATGGCATTTAGTGGGACTCTCAACGGCACTTCTCGAGCCCCAACAAAATTCCCTTTCTACCCCTCCTATTTTCCATCACTACCCTTTATACACATCCATTTGTGTCCTCCGAAGCTTTTAAATAACTTTTAAATTTTCCTTTTTCTTCAGTTCAGAGACTCTCCAAAAACAAAAATGTCTAACAAGTCTCCAATTTTCCCCATGCCTGAACCTCAACACTTCAGCGACTACGGTTTCGACCCTCAAATCGATTACTTTCAGGTCTTTTCATCATCCAACCCCACAAAGATCTCATCTTTCTCATCACAAAACTCTAACATTTAACAAATCCCCTGTTTTTATCCTTTCAGGTGTTGGAGGAAGCGAGAAGGCATAAAAGAGAAGCGCCGGCGAGATCTATCGACTCTATCCACTTCAAGCTTCAAAAACCCATCTCGAAAGACGAGACAAAGAGGCATCACAACAACAAGAGAAAACGCTGGTGGAAAAACGCGTTTTTGTTCTTCAAATGGAAGTGGAACAACTACAACCACAACCACCTCCACGAAGAGGAAGACGTCCACCACGCGAGAGCCCGAGCCTTCCGCGCGTCGATTTCGGGTCCGGTATATGTAACGGAGAGCAGAAGCGGGTCGAGCACGCCCTGTCGGAGTACTAGTCGGCCGTCTTCGGGACCTCTGGCCGGAACTTTAGGTTCATCAAGCAAATACGATATGCAAGTTCCGTATTTGAGTCTGAGAGAACTGAATATGGAGCATCGGCAAAGGATGTCGACTTCTTCAATGCCTATCTATCTAGTCACTTGAACATGAAGTTAAATTGTTTGAAAATATGTGGTTTTTGAAATCTGACAGATTTGGCTCTGCTTGGGCCTGTGTTGTGTAGATCAGCTAATCAGCTAGTAAGTTGTGTTGTTTTGTTTATCCAACGGAAACAAAATCTGGATTTGTGATGTCAAAATTTAATACTATTAAGTTTGAATTTCAATGTTATCTATAGAGATTTTAATTATTATTTTTGTATCGGTTGTTGGAGCGAAATTTATTAACAAGTAGTTAGGGTAGATTCTGTTGACAAGACTTTCTAGTTGATTGGTGGGTCCGGTTTGGATTCACATGGTGGGTCTGGCCGGTCCGGTCCGGTTTCAGATCTGAATGGGTGCATTTGATGTATGGAAATGGCAAAGCAATACTGATAAATTCAAGAGCTATGTAAGAAACCTGGACATCTTGGGAGAGTCTGCAACTGTGCAAAGTGATAATTGTATAATAAAATATAATTGAGTCCAACAGGGTCCAAATTGTGAAAAAGGAAATGTAACTTTTGGAACAGTGAGGCAAGATGGAAAGGTCAGTCTCAAGTATGAATAAGCGAAACAAGAAACCTCCAAATGAGTAAGCGGCCAACCATGTGCTGTCTGCATACCATACCCTGCTATCTTCCTTTCGTCTCTGTTATGTTATTTTATCCGAGCAGTCATTTATCAATTCAACTGTTGCGTCGTGGACACGAAACATGGGTTTGCATGTTTCGCTAAGGATGATGGTTTGGTCACCGGTCGCTATAGTTGGTTGATACATGATATACATTCTGTCAACTCCATTAATGGCACCCAACGTGACTGAGAACAGACATGCTTCCCTATTATGTAAAGTTTGTTCTTTCTTCTCTTCGAAAGGGGATAGAGATTGTCAGATACATGAATCGTGTATGTGGATGGAGGTTTGGTTCTTCCACGAACAAACTTTATTCAAAACCATTAGTGCTGGGCATCACTCATTCAGGTGGTTAAATTTCGATAATCGATATGAACCGATTATCGACCGATTTTTTTCGTCGATAATCGGTAAATACCGATAATTTCAATCTTATAAATTTTGGACGGACGGAAATCGGTAAAAATAAAAAGGTAATCAGTTGGTAATCAATAAACAATATGTTGATAATCTGTCGGTAATTGATATTTTTACTTTTAAATTAATAATAATATTAATTTATAATAATATATAAATAATAATTATTTTTATAATTTATTGGTTACTGATTCATAAATTACCAAAATTACCGATTACTTATTTAGACAAATTTGACGAACTGATTACCGATTGATCAATTATCGATTACTGACCGATTATCGATTTTTTCGGTAATTAATCGGTTCGGTCGGTCGGTCCAAAATTGTCCCGCCCTAAAAACCATATTCCTCAAAAGAGCATCTCCACTTAATGTTAAAATTGATTGTTTTAGTGAGATATGGATGTGAATAACCATTTGTGGCATGTAATTCACAATATAATTAATCTATCATCTCCAAAATAATTATGGATTATTTTTAAAATTTTAAAATAATATTAAAATGGTATATTTTTAATTTTTTAAAATAATATTAAAATAATATATGTAAAATTAAAAAAATTAAAAATAACTGTCAATTTCAGATCTTCAATAGTATGGATTTTATATATTTAAGAGACATTACCAAAAGAACCTCTAAGGCTATCTCCAACCACATACCATTCCAAATGCCATTTTGATATTAAAAAAAAAAAAAGCATATTCTATAAAATATTCTCTTTCCAAATTTTTTCATCTCCAATCATCAAAGACAAAAATTGCATTTTTGGGGTCTTTTTATAATTTACAAAAACTTTATTTTGGACTAGATTTAAATAGAAATTTTTATTAGTAACTAATAAAAATAAATTATTATTATTATTAACATAACTAAATTAATTAATTTCTAAATTAAAATATAAAAATTGAATAATTTAATAATTGTTTTTAACAAATATTTTTTTAACACATAAATAAATAAACGCATTGATACCAAATACTAATATTATTTATTATTATTTTATTTTTTATTTTATTTTTTTTTATTTTTTTTATTATATTTTTTTTTTATTTTTTTTTTTTATTATTTTAATTATTAATATTAAAAATATAATACAACTATAGTAAACATTATAAATATGTATAATGCCCCAAAATACTTAAAATTAATTTCTTTAAAATTTTGGGGTCAATTTATAATTAAAAAAATTAAAAAGTGAAATGGCATGTTACTTTTTCTACATATATGGTCACCAATTAACATGCCAAATACCAAATTTTTGTATTGGAATGTGTGTAATAGAATGTGGTTGGAGCACATTTTAGGACTAAAATGGAGAATGGTAGCTTGGGTTGGAGATAGCCTAAGGTTTAGGTTTTAGTCATTTTATCACCAACGTTTGATAATTACCTAAATATCCTCCGCAGTTAGATTTTGGATGGAAAAATGTAAAAAACTAACATATCCTTACGATATGTTTTTAAAAAATGCTAAAAAACCGCCTAAAGTTTGTTTTTTTCTCCAATTTACCATCCGTATTTGAAATTCACTTATTTTAACTCATATTCAATGAGTTCAACTATTTAAATACTAGTTTAGATCAAAATATATTTATTTTTAAAATTACTAAACTAACACTACCTAAAGAGTCAAATATTTAAAATTAAGGGTGGAAAAAAATTCGAGGCCAGATTAATCCGACTTAAAATGATCCAAATTGGATCAAAATTTACCCGTCCACTATATAAATAATTCTAATTTGCCCAAATTTTTTTATTTGGTTGATTTCACCTATCTGATTTCGCTCTATGTCTCTCAAATTCAACTAGTTAAAAAAAATATTTATTATTATTATTATTATTATTATTATTATTATATATTACTATATAAATAAAAGTAACTAAAATACAAACAATTGCATATATTCACTTATTATATTGATTGAATTTAATTATGCAGTAGAATTAATATTATATAATTTAATTATATTTATATATATATATATTAAATTTATTAGACTTAAAAAAATTTAAATAATTAAATATAATACTTATTAATTTAATATGTATCATATGACATATATATATATAACTATTTTATTTTAAAATAAATAAATTGTCAGTTCGGACTGTGGCCATCTCTATTTTTTAAAGTAATGGTTAATTTCATTTAATAGGAATTTTTTAAATTTAATTTTAAAGTGTTAAGGAGGTAGAAAATATATTTTTCAAATATAGATGGTGAAATAGTGAAATAATCAAATTTTAGGAGGTTTTTTAGTACATTTTCTTTTATTTATTTAAAAATACTAAATTACTCCTACAGTCAAATCAATCAAACGTTTAAAGTAATGGTTTCCATCCACGGGAAGGTTTTTTAGTTAATTTTGTAAAGTTGAGGAAGTATTTTGGATAATTTTAAAACGTAAGTGGTAAATTGGTGAATAATATAAATCTAAAGAGGTTTTTTAGCAATTTCCCTATATTTAAAGAAGAAAAATAGAATTTTACATATGTCAATCCGAAAAATCAATTTATATCCAACATTAAAAATGCTCTTTAACTACGTATATTGATTTTGAAATTGAATTGAAAGATTTTGTTGCTTTTATATTGATGTTTCCTTTTCATAAACTCATTTTTTATAATCTCTAGAATAAATTTTTAAAAACTACATAAAGGAATAGGTGTGGAAACGGATTTTTAGATTAAAAGATCTTTTTACTATATTACTTCGATAGATTCACAACTATGAACAGATATTCTTGTGGTGAAACTGATTTGAATGAAATATTTTCAATCCAATCCAATAATAGAGTTATTTTATTTAACTTATTTAAATGTATTGATTTATTAAAATTTAGTAGTGATTTAGATATATTATAAATTAGTTTTTATTTAATTATAAACTATTATTAAACGTTCTATTAAGTTATTTGAGTGATTTCTAAAATAAATATAAAATGAGTTAAATTATAAATAAAATATTATTTTTCTAAATTCACGAGACTTTTCTACCTTTTTTCTCTTTTTCTTTTTCTATTAAAATTTTATATCAGATGTATTAGAGATTATACGGTCTCCTGAATTCAATTTCAACCTTCTCTTATGCAATTTTTAAAATTAGTATCAGAAATAGAAATATAGAAACTGAATAAATTGAAAATAGTTTGATTAGTTTGGATTGGTTTTGCATTTATATTGAAATCAAATTTATTCTCTCAATTAAAATTTTGATTTATTTTTCGGGTTGGTTGGGTCCTACATGTTAGAATTGATATTCTAAATGTGGGCTAAATATATAAATAGAATACATATAGTGGTGAAATTATATAGTCAATTAAATTTGTGGTCTAAGTTTGGATTATTGACTATTAAGGTATCAAATGGTTATAGGAATTAAAGTGTAGAGAACTTTTGTAATTTCTATTTTGTTGAAGGACCGAAATAGAAATTAACCTATGCAATTGGGTATTTATATGGTCGTGGTTTCGGGAAAAGAATATAAAAAAGAAAACATTACTTTCTTTCTGTATTGCTTCCGCTAAGTTCATTCCATATTCCTGAAAGATTACAAACCAACGGTTCCTCATCTTCAAATTCACCATACGATGATGTATGTATGTCAGGTACACAATTGATTTCTCTTCAAATCATAATTTAATGATTTAGTAATTATCACATGATTTAGGATTTTGTGAGATTTATTAATTGCACATAATCTAGGGTTTAGTGAGACATCTTTTAGATTTTCGTGAAATTAATTGTTGAATCTCTTTCCCTACATTCTTCTTTTATATATATATATATATATATATATAAAAATATAAAAGTAGCATTATAGTTTTTAAGATAATGATACTGGAATTCGCTTGAATACTACTAAGGTTTTTTATTAACATCAAGAAAGTTGGAATTAGTTAAATCAATAAATGAATACTTAGTAGTCGGTTATGAAAAACTAGTTTTGGTCAAAAGAAATATTTCATAAGCAGCCATTCTTCCAGGTGGCAGCAAGTAAAATCACAGCTCAAACCATCCATGCATGATGAATTGAGTTCATCAACATCTATTCTATTTTCTACAGCTCAAGAGATAGTTGGATCTTAGACTTATTGATGGACCTTTCAAATATTGAGTAGAAGCCCAATCTAGTGAAGTCCACGCATGCAGATCTAGCCCAATAATATTAATAAATATTTTTCAGCATCGAAACCCAATTGAAAGAGAAAAAAAAACTCATAACTATAAAATCATCACCCAATAAATATCTCAAAAATGATGGAACCTCACTGTGATAAATCACGTTTTCCAGATTTTTGTCAAATTCTAACACTCCACTCTCTTTTTATCGACCCACCACCAATCACTACCGGTTTCAAATTTAATCATCTCACTGCATGCTTATATATGAGCATCACCCATGCCTTGGACACTTTTTTGTCCTAATTCTGTGCCGTGCCATTGAGACCCTCAACAAATGTTTTAGCATTCCTTTATTTTGTATTTTTAAGGTTTATTTTTTACTAAAAAATTATTTTAGGTTATTTTGAACGTTATCTAGAAAAATATCATAACATTCTTTCCGTTTGAAATTTGACTTTTCCACTCTCTTATATTAGACTTTATCAATATTCCAGCCAAACGAAGTAGACAAAAAACTCGTGACCGAGTCTAAATAGTCATCTTTATTACTTTCATTCTGCATTAGTTAGTATTAGATCAATGTTTGTCCATAGGAGAATAATATTGCTACATGTGTTACCGCCTTTGAGACGATTATGAATGGGATGAAAGATCAACTGGCTCAAGTGATGGAGATGATGCAACAAATGATACAACAAAACTGCCAGGAGGATCTGGAATATTAGAGAAGTGAAAAGAAGAGGAGGGATCGTGAAAGGCGTGATCGAGAGAGGAGAGATCTGGAGATGCATGAAGAGGAGTGGCAAGATTGATGTTATCATAATTTTGATCATCATAACGATGAAAACAATATTAAAGTAGATCTATAGATGTTCTCTGAAATGTTGGATGTTGAGGTCGTGATGGACTGATTAGTAGAGGTGGAGAGATTTTTTGAAATCATGAATATGGAAGAGGGACGTCGAGTCACGACTATATCTTACCAACTAAAAGGAGCGCCGCCGCCTCGTGGCAATCTGTGGTGAAAGAATGATATGGCAAGAGGCTTGGACCAGTTCAGGATTGGATTACAATGCAACAAATCATTGAACAACGCTTTTTACCTAGTGATCATATGCAGACTCTATCAATCAATATCACGATTGTATGCAGAAAAACTTAAAGGTGAATATTGAAGAATTCCTGAGGTTGTAGTTTAGATGCGACAATTGCGAGAATGAAAACCAACAAGTCGTGCATTATCATAGGGGGTTGAGCCATGAGATTCACTATATGATGGGAGTGTTTGTAATTTATACTCTGGCGGATGTTATTGAAAAGGCGAAGGGGGTAGAAAGATGACTTGAATGGACACCAAAATAGCAGACTAATTGTAATTACAATTACACGGGGTTTGGTTCAATTGGAAACTCTTATAAGAATTCTGGACATGCTTCGAAGACTAAGAAAAACAAGTTAATTAAAGAGGAGAAGAATGACAATATGGGAAAGAGACTTGTGAAGGCAAACAAAAATACTGGTAAGTCAAACCCGTATCAGAAAGGTTAACTATCAGGGATTTTCATTTTATTTCGCTTCTACCAAAGTTCATAGGTTAGATTGAAACAAAAATAGTCAAAACGGAAAGGAAAAAAAAAACATGATATTTAACTTAATTTAGACAATCGCCTAATGACAACTTCAATGTTGAGAAAAAGGTTTACAAAATAATTTCCCTTGAGAATTATTTCTGTAATTGCCTAATGACAATCGCCTAATGTTTTATATTCTGTAAAAATGATAGAGATTCAAAACCTACTTTCGTAAACGATTGTTTCATTATCAATTTCCCTTGGAAACATGGGATACACAGGTCCTTTTCATTCAGTAGGATTTTATAATGTATCAGTGGATGCCTTTCTGAATTCGCAATTATTATTCGCATCATTGTGGATCCCAGATGCCCAAATCGATCATGCCAAAGTTGGAATATTTTAGGATCAGAGAACTTCCGGTTCTCGATATCGATTGAAGCTATGCATGAGTGAATCTCTTCTCTTGATGAGGAAGGATCCCAAGGGATTTCAATATGCCTGATGGTTGTATAATATAATCCAGATGATGAAATAGGCAGGTTTTTAATCACAAGCTTCTAGCCTGATTTGTTCCAAACAATACACAAATATTCAACACCCTTTTCATCATCTATTTCAATATGATATCCATTCATTCTTATGTCTCTAAAACTGAGCAAATTTCTTCTGGATTTGTGAGAATATAAAACATTTTCTATATTCAATTCAGTGTTATTTGGCAACAAGATCAAAGCTCTTCCGGAGCCTTCTATCAGATCTACTGAACCTGATATGGTATTCATCTTAACTTGAATTGGTATTAATTCCATAAAATACTTTGGTTCTCTCAGAATGGTATAAGTCGTAGCACTATCGACTAAACATATATCTCCAGATATAACAAATTCTTGATTCGAACCTATAACCTTTAATAAGATAAAAACATAGCATTAATTGAATGGAAATGTAATATTCATAACTATTTACAAATATCTACAATCAAAAACCAAAATTACATTCCATTCTATTTACATTCCAAAATAAAGAAATACATTTCATTTATAGTTAACAGTTCCATCACAAATCAGTTGATCTATCCTTCCATCAGGATCTTCAAAGAAATCAGCAGTTTCCAGATTTGATATGTCGACAGGACCAGTATCACTATCGTCAAAAACATCAGCCATATTTGCTTCATTATTCTTTTCTTTTTTTTTTTGTTCGCGTCTCAACTTCTGATAAGCTTTAACTACATGTTTAGGGGCGCGACAAGTCCTGGAGTAACAAGTGGGGGAACCACATCTATAACAGGGACCACGATTGAACTTTGACAGTTCCTGAACTTCTTTTCCTTTGTTGGAACTAGCATTGTAATTATTCCACTTTTGGGGAGTATTTGGATTATTATATGGATGTCCATAATCCCTATTACGACCACATCCCTGACCATTTCCAGATCCTCGACTACCTCAGCCATGACTACGACCATTTCCACGTCAATTTTCACACCCAGAACCACGACCACGGTAACCACGACCACGGCCCAAATTTTCATTATAATGTGCATTCACTTCTGGGAATGATTGGGTGTCCACAGGGCGTCTTTCACTATTTTTAACAACAACTGTTTGTGTTTGTCAGCAATATTTAAAAGTCTAATCAAATCATCATATTTTTAGAATTTTTTTTCCGATACTGCTGTTGTAAAATTGTTTGGGAAGGATGGAACGTGGAAATATTTTCTCTAACATTTCATGGTCAGTTTTTGTTTCCCCACACATTTTCAGCTTGTTCACAATTAGATATATCGCTAAGTTATATTCACTCACGCTTTTGAAATTTTGGAATCTCAAATTAGTCCATTTATCTCATGTTTCTGGCGGAATGATCTCATTTTTGGCGATTATATCTAGAAATCAATGCTTGTCACAGATCTGCAGGATCCGTGATGGTCATATTTCGATTTTGTAAATCATCACTCATATGAGTTCGGATTATAATCAAAGCTTGATTCTTCTGTTGTTAAATTGTTTCATTATTCTTATCCAGAGTTTCATACAGATTTTTGGATTTCAACCTTATTCCACAATCACTCAACCATCTCATATAATTTGCTCCAGAAACCAACAATGGCTCAAATTTGTACCGATTCATTTTTTGCAAAACAAGAACACTTTTCTTAAATTTCCAGAATTCAATCATTCAACTTAAGGTGAACAATTGCAATTTTCCAATTTTCAGATCTACTATTTCCTTGTAAGCAGAATCATAATTACCAAATACTTTTTGATCCGGAAGATTCATTTAAGTAGCAACCAGAAAACATACTCGTGTTGATAACGTGCTGTAAAACTAAAAATAAAATCGAGGTAGAAGAGAAGAAAACAGTTCTATATTAAACGAAAAATATTTTAATAAAAAAATAACCTAATTATCTTGGATTTTAATATATTTTTTATAATATTATAAATTCGTAATACATAAAAGTAACCAAGAATATTGGTGAAAATAAGTGATACTTAACAAAACAAAACCACGTATATTATCTGTTATTGATCTCAATATAAATATAAATATATATAAATAAAACAAATGAGCTATCTCCTAAATACATGCACCGAAACACGTGTGCATGCATCTGGTGAAATATAGAAGGCTCACTTACATGTGGAACACGTGTGCATATGGTGAAATCCATTCGTAATGTCACAATAGATTCAATATAATCCTAACTCATACCATTTTTGATTCCACGACTGGCAGGAAAATAATAATAATAAATAAACAAAAAGAATTATCATATTAGTCACTAGTCAATAACATCCATCTAAACTCAAAATATATTTATAGTAGTCAGGCTATATTATATGTATAATCAAGCTAATATTATATGTATATATACAATAGGAGCCCAGTTTAGAATAAGTTTCCAATGAAGTCTCCGCCGAAGTTATTTATAGCAGTCAACCTGGCATGACATCATATAAGCAACTGTCCTTACAAATGAAGACTCCACCTTCAGCTTCCTGTACCCTTCCGCTCGCGATTCTCGCCCCTGTTTTAGTCACTGTCCTCGCTCTCTATATAAACCAACACCTCTACCACCAAACTCCCACCATAAACCCCACAATGGACCACCAAAACGAAATCCAACACAACACTCTCCACGTCAACGGCATAGCGATGCACGTGGCAGAGAAGGGCTCCCCGACCGACCCTGTTGTCTTATTCATCCACGGTTTTCCCGAGCTCTGGTACTCCTGGAGACACCAGATCCACGCTCTCGCCGCCAACGGCTACAGAGCTATTGCTCCCGATTTACGCGGGTTTGGAGACACGGAGGCTCCCGGGAGTGTTGACGAGTACGGAATCTTGAAGGTTGTCGGGGATTTGGTGGCTCTGATCGATGCGGTGGCTGGACCGGATGAGAAAGTGTTTGTTGTCGGACATGATTGGGGGGCTTTCATTTCTTGGTTTTTGTGTCTTTTCAGACCTGACAGAGTTAAAGCTCTTGTTAATATGAGTGTTCTCTTCAGTCCTAGAAATCCTGCTTACAAGCCACTCCCAACTCTCAAAGCTTTCTATGGGGATGATTACTACGTTTGTAGATTCCAGGTTTTCATTTTTCTGGATTCAATTAACTTGAATTGTTAACTTTCTTGTTTTGTGTGTAGATCTAGGCCATGTGAAATTGATAAGAATTAAAGTCATTACAGTCAAAGTCTTGCATGAAACCCTATAGTGGTCCTGATCTTCCTTAAACATGCTTGATATTTTTTTTATATTTTCATACACTGTTGGAACTGATTATTTTATTATAATCAGAAATTGACGCCAATAACCACTAGTGCATCTCCAGGTGCCAACTAGTATCTTTATCTTTTTCTTTATAGCATGTGTCTAATAGTATATTTTATTGCTGAACAATCAAGGAACATGGAGTGGTAGAAAAAGAGTTCGGAGAAATAGGGACGGAGACAGTTCTGAAGGAATTCTTCACATATCGAACTCCAGGTCCACTGATTTTACCTAAAGGTAAAGGATTTGGACACCCTAAGGACGCCAATATCACCTTGCCTCCTTGGCTATCACAAGAAGATATCCAGTATTACACCTCCAAATATGAATCCACTGGATTCACTCCTGGAATCAACTATTACCGAAATATTGACCGGTGCGTTCCTGTCGCAAGTTTACTTTCGAAATTCTGAGTATATTGTTTATTTGATATATGTTGTTCGAATTTATCATAGGAACTGGGAACTGACTGCAGCCTGGACCGGGGCGAAAATAAAGGTGCCAGTTAAGTTCATAGTAGGAGACCAGGACCTGACTTATAATGCTCGAGGGGCTAAAGACTATATAGAAAAAGGTGGGCTCAAGAAAGATGTGCCATTGCTTGAGGAAGTTGTTGTGTTGCCAGGTGTTGGTCACTTCCTCAACCAAGAAAAGCCTGATGAGATCAACAAGCACATTATTGATTTCTTTAGTCAGTTCTGAGAAGCCATTTCATAGTTTCAGACAGGTTGTTTTCATCAAGATGGTTTTATTTTCTAGTTCAATTGATGTTATAATAAAAGACTTTCACAATGGCTTTTTCTGATGCTGTATAATGTATGTAATGTATGAAAAGAGGCCTTGTTTATTTTTCCATATCAATCATGCCTACTGTTGTTTGTTCTCTGTAGACAGCCAATGACAAATTACAACCTGATTATAGTACACAATGACGTTTGACCAAAGCCTTATCTCAACTGTTTGTGTTGATGTAGTGTTTAAAGTGGTGGTATCACTACCTGCAATAAACAACCTTGAGTGAAAGGCTCAGACACTTCCTGCCTTATGACGTTTATCAACATTGAAGTGAACGTCCAGGAGGCCTGTTATGCCTGCTGTTATCTTCTGACCAACCTTTACAGGACCAACACCTTCTGGAGTGCCTATGAAAAACAAGATTAATGCAAATTAGATTGAGACTTCTATGGGGGACTCCTAAAATTCTCACTCTCATCTTTGACGCTACTGAAACTTGATAGTATGAAGAAACATATATTTAGGATACCTGTTAGAATTACGTCTCCTTCAAAAAGGGTCATAATTGAGCTTATGTGACTGATGAGATATGGAAGCTTAAAAATCATATCCTGTGTAGAACCCTTTTGTCGTATTTCTCCATCTACCTGTTGTTGCAATACACACTTGATGTTTATCTAAGCAAATAAAAATAGAAACAAAACTATGAAGCAGATCAAATAGCAAGCCAGGGTAAGATTTTTCAAAACCTTCAACCACAGTTCCAAGTTGTCAGGATCAGACACTGCTGACTTCGGTAGCTGCAACAAAATTAGGTGAAGTTAAAATTTAGAATGTAAAGTAACATTCAAACATAAATAACTTCTTCCCAGCCATAAGAAGAATAGTAGTGAAGCTAACAGAATGTTTGCATATCACTCAACCCTTTTGCCCGTTTGAATTTCTCGGCAATTGACAACTATATATGTTATAACATAGATGCTTTCATACCAAAGCATAGTACAATAATTTTCAAAAGCCAAAAACTTAGAAAACACAAAACAATAAGTGAATTCTGATCATCAATAACTCACAACAGAGCTAATGGGAGTGAAGGTGTCCTGTCCTTTAGCCACTGTCCATGGAAGCCCTGCCGACTGCCATATACAATTGAAAGAACGAACACAATCAAAATAAGTAGAAATCTAACACAAAATATGCTCGATCATTTCAAACCGAACACGGTCAAAATAAGTAGAAATCTAAAACAAAATATGCTCGATCATTTCAAACCGAACACAGTACAAATAAGAACAAATCTAATACAAAATATACTCCATCATTTCAAATCAAATTATACGTCCTTATACATGCTATTCACATTATCTATGACGAATTCATCACATTGATTTTCAAACAACATTTATCACATGAACATACATCTATTTCTCAATCTGGCGGACAAAACGTGAAAGCTTATTGCAATACCACAAATCTCCATATCATAATTATAATGTCTGAAATACAATCTATACCTTTGCAGAAGCTTGAATTTCCCTTGCAGTCATATCAAGTGCCACAGCATATCCTAAGCACCTCAAAAGAAAGCAATTCATCATCTAACCGAATGGACAACATGCTACAACTCACATCAATCCAACATCCACGTATAAACCATGATAAGCTTCATCGTGTTATAATACAACATAAATAGTCAGTACTTCACTATAAAATCTGAAAAAACAAACAAATGACGTCAACCCCGCATGAAAAGATCAAACTTTATACTATGTCACAACAACAAAATTGATGCAATTCAATTTAAATCAGACATTCAAGAAACTAACTCCAAGCGCATAATAAGTAAAGAGAAATCAAATATGAAAATGAAAATAACCTCCAACATAGTCCATGGCAGTGGTTTCGGGAACATCACGAGCTCTCTTTCCAATGACGACAGCGAGCTCTACTTCATGATGCAGCGATTCCAATGGATGAGGAACCTCGATGGTGCCTCCATTTTGCAAGTAAGACGACGTGGGTTTGAGAAACAAAACCGGCTCCTGATTGATCGATTCGGTGGTTGAAATCAGAAATTGAAATGAAATAGAAAAAGGAAAGTATAGTTTAGGTGTTGTTACCTTGGGGACTGCGTTGCCGAGTTCTTTGGCGTGAGCAGCGTAGTTGCGACCAACGGCTACGATCTTCGTGCCAACTTCGAAAAGCTTCTGCATGCCGTTCGATGCTGTTGCCATCTCCTGCCTACCTTTCTTTGACTCTCACTCGGTGATCGATTCAATTCGGTTTCCTTTGACAGACAGGTAAAATAGGAGTACTGGTTTTGATTTAGTTTATTGTTATGGGACACCATCTCATTTGTGGGCCCAGAGGCCCAAAAGCAAGCCCAATACCAATATACGTATACATTTCACTATGTGTCTGTATCTATATACTGCTGGAAACTTATTTAAGGAAAAGGATCACACTTGTTATTGCACTACATCAAAATGAAATGGATAGGTCTGAACAGAAATGAAATCAATCTCATCTGTATGTGTTATCATTCAAATTTAATATATATATATATATATGTATATATATATATATTAAATTTGAATGATAACACATACAGATGAGATTGATTTGTATATATGTACCCTTATGCTGAATACTCACTGCTGGCGCTAGTTGGAAGGGCCATCCACAGGCATGAAAGAGGTTGAACAACAACCGGTGAAGTAAGTCACATCCGCTGGCGGATTTCTTTCTGACTGCATAGCAATATTTATACCAAACACCAAATGAACACGTTGACTTCCAAGAAAAGTCATATTAAAATAACAAAGATACGTATAGAACTTCAAAATGCATACTGACATCAGTTTCTTTAGGTATGGAATTGGGTAATGGAGAATATTTGTGCCTTCTTCTCTCTCTCACAAGATGTACCGCGCATTTACAAGAGAAGAACAGGAGTAGTAGCCCCAGAGAAACCAACACAGAAGATTCAATGATGATAGCTACTCCAAATGCTGTCACCACAACATTCCATAGAGAAAAAAAAAAAAGTATTTCATTGCAGTACAGGACATGTGAGATCAGAACTAGTGAAGAAAATGATAATGTAGCTTACTATGAGCAGCAAATGAACTCATTACGGGTCTTCTGATCAAATTCAAAGTAGCTTCAGCTTGTAGAGGTAGTACAAGCTTCTCAACACAATCCAAATAACAGCCAAAATGTCCCATATCATTTACTTTCAATGTCAAAACATCATCTTCTCTACCCTGAATAAAGCTCCAGTGAAGTTTATGAGAGGATAAATTGAGCATAGCAAAAGAGCTAGACCATACACAATGAGTTTGTAAGGCTAGACTGAAAATTTGAGTTAGAGAGAAAATATCCATGACTTACAAGATATATAAGTTGTTGCATGATGCTATTGCAGTCATCAATAGTTCCTCTAATTCGGATTCCACTAGCTATGAGAGTGAAATGCTTCTCGATTGTAACATATGTTTGAAGGGGTTGCCATCTGTAAGTTTCCTTTGGCTTTACTTCGGTCGTATTCACAAGCTTATATGGTAGACTAGTTTGCAATAATCCATCATTAACTTCCATGGAAAATGATAGTAGAAACTGAGATGCATCTCCTGAAACACACAACCAGCAAGCAGAAAATTAGACCAATGTTTCAATAATCATTTATGGATATGATGTCTTTGTATATTTACCTGGATAGTTCATAGTATCTGGATCCCCAACAGAGAAATTGAATTTATCCAAGTCTCTGTTGAATATCTGAGATTCACGCCCTCTAGTCCTCAAAACAATGAAGTTAGGGGCCTGGATGAATGGAGGATCATTAATAGGATCCACAATAAGTGGAGCATCCCTGACGTTTTTCCCATTTGTGTTTCTGGCAGAGACTCGAATGGTATCCACACCGTAGAAACTCTCCTTTCTAATTCAAAGGAAACAAAAAATCAAGTGAATGACACCAAACATGTTAAGAAGAAGATTTCAGTTGGTGGTGGATATAATACCCAAGATATTGTATTGACTGAAGAGCCAAATTGAGCTCTTCCAACCTGCCCTCTATAATCAAATCCTTCATGTCTTCACTTCCATTCCTAACAGAACTTCCATTCCTAACAGAAATTTCCCTCCACATTGGCCACCAAAAATGCATTGGCATAGAAGACAAAGAAACAACACCAGACTTAGTACTGATAGTGACAGAAATGTTCTCAGTCAGATCCGAGTATCTGATTTCAAACCCAAGGAACCCACTGCATAATGAAAACACAATGATAAAGAAGCTTAAAAGGTATCAGGCCAAAAATTATACTAATACACAAGGAGCAAGTATTACTATACCCAAATCTGGGAGATACCATATCTTCTACCGCTAGCAAATAAGCGGGAAATGATACAAACTGTGGAGGGACGCTAAGGACAGATATATTCACAGCAGCAGTATCCAGATTTCCATTCACATCAGATATTGTATACAAAAATGAATCTTTCCCAACGTAACCTTTATAAGGGGTGTACCGAAAGAACTGTCCGTACTGTAGAAGTGAACCGTGACTAGGCTGAGAAAAGAAGATGTATAGAAGGTCAATTATCATCCATAATTTGTGTCCTGTTACCTAAGGTTGTTCAAATTGCTATAATCAACCGTGATGTTGTGTTGGAAATGCATCATGGAATACATGCCACATAAAAATTAAAGAAGATAATCAAATTGGTATATCATGTCTTACTTTCGAGTATTCAGTTATACTTGCATTCGGGCCAGCGTAATAGTCATTAGACACAGCATCGAAAGCGAGAGACTCATCCTCCCACACAGATACTAAATCGGCATAAGCTCTGGGAAAATATTGAACTGAAAGACACAAAAAACTTAACCTTGATAGGGAATTGAAAGCAAACCATCAGATTGTATTTGTGTTCATGTCAATATTAGAGCGATAAGCATCAAATGACTAAGTGCAATTACCATAATTCATACACAGTAGGGGGAGTTAGAAAGTTGTAAGAACTAGAACTTACCATTATACACATTTACCAAAAAAGGGCAAGGTGAAAGACAAGTGTCGTAGAAAGAGACACTAAATTCATAGGTTCCAACAGTCAAAGCCAGAAAATAACCACTGTATGTTCCATCCTTGTTATCTTTAAACTTCCAAATCTTAAAGCCAGGCGTCTGTAAATCAACTTTTAGCCTCAGCTTTCCCCTTTCGAACACCACAGGATTGGAAAATGAGTCCAGGAGTTGCACCACTATTTCATGTTTGAGTGTCATGGGCACCTTAGAAGTAAAATTCATAACTCTTGAGAGTGATGTATTCACCTCTACTGTGGAAAGACAAATTCATTCATCTCCAAAGAAGTTAGAAACTAATGAATAGAAAATTTCAAACTGATCATACAATGGCTAAAAATAAACTACCTGCTACAACTTCCATTATGAATGGATGTCCATCATTCAGAACTATGTTTCCACAGAGTACAAGAATCTTATACATACCACTCTTTTGAGGTGTATAAACAACATCAAAAGCACTTGCTAGAACTTTCGAAGTTCCATTAGACTGAATTCAACCAGGGAGAGAAAAAAGATTAGGGTCAATATGATGAGGCATGACTGACTAAGATATGAATTGCTCAACTTCTTACAGAAATAGCCCCGGCAATTGATGATACAGGCTCTATCTGGTTGACAATACCATGAATTGATTCTGGCAAGATCAACTCCTATTAAGAAATGAATGCCTTGATATAATGACTATGGGAAATTAAATACAATTTCAGCTTGATCATACCATTGGCAATCTGCATGGGTGATATAATTGGTTGCACGGTAGATGAATCAATATCCCTTGTAATTTGTGCTTGAACCATTTCTAGTTCAACAGGAGAAGGATACTTGAAAACGTCATTCAGATAAACTGAGAAGTTTGCAGCCTTCCCAGGAATAGATTCACCTAAACCCGATCCATTGATTACACTGGTTATTCTGTTGCAGTAACCTGTACAGAAGAAAATACTAACATCAGAAAAAGTAGGACCAACACCAACCTCTCACAAATCTTGATTAATGCGTGAAGCAGCTCAGACCTACAAACACAGAATAAGCCAAAGGCATGTTTGAAATTCTTTTATTATGCTTTTCATCAGATATGGTGAGCCAAAAATTCCCTGACTCCTGTATAGTGAAAGAAAACAACTGAATTCCTGGAACAACTTCTTCAAAGTCCAAGTCTGCTACTGGTATTGACAAATTGGTCTCCTTCTCAACAATATCAGCATCAAATACATACAATCCAGGAACAAGATTTCCATATTGGTCTAGCTGGTGTATAAATATCTCCATCTTGGAGAAAATCTGCCAGGCTTTCACTTCATATTTCCATTTTGCTATACATTTTGAAACCTCAATAGGCCCTGATAAAGCCAGGAATCACTGTCAGAGAACATACACAGACAAAGATGGTCCACCAAGTAACAGATACAACTCTAACATGAGATATGAATATCACAACTCATGAAGGACCTTTAAACATCACTACATCAATAACTTCAAATTAGATACCAATCAACACATTTACCTGGTTTAACTTCAAATGATAATGGAGAGCCATTCAAGGTTTGGTTTTCTCCAGTAACATGCAACAAAAGGTTCCCAGATGTCACCATGACAAACTGTATGCTGATAAAACCAACATCATTCAACCCCATCTGAAAAGTATCCGGTCCAGTTGCAGTCGAACCATTTGCATAGCACACAGATACAGTAAAATTAATTGTACTTAGATCTTGAATAGTCATAGTAATATTATTCCCAAATGCATCTTTAGGAAGTATCAGAACTGTAACATTTTCCCCAGCTTCAAACACATTCATAAGTCCCACCCATGAAACAACACAAACAGATGGATGAATCCGCCCTAAAATCAAAAAGCACAATCAACACACTTCACTACATTCCTCAGAAAATGAACAAACGAACAGAACAGAACAGAACATACCTGGGTCAACATGGAAATGAAGTGAAGCATCCATAACTCCAAAAGGGTCATCACTGATTATCAAATTGAACAAACCAACCATGATGGGCATGAACAGGATTCTCCAATTTTCTGTGTCCCCACTGGTGTCTACCATGACCCCAGTTATATAAGAGCTATTCCCTATTTTGTTATTGACTGTGAGAGAAGGGTTAAAAGGGTTTCCTCTTCTGTCGAAATTGCCCAGTACTTTGATCTTTACAATCGCAGTAGTCCCGGCTTGAAAAGCGCTTTTGTCATCCAGCCAACTGAAGGAGAATTTCGGAAGAGGAGTGTCATCTGCGATATTGGGGCAAAATTATAGTTAAAATCAAACAGAGACAGTGCGAAGAGAGTATGGAAGAAGAATTGCGAGTGACCTGCGGAGGAGGAAACCAAGGCGTAGACGAAGATGATGAGTACGACCAAGTGGACTTGAAGTTCCATGATTCTGTGTAAGAAGAGAGAGTGAAGAATGGAGATTGAAGGAGCATTTCTGTCCAAGTTGTGGAACCTCTGTGGATTTGCGAGCGGTTGAAAACGGTTGAGTCACTGGCGCCATTCTGTAATATAAAAATCAAAATAGATAAATATTCAAATAAAAATTTATTTTTATAATTAAAATTAAAATTTATTTGGTGAAAATTCTAATAAATGAGCAAGGGTAACTTTTCAAAAGTGGCAAACTTCTTATGCCCTCCAGAAAAGAATTTTCCATTAAAGTATATCAAATTTTATTTTTTATATAATTAAAATTTCAATTTTTAATATAAAATCATCGAAACAATATTATTTAGAGAGATATTCTCGTACAGGTCATCAGTGTAACTGGGGTGGGCTTGATATTTGGACTCAGGTCCATTGAATTTCCCACCTTATAACGTTATCTACATGTCCAATTGGGCTGACACAAACGAAACGAGCCTTATTTTAATACAGCTAGCCCATCTTTATTACCTTCTTCATTCATATTTCCACCACCATTTTTAAATGTCCTATCTAAACTAAAACTATTTTTTACTTATTTTTATTTCTTAAACATATAATATTTTTAAATTACCAAGAGATGTGTAATAATTAATATTTATTGGAGGTTGAATAGTGGGGTTGTTCAATGAAAAAGACACTCAAGATTCTATATGGAGACAAATTGAGAAGGAAATATCTATTGTAATCCTTTAATTAATCATTGTACTATCTATTTATTTTTTTATAACCAAATTTATTTTGCTTTTTGATGTTTAACATCCCTTTTATCCTGCACAATATCATTTTACCACTCAAAATAATTTAATTCAAATCAAAATTTAAATCCAATTTCATTTATACATAGAATACTCAAATAATACCTAAGAAATCAATTCAAATAAATAGTTATAGATTTTATTAAAATTAATATTTTTATGAATTTAATTATTATAATTTATCTACAATTTATAATAAAATAACAAATAAAAATTTTATAATAATTGTATATCTAACTAAAAAAAATGATGGGATAAAAAGAAAATCTGATTACTCTATTTATACTACTGTATATATTTATTTTATTTTTATATTTTGATGGCTTTAAATAATAATATTGAATATTAGAGTGTCGAATTAAATGGTTGAAAAATCAGAAGAGTTAAAAATTAATTGAAATATTTAAATACCTAAAAAGAGTATAAAAGGTTTAACTTACCCTACTAAAGAGATCTGAATCCATTCATCAAAAAACAATTCAAAAGTGTAATTAAAGAACAATCAAACAAATATTTCTTCGTTTTCCTTAAACTTTGCTTAAAGTTTGGTTAAATAAATAAAAAGTGTGAGAATCTACTTTAATCATGCATATCTGTATATATCATACTTTTTTATGCCTTCTCTTCAAACCAATCATGAATTAAGAGTTAGTTACGTTATAATTAACTTTCAATTTGGTCAAATCCATGTCAATTACACAGTGCATGCTCTTAATTTTGAAACATTATCCCTCATTAATTGCACTTGATATGACTCACCATTTTCGACCAATTTATTATCATTTTCATCTAAAAACAATTTTTATTTTTGCTTGAATTATTAAAGTTGTCAATTAATACTACTATTGAGACTTAACTGTCACTTCTTTAACAATGCAATTAACACTAGATTAGATTAGAAACGACAGTTAGGATTTAAGATTGTGACTTGATGACCAACAAACATTCTTGAAAGCTATGTTTTAATCACTCAATTGTTATTTATTTATTCTATAGTAGATAGAAACATTTGGACCCATTTTAAATCACTTTCATATAACCAACTGATTGTTATTTGCATGGAATTAGAAATGTTTTATGATGAGATCATTAATTATCCAACAAAAAGCATTCTATACATGAAAATAATTAGGTTTCCAATAATTTTACAAAATAAAATCTATCTTACTAATTTACGATAATTCCTATTATTCCGACTGAGAACGATATTATTCGAAAGGGTTCGAAACGTCTTAATGATAGTTTTCATTAATTATTTTGAACAAATAATGAATAGGGTATTAAGATTGAATATTGAAAAGGTGGTGGTTAGATTGATTAGCACAAATATAGGGAAAATTGATGGAAAGATATGGTCCTAAAAATAGGGTTGCATTAGAGAGATATGAATCTAGCTCCACCATGATTTGCACCTTGTGGAAGGTGATACAACCATCATAGTTGGTGAAAGCTAGTTGACTAAAGATGAAGAATTCAATTAGTGCTATATCTAGTAAGAAATGTCAAGCTCATGGTCATGGTTATGGACCCTTAAAGTTAAAGATTATAATTACATGAAGATCTGCTAAATCTATGAGGTTTTTGACTTGATTCATCCACCAAAAAGTTACAAACCCTTTGCTTAATCATATTCCATATTACCTTTTTTAGTTGGTGTTTCAATGCAATGACACTTTCTTATCTTATCGAATAAAGTTTGGTTCTATATTCAATTTTGAATTTGGGTTTTGGAGACACGTTTTTCTATTTGGTTTCAAATTTTTAATATGATGATAATGATAGAAGGTTATATAGAAATAAACAAAGGAGAGGTCATGAATTCAACTGAAAATATGATAGGTTATATATATATATAGACACGTTATGGAGATCTATACCATGAAATTTATACAACAGTCATTTTCTATAATAGCATTTCACTTTAATAATTTTAATTTTTTATATTCATTTATAAATATATAGTTACAATAATACTATTATGGTCAAATTGTAAAGTTTATACTAAATCAGTGGTAATATATAATAATTTTTAATATATAATAAAAGGATTAGTGTATAATTAAATTCCTGTAGTTTGGCATAATTTTTTTTATATATTCCTATTTTTTTTTTAAAGTTTCAAATGAACCTTCCAACTTACTAAAAGAGTTTCACTTAAACTTTTAAATTTTTTCGAAATTTCAATTGAATTGTAAAATTTTTAAAAGTTTATTAAAAATAAATTTTTATTAAATTTTATAAGATTCTAAATAAAATACTTTTCGCAAGTATGAGAATTCAGTTAAAATTTCGGAAAATTTGAAAATTTATATAAAAAATTATGTTAATTTCAGAGATTTAAAAATATATTATCCCTATATAAAATTAGTGTATTGTATATATGTTAATATAAAATATGAGAATAATATAGTCCAATGTGATGATGATTTTATAAAAGAAAATAAGGAAAAAGAGACGTATTGATTTGATTAGGAATTGAAAAGATTAGATGTAGGAAGAGTCTTTATGAGACAATGGGGGAGAGAAATGTTGGTTGTTCAAGTAAAATGTCTGATTCTTCGGGACCAAATACTTAATTCATTTCCATTAACACAACACAAAAACACACCTCACTATTTTCCCACCAATTTATTTCACCTTATATAACAAACAACATTTCATCTATTAAATTAGACATAAATTTGCAACACATATATATGTGAAAATGAAATCCACTATACTATATTATTAAAAAGAAAATGATGTGTGATTAATAAGAGGATTGGCTAGGTAGGAAGGTATGAGATCCCATCATGGAAACCCAAATTGCCCATAGAATGGATAGATTATGATATAAAATAAAAAGGTGGTTGTGATAATAATAATAATAAATAATTATACTTGTTGATTTAAAAGATTGATTCTCTTTAGTCATAATTTGGTATAACTAAATGCACATGCACGGTCTGTTCTTAGCGTGACATGGACATAATTTTCTTTCTTAGTCTTCGTTTTTTTAATTTCATTAATTGAGTAAACACATGCACATTAGAGAGAGAAATGCATATACACAAATATACATACACATATGCATATACATGTACGTACATATGGTTAGGTATCAGTCATGTCTTTTGTTACTCTTCATTACACTATTTTGTTACATAAATTGAATTGAATAGATTGATTAAGAGAGTGAGGATATGATTAATGTGATGAAATAGAGAAGAAATGAAAATTAGAAAAGAAACTGAAAGCTGGATGGATGGATGTAGTGGCTTTAAAAGACAAGGTGCGTGCTACATTCTAAAACGTGGAGGGTTTTAGGTCCAATTGTTTTGGATCCTTGCTCAACACACATGTGAAAACAACATTTTTTTAATTTAATTTAAAATTTGCTTGCTTCTAATACAAACCAAGGTTTTTTTTTTTTTTTTTATTTAATAAATTATTAATTCACTGTTGTGATGTAGACACTATCCTCCTATCTTCTCCTGAGTTTTGTTTTCGTTTCATGATTGGCCATCAAAATGGACCTTGAAAACCTGACCTCATACCAACATTAATGTGATATTTTCGTTTTCTTCTAATATCTTCAACCTCCATGCAATGCAATGCAAAAACACACTCTCTCAGGGTTTATCTAGAGACACTCTCATTAAAGAATTCCATTAGTATCCTAACTACTCAACAAATCATATTTAATCATGCATAATATCAGCATCATTAGATTTCTCCTCAATTATTATTTTTTTAAATCTCTGATTATCAATAATAATTCTTTATATATTTTGCCCTTGAAATATTAATAAAATTAATATATGAGAGGGGTATTTTACACACGTGGAGATAAAATTTGCAAGTAAAGTAATACTCAGATTGAGACCTCGTGTGTATTGTTCTAGTTGCAGAAAGAGATATTGTTTTATGAGGAAAATGACAAGGAAAAGGTGATTGGAACAGTAGGCAGGGTAATACTAATATATTCCCTTACCATTACTATTTATATTACTATATTTACACATATCTTCTTCAAAATATCATTTTCCTACCATTTTTATAACTAGTATCATTTTCATTAGGCCTGATATTTTCACTTGTTTTTAATAATTTTAAATTTTACTATCATACTCCATTGAAAAAAAAAATCTAAATGATAAAAATTAAGTGATATTTTTTATGGTAGGCACCTTAATATATAAAGAACATTTTGTAGGGAAAACATTAGTACACAGAGACTTTGAATATAATAATTACATCTGTTTTATTTAACATATGATGTCCAACCCAACCCCACCTCTCTCTTCTGCTTATAAAGACCCATCTTCCTCTCTCATTTCTCTTTAACTCAAACTCAAACTCAAACTCATCACACTCTCTCTACACAACACTCTTCATGGCTTCAGAAAAATCCCATCTTCCAACAATGCCAGAGGTACTACACATACTCAGCTCCTCAATCAAATCTTTATAATTATTTTTTAAAAAAATTTTAATTTAATTTCATATTTGTGATATATAGGTGGTAGAAGAGCTAAAGAGAATAACAAGCATAGGGTTCCCAATAGCGGCAATGAGTCTAGTGAATTATGTAAAGAACATGGTGCTAGTGATGTGCATGGGTCGACTGGGCAGTCTAGAGCTAGCATCCGGCGCTTTAGCCATCGGCTTCACTAACATCACCGGCTACTCCGTCCTCTCCGGCTTGGCTATGGGCATGGACCCACTCTGCGCTCAAGCTTTCGGCTCAAGAAACCTCACCTTACTTTCCCTCACTCTTCGTCGAACAATTCTCATGCTACTTTTCACATCTCTTTTCATCGCTCTACTATGGTTCAACCTCGACACTTTCATGCTCGGCCTCGGTCAGGACCCACAAATAACAAAAATCGCCACTCTCTATTGCAAATTCGCCATCCCCGATCTCATCGCCAACAGCCTCCTCCACCCGCTACGTATATATCTCCGTAGCAAAGGCACCACGTGGCCTTTACTTTGGTGCACGGTTTTATCCATCGCTTTTCACTACCCGATCACGATTTTCCTAGGCTTCACTCTCCATCTCGGCGTCCCAGGTATCGCCATCGCCAATTTCATCACCAATTTCAACACTCTTTTTTTCCTCTTGTGCTACATGTACTTCTTTACTCATCAAAAACAAGAAGAAGAACACCAACAACAACAACCATTACTGATAAAAGAAACAATAGGAGGAGGAGAATGGAAGAGTCTACTAAGCCTGGCGATACCGAGCTGTGTCGCCGTGTGTCTAGAGTGGTGGTGGTACGAATTCATGACAATAGTAGCAGGCTATTTAACGAATCCAAAAGTAGCACTAGCCACGTCAGCGTTAGTAATCCAAACGACGTCGCTAATGTACACATTACCAATCGCAATAAGCTCATCGGTCTCGACAAGAGTAGGAAACGAGCTCGGCGCGGGAAATCCCTCACGAGCACGTGTATCAACCATAGTGTCGATCGGACTAAGCCTGGTCCTATCTCTAGTCGGTCTAATCGGTACAATATTAGGACGAGAGGCGTGGGGGAGAGTGTTTACGCAAGACAGTGAAGTCGTCGAGTTGACTAAGATAGTGTTGCCGATAATTGGACTGTGTGAGTTGGCGAATTGTCCGCAGACCACGAGCTGTGGGATATTGAGAGGGTGCGCTAGGCCCGGGATAGGTGCGACTATCAATTTGTACTCGTTTTACTTGGTGGGTGCACCGTTAGCAGTGGTTTTAGCTTTTGTTTTGAAGCTAGGCTTTGTGGGGTTGTGTTATGGTCTTCTAGGGGCTCAGATTGCATGTGTTGTGTCAATTTTAACTGTTGTGTTTAAGACTGATTGGGAAAGAGAGTCCTTCAAAGCTAAACATTTGGTGGGTACTGTTAGTAATGACCACCACCACCAATCTATACTCAAATGTGAAGAAGGTCGCTCTAATCATCAACAGCTACCCAAATTATAAACCACATCGACCATAATATATAAGTAGCGGATACAGGGATTCAGATTAACAGCAGACAAAATCACACTATTTTTTTTCGACTCTATTAATTGTACGTGTTGGTTTTGTCTTTTTATTATTTTTAAAAATATATATAGTTTGAGCTCGATCCGGCGTCGGTTTTGTAGATACAGATTTGTTTTTCTTTTGCTTTATTATTGTTTTCCGACGTCGGCTTCGTGGAAGCTCATTATTATTATTGTAAAGTTGATTATATGTATTGATTGAGAGGTACTACTGTGCATAAAGTAATAAATATACTAGATTTTGTATTAAATTAACAAAATTCTCCTGGTCAAAAGTCTCTCGTTGCAAGCCAATTTAATATGTGGTGGTGGTGTCTTTTACTTTTCTATTTGTGAAGACTGCTGGCCCTGTTTCGAATGTATGGCTGATCGTCCAGTGGTTTGGCTTAAAACACTGGTCATCAGATTTTAAACAATTTATTATATTTGAAAATAATAATAAATTGATATAGGAATAAAATTCTGAAAAATAATTCTAATAAAATTAAAATTTTTAAAACGTTATAAAAATTTTAAAGTTAATATATTTTAATATAAAATTCTGAAAAAAAAATCTTATTTATTTTATTTAAGTACTTTATTCCAACATATATAGTGATTATATAAACAATATTAAGTGGTATGGCTATTTAGAAAATTAAATTTATTCTTTCAACAATTTTTGAAAATAGAATAAAATATCCCGTTGAAAAACACTTAGTACATCATCGAAACACTTTAAAATTTTCGTTCTTTCTACCTTTCTAGTAATGTAATATAAAATAATTCCATCATGTTAGAATGAATATATTATAATAAAACTATTTGAAATATATTTTATTTTATATGTAATGAATACATTATTACGTTGAATTGATTTTGTTTAATATGCAATGAATACTATTATATCTAATTTATTTTATTTGATATATGGTAAATAAAATTTTGTTTGATATATTGTATTTAATAAATAAACGATGATATAAAGAGATGTTAGATAAACATAGTTATGATATTTGAAAATGTTCGTATTTTATAATAAATTTGCCCAATTTTCGACAGTCTATCAATTTAGTGTGATGGTGCCAAATAAAATTGAGGTCCTGACTCCACTGCATAAACAATTCATACATTTTTTATCTACTATATACTTTCTAACCTACTTTTAACTTAATCAAACATAAATATTTTCAAAATACAGTTTTATTTTTTAAAATTGATTAAATAATACTATTTGATATATTGCTCCATCAGTGAACACATACACATAAAAAAAAAAAAAATAGTGCATGTTTAATTTTTCAATATCATTTAATATATTATTCATAAATCTGATTAAAATTGATTGCATCAAATTTTAAATAGAAAAAACCAACACTTATAATTATTTTTTCTATACATATAAACAATTAAAAAGTAAAAAATGTCCAAGCAAAAGGAATAATAACCCTACAAAAATACATATTAAATCAACCGCATATATTCTTATACATATTCCTTCCAAATATCTTCACCAAACAATACCAAATTTTATGCTTAACAAAATATCTCCATATTCCAATTTCAAAAATATATCCTTTATTCCAACTTCAAAAATATCTTCCTCGTTCCAATTTCAAATTGATTTACATGACAAAATCTTACTGGCAATTCAACTCCAAACTATTTTAGAAAGGCTTTATTTTCTCAACAAGATAAAACGTCGACGCCTTTTGATAAAAATGTAAGAGTAATAGTACTAGATGCTTCTTTCATGAAACATCAACATGCAAAATACACACATTTTAAAATTGTTGAATAAACATGTGCAAGCATATGCCTGTTTGGGAGGAGCACATGTAGAATACATGCAAACACATGTTATTTCCATTTAGATAATGAAGATGATTTTGAGACCTATTTTCCAATGGTCTATAAATGGAAAAAGTATTTGGTTGAAGTATCCATTACCATGCACATGACTATAAACACTATTCTTCATGCAAACCACGATGCTATTTTGCAGACATTTTGCTTTTGCATGTGTCTAAGCACATGTAGACGACGCTTTTTTTCTATTCTTTTGTTCTTGAATCGAGTTTGTGGTATTGTTTGATGGGCTTATTTTGCTGTATATGTGTTGTATTCACATGTTTATTATTGCTCGAGCTTATGGATTAGTTCGATTGAGTGTCGGATTCTTTTTTCTATTTTCACTGGCTGAATTTTGGATTTTGGAAGTGAATATAGATAGATTGATTGAAAGGTATTTTATTTTTGTAAATGGCAAGTCTAATGTATGAGTATTGGATACAAAATGAAAATGTCATTTTTATTTTTGATTTATTTTTATTTGTAATATCTTTTATTTATCAAATTGTAATATTTTTGAAATTTATACATTAAAATAGAGAAAAATGTTATATTTTTTTTATAGAAACGAAATAATTTTCATTTTCTCTCATGAAAAAGTTCATTTTTAACTCTTAATAAATATATTTTTACTAGGTCATTTTATTTAAAGAGATATATGAGTATATAGTAGAAAATTAAAATTATTATCGTACTAATTAAAAAAAATAAATAGAAAGTGTAAAAATAAAAACTATTTATTCACATTGGTAAAAGTGAAATGCACTATAAATTCTATATAGTAGTATTTTTATTTTAGTTTTCATTTTGTCCACCATTCACGTGGAATATTCCTATTCTAAACATTTCTCCATAGGTTCAAATGGCATCACTCTTTCATTTACTACGAGGTATTCTTTGTCTAGATTTAGACTCTCTTTAAATTCCCAAAAGACACTTAGTTGAAAATTTTAAATAAATAAACTTTTAAAAATAAAAAAAAAACACTAAAAAAATTCTACTACTAATTTATTTTATTTTATTTTTTAAAATCATCAAGAGAATGTTGATTCATTTTAACATGATTATGGTTAAAATGGCTTAATGGAAAAGCCAACAAATACTCGATTAATGTATTTATGGAGTCAAAATATATTGATTTTTATTTTATATTTAAATATATTATATTTATTTTTATTATTTTTTAAAAAAATAAATACATAACGGTGTTGATGAATTATTTTGTAAAATCAATCTTACCTATCAAATTGTTAGTTTTTAAATTTTATTTTGAAAAAAAAAAAAAAAAAAGCATAAACACATCTAGCTAGTAAGTTTAAATTAGGCAGTGCACGGATAAGATGGGAGTATTGTTCTTTCTGTAGCTATACATATTACCTCTATGGATTAAAAGATTTGATATCAAGCACCTCCAATCCAAACCTTAGTAATTGAATTTATATTACATTTTTCACTCTACGTAATTGTAGATTCAATTCAGTCGTACCTATTTCAACTCTTAATTTTTGTTTATATTATTCATATTAATTTTTTATATTAAAAAAATTAAAAAATTAAAGTTCACACCCTCCAACCTCTTGATGATGAGACAATCCACATATACCCTAACTCATTTAATAAAATTCAACTCACATCAGAGCTAGCCTACATAATACCCATATATAAATTATGGAATCTGCCATTAAATTGGAACTCAAAATCAAATAGAAATAAAAGTAGGTCCAGCTCATAATTGTAGGTTGAAGACTTCCGGCCCCTACTCTTTCTTTCAAACAACATGAACATGAACATGGACATGACAATCGACAGACAGCTCTCCTCAACCTCAAGATTCCCTCACTATTCACCTCCATTCCTCTTTTTCTTCATCGAAATCAACCGACTTTGTAAACCCTCATATTCAATTCTTATAAATAAATAATACCAATCTGGCTTGACACGACTTCATTGTCCTCAATCTACACATCTACCTACAGTTCTAGATCAAATTCTCCCTTCCAATCACAATTCAACTTGTACAAGTTAGTCCTTTTGATGGGTCGGTTTACAACTAAGACATCCATCATAGGACACCTTATATATCTTCATTTCAATTACATGTGGGACACCTTCATAAGTACTTCAACCATATATATTTTCTTATGTTACATCAATTTCAAATATCCACCTACAATAATTTCATATAATTCCCATTTAGTATGACCTAATTATTCTCCCATGTTAATCACCAATCATGAAATGCTTGACTACCAAAACCACATCTAATAATAATAATTGAGTATATATTAAGGAAAATTAAATGTTGTACTAACAACTTACACAAACCTAACTCTACTTTAGATTTTATTTCTCTATGTATATATATAGTTAAGAAAATAAAACATTCTAAAAATAGTAAAGTTTTAAAAAATTGAGAATTCGAATCTGACTTGAAAACTCTAACTCTAAAACCTAAATGGGTGTTGAAAAATCAAAGATCGGTGATGGTGATCAACAAGCAATGCCATGCCAGTGATGGAGATGGTTTAGTTAGGTACTAAATAATAATAATAATAATAATAATAATAATAATAATAATAATAATAATAATAATAATAATAATAATAATAATAATAATAATAATAATAATAATAATAATAATAATAATAATAATTAGTGTATAGTGTGTCACATCAGGATGATAACGTGACGGTGTTTCCCTTACGGTGACAAAATGGACCATATGATAATCAAATAATCACAAGGCTACTGCATGGCTGTGACGTAGTGTGCATGTTTCCTGAAAATGACTATTCAATATTCTTTATCCGAATCTCATACCTTAATTGCTTAGATTAGATTAGATCTTCTCCAAATCTCATAAGATGCATGCATCTTGTTAATGTTATACGTCTTCAATACGAGTACATATGTGATATATATAGTCAATGTTTTGGCGGAGGTAGGTGGGTAGTTTGGTGTTAGTGTAATCTATGATGTGATATGTTTGATTTCCTCCACCTTGATCCTTCAAACAGTGTATATGTGCCGACTTCAGCATTAAATTCAAAGATTTGTGTTGTTGCCGGTGGATGGATGTCTATGTTTTCCTCTCACCATTAATTACAATGTTGTCGTACGATACGTTTCACTGGGTAGAGGAGTAGATAGTGCATATTCAAGGTAAGTTCGGTTTCAGATGATATGGACATCAGCCCAATTTTGAGGCCCAATGAAGAGTGGGCTATTTGACTATTGGGCTTGAGATAGCCCCCCAAGCTTAAAAGAGAAGGTGATTTGGGAATTGGAATTGCAGTGAGTTATGAAAGATATTTGTTTGGTGGTAGAAATAGTTATTTAATTTTTATTTAATAATCTTCATTTAATTCAATACAAAAATATTTAATTTTTATTTAATAAATAATTTTATAAAATTATATTTTAAATCAATTTAAAATAAAAAATTTATATTTTCAAAATATAAATTATGGTCTTGATGTTGTGTACCGTAAATTGAAATTTTTGTGCGGTTATAGTTTAAATTAAAATATGTAAAATTTTATATGTTTAATTTCAAATTTTTTTAAATAAAAATAAATTTAAACTATTATTAGAAATAATAATAAGATTAACAATTTTAAATTAAAGATTTGAATTTAGAATCCAAAATGTTTAAATTTAAAAATAAATATTTTAATTTTACCCTAGTTCTTCTAAATTTTGAATAGTATTCAGATATATCTGATCTTCCCTCTTATTGGAGCTTACTGAAAGGTATTTTATAAAATTTGAAAGAAAAAAAAAATGAAAAATAATTTTTCTGTTTTATGTGAAATATGATTTAATGCTCAAAAGATATTTTGAGAAGAAATTGGACTTTTAAGATGAGAATGATAAATGAAATTTGAGTTTCTATTGGACTTAGGCCCACATGGGATCCAAACTCAATATCCATTTGTACAACCCACAGATCATAAACATCCCCACAGTGCTGGTAAACGGACCAATTCGGTCGGTGATGAATGGCTGAATAAACGGTTAATTCGTATTATACGTTAAACAAATCGTTGGTAAGTTATTATATTTTTCTAAAAAATAAAATTAACATATATTATAGGGTTATTTCCAAAAATCAATCGTAGGTTTGAAAAATTAGCCAAAAATCTATAACTTTTTCATTTTTTGCCAAAAACTAACATTCTGACAGTTTCCATCCATTTTACTGTTCATCCGTTATTTGATGAACAGTAACCAGGGGTATTTTGGTTATTTTTAATTTTTTTAAAAAAATAAAAATAAACTATAAAGCAAAAGAAAATAAAAAATATTTTTTAAAAATCGAAAATTATAAAAATATCCTTGGTTACTGTTCATCGACTGACGGATGAACAGTAAAATGGATGGAATCTGTCATAATGTTGGTTTTTGGCCAAAAATAAAAAAACTGTAGGTTTTTATCTAATTTTCAAACCTACGGTTGGTTTTTGGAAATCTCCCTATTTTATATAACAATTTTTTTATTAATACTATTTCATTATTTTAATAATTATAATTAAATTAATATTTTTATACTTAATTTTTAAATGGTATAAATTATAACATAAAAAAATAGTTAATATATATAAATAAAAATAATTTTTAATATTATATAATTTATTATATAAAATAGAATTATAATTTTAATATGACGGATCAATCCGTATAAACTCACCAGTTAAATTAATCGGGTTCATGGAACATTTGATTTACCCTAACTAATCCGTATACATATTAAACAAGTCAGTTTGCGGATGGGCGATCCGTTTACCAACTCTAATCATATTTCCTTTTTTTTTTCTCATTTTTCGTTATCACTCACCGTTGAGCTCTTTTTTTCTCCTTCTATTTCTTATGCAACGTTTTTAAGTTGTTTATTTTCATCTAGGGGTTAAGAATTTTGGTCGTGGATCTAGGAATTCCGTCAGTTTCTTCAAATCAACAAAAGGTTTTTTAAAATCATTAACCCTAATAAATTTATTTTTGATAATTTGAAGTAAAAAATTAATTGATAACTAGTCTTTGATATTTATTAAGAATTTTCTAAGAATTTTCGAGTTATATCTAACTCCTTTTGATAAATCCTAATCTAATAGTTGATTTATGTCATCTATATAGTTTTCATTTAGTTTTTAAAAATAAATTGGTGTTTGAATATTTTCAATATGCTCCCTTAACAAAACAAACAAACCAAACATTAATGCATTTTCTCATTAAACATTAAACACCATGATGCACTTCCTCACGAACCTATTTTCACATTGTTATGCACTTTTTCATCAATTTACTCTTATGCAATTTCTTTTAAACTTCTACACCTTTATGGTATGTTTGGCAATAGTTATATTATAAACATTTGAGTTAATTGTTAAAATAGTGTTGTTACTTGTTAAATTAATTGTTGGAAAAACAGTTTAAAGTGAGTGTTTAGTAAAAATAATAAAATTGTGGAATAGCTTTTAGATATAAGATGGAGTAAAGAATAATGTGTTTTTTCTTATAATTTTTAAAAATTATCATATATTTCATTCATTTTTTAATGCCAATATTTATTTACTAAATGATTTTTTTAATTTATAATTAAAAATCTATAATAATATATTTATTGATTAATTTAAAAAATATAATATAATATTTACTAGACTGATAAAAGAACTGATTAAAACGTCTATTCACATGTAATGAATTAAAATAATATTAAATTAAAATATAATAATGAATATTTAAAGTGTATAAATATAAAAAAAAATTTGTTAAAAAAACTATGTTTGATTAGGTATTTTTATATTAATTTTGATAGGTAAAATTGATTTTTTTTTTTCTTAATTAACGATTTGTACCAAGTTTTAAAATTCTTAATTAAAAGTCTGATTATTAATTAAAAGGTTTATTCCAAAACATTAAAATTTCAAATCGCTAATTAAAATTTTAATTGTTATCTAAACATTTATATATCAAACACACTTATTCCATTGTAAAAATAAATAAATAAAATTTAATGAAAATCACATTCGGATACAAATTTTAAATTTAAAATAAATCATTATAAATACAAAGCACTCATCATTATAATTTTATTATACAATCACACGTTTTATTCATTGCTATTTTTAACTCAAATACAAACAAATAAAAAAATAAAATAACTTATATTTTAAAATATAAGCTCTGTAAACTACTTAATTTCCTCCAACATTTTACAATGTCAAATGTGAAATATTTTACCATAGCTTATCACACATCTTATTAGAAACAATTATTTCATTATTTGTATTTTTAGCTAGATATAATTCAATGCTAGATGTGTGATTATCTGTAAATGAAGTTTATATGAATGTAGTTACACCTATGTGACATTGTTTATGCGTTTTTAATATTCACTTTTTTTTCATAATAGTTTTAACATGCAAGTCTATATTTATAAATAATACTACTATTTAGGCATAATTTAACAAAATATTCTGAGCCTTAGGGCATACATAAATCAGTTGAAAAAAATATATCAAAATGTTAATTATTAAAAAATAATTATAGTATTCAAAATTTTTAACAATATTTATATTTATTTAATTTTAAATGATAAATATTTATTTTAATTTATTAAAATCCACCTATTTCATTTTATTATTTGGAAATTAGAAAACTAAAGAATAAATAATCACAATTTTCGTTTTAAAATATAAGTATAACTTGTTTTTTGTTATAACTTTTTATAAAGATCCCTTCTGTCTAATTTTAAAAACTAAAACATTTTTCAAATTTAATAAAATCTGATTTATAAAAAACAAATAATAAATTAACTAATCAATTGTCAAGTAGAGAATTCATATTTTTTTCATTGATTTTTAATTCGAAATTCAAAATTTTAAATATGTAAATAATATGATTTAATTAAAATTAAATCTTGAATTAATTAAACCCATCAAAATAAATCATTATATATTAATTTTTTTAAACCTTGGTAGTATAATTTTTTTAAAGGAATTTATAAAATCATCACCGTATTTAACATATTTTACAATATAAATATATATGATTTTATTACTAAACTATATTAAAAGAGATTTAATATTCAATATTTATAATAATATTAAATAAAGAAAAAAGGATGGTAAACTATATTTAGCTTCTTGATGAAAATTTACAAAAATAAAATATTAGAGTATGATTTTTTAATTTAAGTTTTGACTATTATAAATTTTAGTATATTTTATTTATTATAAAATTATTTTTTAAAAATAAATTACATTAATATATTATTAAATTAATTTTTATACCATTTTACTACTAATCTCTTCCAGCAACATCTCACACTCTATTATAACAATTATTCTAATCACCAAATATAATCTAATCTCAAAAATAATATTAAAAATGATTAGTTTTACAACTTGACCTAAGTGATTAAATTAATTGGAGATCTTACCTAAAATTCTTATATGACTCATGCTGATAGAATTTATTCCAACAAAAATAATATACTCCACTTTCACTGCCACTGGCCTAATTAAATGATTAATTAGATTGGTGTTACTTTTGATCACACCTCAACATAGGTTTGGTAAGCTTGTTCCGAGATCCCCATCTCCATTAATTTTTATTGCACAACGAATAATAATATGTCTAACTTTTATGTGCTTGCTTTTCCTCATTTTTCTTTTAGTCCAAACTTTCTCAAAATTTAGAATTCTACCGAAATTTAGAATTCTACCCCATGGAAGAAAAGGTGATACATGAAATAAGTCCTATAAATGGGTAAATTAACTTTAGGCATTGGCGAATTTTTATAATATTATATTGGTAAATGAATTTTCATCGATTTCAAAAGTATAAATATTAATTTTTAAATAAAATTACAGATGAGTTTACAGCGTTAGGTCAATGCATTTAGATTCTGTGTTCTTTTATTGAAATATAATTTTGAGTAAATATTTATAAGTATCATACTATTAATCTACCAGATTATCATTCAATCATCTGAACCAGGTCAAATTGCTACTAATCGACAATCCATATTTTCTCTTCTTTTCTCTTTCTTTTTCTCTACAAAACACATGATTTCGTGGGAGAGACAGAAAAACTAAAGGAAAAAACAAGGAAACAAAAGCACCCACCACCTTCAAATGTCATTGATGTTATTGTGGCTGAGTACCACCTCATCTCCACCCATCTCTCCTCCCTAAAAAAAACTCCGCTGCTCCTCTGCCCACCGCCTCTCCACTAGCATTTGTAAATTATATATTCGGTAATGTTTGTTTGAAAAGCTTGAATTTTTATTATTGATTTCACTATTTATACAGTGTGAATACAAAATGCTGACCATTTGATCTTCTCATATGTGATCAAATGGTTGAGGATTGTAACAGAAAAGTTTGTCCTATACACAGGTGTAATCACAGTAATAGAAAGTGTTAATTGTCACCGAGTAGGTTGTTATAACCAAAGAAGCTTCAGGAATGAATTGTGCCATCAATGCTCTTGGAGTTTTCTACACAATTATCAAGTGTGGAATGCAGAAGATTGGGCTTATCCAGACCATTATTGTGATAGGCTTTAGTTGACTTACATTCTGATGAGAGCCCATCAATGTTTTCTTCTCCAACATCTCCTCTCAAGCAAAGCTCTGGTAATGAGCAGAGATTAAGCTTATTGAGAAGAAACTTCAATCGAATTCTAGATAGAGGCTTTGTAAGAAGGTCTGCCAATTGATCATTGGAGCTGATGTATCGAACATCCAGTTGCCCTGATTCGACTTTATCTCGTATGAAATGCACATCAATTTCGATGTGTTTTGTACGGGCATGGAAGACAGGGTTCAGAGCAAGAGAGCGAGCCCCATTGTTGTCACACCATAAAACAAGAGTGTGAGGAAGTTTAAATTTTAGTTCTGTAATGAGTGATTGAATCCATAGCAGCTCAGTTGACATATGAGCTAAGGCACGATACTCTGCCTCTGTGCTGGAGCGAGCTACAGTCGTCTGCTTCTTGGAGCTCCAGAATACTAAATTGCCCCTAGAAGAACACAACCACTAGTAGTGGACTTCCTATCATTTGGAGGTCCTGCCCAATCAGAATCGCTGAACCCGTGAAGCGACAGAGGTTGTGTTGATGGTCGAAATACCAAGGCCAGTGAGTTTATTCCTTTTAAGTATCTTAGAACTCTTTTGCAAGCACTCCAATAAGTTTCCAAAGGATTTGATAGGAATTGACTAAACCTGTTAATGATGAAGCTGATGTCCAGTCTCGTGTATTGCATAAGTACTGAAGTGCCTAATGATGCTACGGTAAAGTGAAGGATCAGAGAAAGGCTCACCATTGAAAGCAGATAATTTAGCGCCAAGAGCTATAAGAGTAGAACACGGTTTGCAAGAATTCATATTGGCATGTTCTAAAAGATCAAGTGTGTATTGGTGTTGAGATAGATACAGACCTAATGAATCTCGGTAAGGTTCAAAACCTAGAAAGTGGTTTATGTTTCCTAAAGTTTTTAGAGCAAACTGATTGTGTAATCTCTGAATGATGCTTTGAATTTGTGCTGTAGAGTCTCCTGTTATTGGTATGTCATCAACATAAACTAATAGGAGGAGAATTGTGTCAGCTTCATGTTTGTAGAATAAAGATGAATCACAGCCAGAATTAGTGAAACCCCATTGTATTAGAGTCTTTTGTAGAGTAGCATACCAAGTCCTTGGAGCTTGTTTCAGCCCATATAGGGCTTTGTCAAGCTTGCAAACATGTGATCTATAAGTTGAGTTTTCAAATCCTTGTGGTTGTTTGATATAGACAGACTCAGTAAGATGCCCATTAAATTGATGTCAACTTGTATAACCTTTCAAAATGCTAAATAATACAAACCCTTATTGTAGAAGCTTTACAACCTATAAGTCTCTTTCAAACCTTGAGTGAACCCTTTAGCAACAAATCGTGCTTTGTGCTTGGATATAGAGCCATCAGCATTGTATTTGATTCGAAAAATCCACTTAGTTCCTAATATCTTCATTGATGGATGTTGTGGAACAAGATGCCATGTTTTATTTGATTTGAGAGCATTATATTCATCTTGCATAACTGTTTTCCAAATTAGATCGTTTAAAGCTGATTCAGTAGTTTGTGGTAATGAAGAGGTATTTTGTGACAGTGAAGATGTGTATAATTTAGGTTTATAGATACCATCCTTGGATTTTGTAACCATTGTGTGTTTGTTGGTGTTTGGGTTTATGGAATGGTGGGAGATGATTGAGATAGAGGAAGTGTTAGAATTATTTACCTGTCTTGTTGTATGTAGAGGACACTAATCAGGAAAGGGTGCTTCTGCAGGAGCCTGCTGTTGAGTGGGCTGATGTCTAGTAGGAGCCTGCTATTGAGTGGTTTGATGTCTAGTAGGATACTGTAATGTTTCTATGAGTGTAGAAATAGGCAGACTGGGTGGGTTAATGATTGGTGTTGTTTGAGTAGGAAATAGTGCAGGATATGGAAATTCATTTTCATAGAAAATGACATGTCTAGAGATGTAAATGATGCCATTAGGATGTAAACATTTATACCCTCTGTGATAGTTACTATAACCAAGAAAGATGCACTTATGTGTGTGAAAATTCAGCTTGTTCTTGTTATAGTATCTCAGATAGGGGAAACAAGAACAACCAAATATTCGAAAATGATCATATTGAGGTGCTTTTTGAAATACTTTTTGGAAGGGACTTTAATTAAGTAGAGTAGAGTGTTTATAAGGTATGTAACAGTGGTGAAGGCTTCTAGCCAGTATTTGAGTGGAATATTAGCATGAGAGAGCAAGGTAAGCCCGGTTTCAGTAATATGGAGATGCTTCCGTTCAAGAATGTCATTTTGCTTATATGTGTGAGGAGAGCTAAAACGAGGTTGGATGCCTTGTGATGCAAGAAATTGTAGTAAGGCTTTAAATTCACCCCATGTCACTTTGTACTGCCTTGATATTGTGATTTAACTGCTTTTCCACCAAGGTTTTGAATGAAGTAAAAACAGCTAAGGTCTCAGATTTTTGTTTTAATGGAAAGATCCAAGTGAATCTGGAATATTAGTCCACAAAAATCACATAATATCTATGCCCCCTATTGAAGGAACAGGACTAGGCCCCCATAGATCAGTGTGAATAATTTGCAATGGTTGTGTAGTTGTGACACTGTGTTTTTGAAAAGGTAGTTGGTGATGTTTCCCCATTTTACAAGCATCACAAAAAGAAAGAAAAGATAGATTGAAATTATATTTCATTGAACTCATGACATGTTGTAGTACAAGAGCATTAGGGTGCTCTAGTCTAGCATGCCATATATTGGCATTTTGTTGAGTGATAAAAGCAGCAACAGTGATAGGCTTGGATAGAGATTGAGATTGAGATTGTTTAGTGTTTGTAGTGTTTGATGGTGTGGATTTAAGGCTGTATAGACCATCTCTAAGCAGACCCTTGAGAAGCATCCTCCCTGTAGTCTTGTCCTTAAATACACAACATGAGTCAGTAAATTCAACAACAATATCATTATCTCTGGTTATTTGGGATATACTAAGCAAGTTCTTTAAAATGTGAGGAACTCGTAAAACATTAGATAAAGATAAGGCTTTACTGTTGTTGAAAGTAATAGATGATGAACCAGTATGAGTGATTGGAAGAGTTTTACCATTTCCAATAGTGAGAGCGTCAGATCCACTGTAAGGATTGTTGATGGACAGGTTGTGCAGATCAGCTGTTATATGGTTGGTCGCACCACTGTCAACGAACCAGGTGGAATCAGAGGGTTGATCATGCTAAGTCATGGTAGAGGGTTGATGAGCTATGTAAGCTTGTTGTTGCTGATTAGAAGTGGGAATCTGATATTGTTGAGATTGATTAATTTTGTTGCTTTGCCATGTTACATCAAATCGTTTATGGCATTTGAAAGCAACGTGTCCCTGTTTGTGACAGAGTTGTTATTGTTGTATCTACCGTTATTCTGATGTCTAGGATCCTTGTTGTAGGCAGCCATGTTAGCTGAAGCTGTAGCAGCAGAGATTTGTGCAGCAGTTGAGATTTGTGATAGAGCTAGTTGTTGTGCAATTCGTGTTTCGTGCATCAATAGGTAGTACTGAACTTGTTGTAGAGTTGCAGTTTCCATTGTGTAAGAGATAACACAAACAGCAGATGTCATAATCAGTACCAAGACCACTTAGAGTGCTAAGAACAATTTCTTTTTCAGAGATGGGATGACCGGCAACTTTTAAGGAGTCACCCAAATTTTTTATTTTCTGTATATAGGCAGATATTTATAAATCACCCTTTTGTACAGTTGCTAATTGTTGTTTGAGCTGCACAACCTTAACCATGGAGGCCTGCGCAAAGAGATTCACAAGAATCTGCCAGAGTTCCTTAGAGGAAGTAGTGTGATTGACCTGCCCAATCACTTGATCACCAATGGTTGTTAGCAACCTACAAAGAAGAAGCTGATCAACGCGGATCCAACTTTTAAACGTAGGATTCTAAGCAGGTAGGGAATCATTGCTGCTAGAAGGAAGAAACTGGGGTGGTGGTGACTCGTCTTGAAGGATGTGGTTCTCCGGATCTAGCACGTATAGCAGCGACCACCTGAGGTTTCCAGTTTAGGTAGTTGTTTTCATCAAGCTTGAGAGGGAGATTGAAGTTAAGTGTTTTTGCAAGGGCGGTAAAATCAAGTGTGGTATGGGACGATGAGGATAAAGATGAGGTTGTTTCTAAACTTGAAGAAGCCATAGATGCAGAATGACGTTTGTCAATGATAAAGGCCTGATACCATGTAAATTATATATTCTGTAATGTTTGTTTGAAAAGTTTGAATTTTTATTATTGATTTCACTATTTATACAGTATGAATACAAAATGCTGACCATCTGTTCTTCTCATATGTGATCAAATGGTTGAGGATTATAACAGAAAAGTTTGTCCTATACACAGCTGTAATACAACAATAGAAAGTGTTAATTGTCACCGAGTAGGTTGTTATAACCAAAGAAGCTTCAGGAATGAATTGTGCCAGCAATGCTTTTAGAGTTTTCTACACAATTATCAAGTGTGGAATGCAGAAGATTGGGCTTATCCAGACCATTGTTATTATGGGTTTTAGTTGACTTACATTCTGATGAGAGCCCATCAATGTTTTCTTCTCCAACAGCATTCTCTACTTCACTCTCTCCCGTTATTGGTACGTAACACTTAACAGAATACAAATGCATTATCCTAATGTCATTAGCTTAACTACAACTTTATTTAAAAGTCAATATTGTTTAGTAGTGTGAAATTAGTGACCAGTGGTTCACATTTGAAAAAAGAATTGTCGATGTCAATGTGTAACTTACCCTTTACAAACTAATCTTCATTTTAACTATGAAATTATTCTTAATAAAGAAACCTGAAATGTCTCTCCCTCGCGCATTATTGGGTTCATGATGTGGAATCCAACATTATATCTACAAATATGTAATCATATATTATAATATAATAACAATGAATAATATTTTATATATATAGACTATTTATATATAAATGTCAAATTTCCAACTCGAGCATCAAAACTAAATGTCCTAATTTAGATTCAACTAAACCTTTAGCAAAAATAATTAGACATGAGTTGTAAAAGAATAGTTTGACAATTAATATCGTTTTACAACAATATGAGATAATGAATACAAGATAAATTAGGTCATTAACGGATTCCCTAGCCAATCATGTAGTTGTTCGACAAATAAGAAAAATAAAAAATATATATATAAAAAAAAAAAAAAAAAAAAAAAAAGAGAAGGACGATGAAATATATAGTCTAGTTTAGATCCCAAATTCCAAAATGAGACACACAAGCATGCAACAATTGATTACCTTCAGCACACAAATACACCATATGCATCATTGTTAGGTATCACTAATACCTCCTTAATCTATAGATTTTATACAATCAATTACTCTTAACTATTCAATTTGTATAAGCCAAAATATGATCCATTTATGAAGTGGTGATCTTATTTAATTAGTCGGTTTGAAAATAAATGCACAAACTTAAATTACTTGCGAGGTAAAAAATGCACATGGAATTTGTATTTGGACTGTTAAATTACTTGTGCATGTGATTTAAGGCCAAAATCGATATTTAAAAATAATTTAGAGGTTAATTGAACCAAAATAATATTTGAAAGTCCAAAACACTATAAAATACTCAATTATGGACTATGCATGTGCCATGAGAGAGGAGAATTTTTTACTCTCGCATGTGACTGGGACTGGGCTGCGCATGTGACTGTGACTGGGCTGTGGGAGTCTCTTACGCCAGTTATGGGAGAGAACCTCTCCGGCAAAAAAAAACTCGTGTAAGCAAATATTGTCCATTCAATTTACTCGCAACTTTATATGTAGTATGATTTCTTCATGTGAGAGATATGCCACTTCTAAAAAATGAATTCTAAAAGTAAAATTAGTAATATATCGAAAATTTTGAAAGAGAAAAAGTATCACAAAAGATCTGAACACAGCTACCTAAGCCTTCTATAATTCTAATTTGTAAGAGAATTTTGAAAAGGCATAGTGTTTTTAAAATCTCAATGCAAGACGATTGCAAGTCTTTTTTTACTCACGAATTATTTGTGTAGGTTTAAAAATTGCCGAGATTAGGCTTCGCAAAAATAAGGGTTTGGATCTACCTTACCCAAACCCTTATTAGACTCTCAAAATTTTTGAGGGTCTAAATCCTACCCTTATCCTTTCTAAAAAGATATGGATAAGGGTAGATCCTTATCCTCAAAATGAAAGAGTATACATTTACCCTTAGTAACCCTTCATCATTTGATACTCTTACAATCATCTATGTATGGGGAAATTTATTTTACTTCAAAATTTAAAAATTCATTAAATATATTTATTTATTTATTTATTTTTGTTATTTAGATATTTTATTTTTGAGTAGTTTATTTATATTTTCAAATTTGTATATTTAGTTTAAACATAATGTATTTACATATTAGTAAATGCAACATAAAAAAAATAAATATTTATTTAAATTACTATTAATATCCAATGGAATAGAATCAAATCGATCAAAATTTCATTTAAGAATTTCAAATTACTTTGATTTAAATTTTAACTTTGGTTCGAGTTAAACATGTTAAAATTAAACTATTTTCAATTTGATTTGATTTGAGTTATAAAATAGATGATATCAATTAAATGGAATTTAAAATATACTATTATAATTACTTACAATCAAATAATTAGAAGAAAAAAATTATCATGGTTTAATGGATAAAAGTTATTTAAAATTTAAATTATTCTTAAAAAATAATATACTTATAATCAAATTAAATAATAACATTTAAAAAAATTAGAGATAATTTTTTTTTAAAACAACTATAATAAGTATTAATTTTGTATTTTTTTTTTAAAATGCATTAGTTGTTAATTGAGAATTTAAAAAGTGGTACTTTAAATATAACTTTTTTTTTAGTATATTAATTACATTTTTACTCACATCTTAAATTCACAACGATAATTAATGCATTTACTTACATACTCCTTTCTTTTTTCTTTAAACATTAATAAAATGTATTTATGTATTTTAAATTATATTTATCATTTTAATAGATAAAAAATTATTTCAAAATAACATTATTTTTAAAATAAAACAATAATACACTTACTATCAAATTAAAAGAATTAAAAGAATAATATTGTAAATGAAAAAACATACAAATTTTTTTAAAAAATAGTATTTTTATTTAAAAAATAACATGCATTAATTGTTTCTTCTTATTTTTTAATGCATTAATTATTTATTTGGTATTGAAAATGCAATATTTTACAATAAAAAAATTCATTTAAAATTCATTTATTAACTATATTTTTACTCACTTTTTAAATTTCCAATGAGTAATAAATACATTTTTTCTATATTCATTTATATATATATATATTAATTAGCAAGATTAATAAAATAATATATAAAAAAATTATTAATTCAAGGGAGAAGCATAAATTAATTTATTAAACTAAGTTTATTAAATTTGATTAAAAAAAATAAATGGTAAATACTATATATTTATAATAAATTTATGATTTGTTAAAAAACAAAAATGATAACATAATCTAAATAAAAAGAACTTGTTGTGGTAGATTTACAAATAAAATTTTAATAAATAATAGATAAAACAAATAAATAGGACCTTAGGATAGTTTGAGTAAGAAATATTTAAAAATAAGGGTCTAAATAGGTAAAATGTAGACCCTAGGTTATACTCTTACCTATCCTCAAATACATGGGTTTTTTTTAAATCCGGTTGTATGGATGTTTTTAATTAAAAAGACCCTACCCTTTTTGAATTGGATAAGTCTCAAAAACCCTACCCACTTTGCCAACCTTAGCCCAAATTTAGATTTTGATAAAAGAAAAATAAAAAATATTTAGATTTCAGACTTCCTCAAAATCTATTAAATCATTTTAAAGGCCCCATATCATCCTACAAACATATTTTCATAGTTGAAACATATAAAACATATAACATTCTCATTATTAACAAAACCTCCAATTCTAAATTTCAACCAATTAACACACAATCAAATACCAAACTCACAACAGTATCATCCAAGAACTAAATTTCATAATAAGTTACCAAACTCACATCTGACATAAACATGAATCGTAGTTTTGACGTTGGACCAAAGTCTTAGTTTCCTTAAACCAAAATTCTAACATGAGCATAGTTCTAGTATGGGCATCTCATTTTGTGACAACCAATCCGCACATCACGGTCTAATTGTGTCGAAATTTATTCTATTTCCTAAAAATGCTGGTATATTCATGTTATGTTGAAGGGCGAAATATATCAGATTATCTTCAATATGCCACAAGTTATGCTATTAAGTTATATTCACACATATCATATCATATATGGTCAACCTTTCACATTCAATATTAATCCCGCTTTACAAATATTCTCACTACATTGAAAGCATATAACAAACGACCAAAATATTAATATAATTACTAAACTCAAATGAAGCCTCCAATAGCTAAGTGTAGACCCCACAAACTCTTGATCGCCTATTGTCAATGGTAAACACCCACCAAAAATCTGATATCAAATATATTTTTACATTTAAAATTTTGAAAAAAAAATTAAATTTCTCAAAACTATCTAAATCTAATTGAAAGTTTAAATAAGATTTAATGGATAATAAACAATTAATTTTTGTATTTTAAATTATTATTTTTAGTTCAAATAAAATTAAAACATTGTAAAAACTTTAAATTTAAAAGAGAGTATTAAATTGTCTATAGATTCCAATAAACGTTCCTTAATAGTGGTTAAGAGTAATAAGGGTAAATTTTTTAGAAAATAATAAATGAGGGATATTTAAATTTAAAATTTTATAATTTGGACGAAGAATCATAATTTGAATTGGAAAGGAATATAAAAGAAAAGAGTATCGATATTGACACCCATTCAGATCAGATCTGTGTATACACCCCATAATACTAAAGATATAATATTATTCTTATCTTAAAAAGAATATTTATATTAATTATTAAATATATTTAATATATAATAATCTAAAAAATATATAATTTTTATTATTACATAAATAATTAATTTTATTTATTATATAAATTCTAAAAAAATTATACTAAACTGATATATTTTTTTATAAATATTTTCTTATTTATAATATAATTATAGTTACTTTTTAAAGTAAATTATTATAATTTATTTTTTAAAAAATAATAAAATAAATATATATATATATATATATAATTTTAGTATAATAAAATAATCTAAAGTAATATAAACTAATTAATAAATAAATAAATAAATAAAATATTTATATATTTAATATATTATTATTTATTTATTTAAGTAGGTTGAGGTCAAACCTGATTTTTGGGAAAGATTTTAACAAACGGGGTGCATAAACAAAAATTGGGGGTGGCAAAATCACCCCTCCATAAGAAAAAGATGGAAAAAGAGGGGAAGATTGAATTGTGAAGCCCATAGGAATTTAATGGGCTTTAGTGTTTGAATTGGGCTTGAATTCAATTTTAGGTCCAATCCAATACAAAAATCTAATAGTATATTAATTCCAATCATTTTCAAATTCTTCTCCATTTTTTATTTTGAAAATATTAAATTTTCTCCAAAGTATTTTTTCTCTCGGTTCATTTTCAATTCAAATTCTCATTTTTAAATTTCAGATTATTTTTGAAATAAAATTAAAATTAAATTATATAATTCATTTCTTATCCTTTAACTTTCGGCTTTTTGATGTATATAATCATCCTATCTTATTAATTACTGATCTGCTCCATCGAATCGATTAATTCTCGATATGCTCCAATTTCCAAAATGAGGGGGTTCGTTTTGCTGGGATTGGCAAATTATATTTTTACTGCAAAACGCGAAAATGTGTTTTGGACTTGATAACAGCGAAACGAACCAGGACGTTTTGCGGAAAACGTGGGGCAGCGTTTCGCTGCAAGTGTGATGCTGACTCAGCATCACACTTGCAGCGAAACGCCGGGGTGCGAATAAGGAACGCTATTTGAAGAAATAAGTTAGCCACCACATTAGGGTATTTCTAATGTTTATTTTATGAAATCTACTTGTATCAATCTTGTGTTTATTGTAACTTTCTTATTATTGTTACCTATTATAAATATTAACTTATTATAACCATTTTTCCACTTTCATTAAAGTCCACCTCAAATTTTATTTAATCAATCATAAACATATTTATTAAGAAAATGAACATATCAAATGTACCTTTCCAACTAACGTAAATTAAATCTTTTTTCCAACTAACGTAAATTAAATCCAAAGTTAAAAAATATATATGTAACTTCATATAACCAAAAAAAACATTAACTAATATACCAAAAATATCTATAACTAAAAAAAACTCCGCAACAAAATTCCACCCAATTTTGCAGGAAAACGCACCAGGTAGTTTTGCTGCAAAATTTTTTTGCAGCAAAACTACCTGGTGCATTTTGCTGTAAAATTTAGAAGTTTTGCAGCAAAACGCACCAGGTAGTTTTGTTGAAAAAAAAAAATTAAAGCAAAACTACCTCCTGCGTTTTGCACAAAACGAGGTTATACGTTTTGCTGCAAATTACCAAAACGATGTCCATCGTTTTGCTGCAAAAAATTAGACTACACACTCCATCTTCAATCCAGCAAAACGCACCCAAACGTTTTGCAATTTGGAGCATTTTGGAAATTAAACAAAAAGTTGGAGCAGATCAGTATATAATTTAAATTTTGGGGTTATATACATCAAAAAGTCCTTAACTTTAACTCCTATCTTGGTCTAAATTTAGCTAATTTTTTTCAAAACAACACAATTTTCAATAATTATTCAAAAATAATAATTGTTATTATTTCTTAAAAAAATAAAATCAATTTTTTTTTTACTTATATCTATATTAATATAAAATCTTATTAAATTATCGTAAGATTGAATGACATCATTAAATAAATAGAACGATATTATTAAACAATTTAATTTTTTAAATAAATTATGTTTTGGGATGATTTTATTTTTATCCATTTCAAACTTTTGAAAATTTGAAACTTCAAAAATAAATCAAACTGATCAACATGTCCTTATGGACGCGCTTCACAATATCACCAGTTTGTAAAAACACTTTACCAGACTTCACAGACCGATGATGCCGTTAAAAGTATATTCGTCAATTTAGTTACTTTTTACGTTTCAATTTTTCGAAAATTTATAAACTTAAATAAAATTTGAATTATTTATTTATTTAAAGTTAAAGTTTGAAAAGTTCATATTTTATAATGGAAAAATTGCAAAAACTGATCCAATAATCTTTGGACTTAAATTCATAACTTCTTATAAGTTTTTGATCCATTCCAAACTTAAATTTTACCAAATAATCCTTTATTCCAATATTATCCTTCACAGTTAATCTTATTTACCATTTTAGTAATTAATATCATTAAATGATAGATGACGTTTTGAAAGACGAAACTACCCTTTCCACTATTTTCTCATAACACAAGCCTCATTGATTGTTAAATGCGAGCATTACATCTGCTTGGACCCTTGTTATCGTAATCCAAGCAGACTTTAGGTAGTATCTCTTCATCAGTGATTGTTGGGTCATTACGTGGTTGTCCCTAAATTCATTCTTTTCATCAGAGAATGAGTTCACGTGATAAAGAGAATGAGTTCACGAGTAATATTTTTGTCCCTCACAACCATTATATGCTTGTTGTTATATGGTGGTGCAGACACATTCTGTAAAGAATATGAAGAGTTACTACATTCTAGTATCCAAAATCGAGTTAGGTGAAACCTATATTTCAACTCGACCTGAAACACTTTTGGTCATTGGAAGATGAATTCATACTTAGAGGCGAAATGCATTCTGGGAGGAGTCCAAACACTAGCTTTGACCGTAAACTCATTCTCTTTATCAGTGAAGGACATCAATGTTACTCGTTAAGGAAATCAATTCAATCCGTAATCGATAATAACTTTTCCAGTCGTGGAATCCTGGGAAAATAATTCATATCCAGAAGCTAATTGCGCTTCAGGGGGAGCCTAGAGAATGGTTTTCTTCACGGATGAAATTGGTTCCCTTCACGAGCAATATTAGTGTCTTTCACGGGTCAATTCTTTTCTTCACCTAGAAACTTTACATGATATAAACTTGGTCTCTTTATTTTGAATTCGAATGGATTTAAAGTTTCGGCTCTACTTAAATCGCATCTAGGTTTTGGCATTTGGGTTGGTTCCAAAACTCTAACCTCCACTTTAAACGATTTAGGATTTAGAATTAGTTGGTCAAGTTTACATGGTAAAATTATTATCCATCACAGAAGAAATTTGATCCCTTCATTGGTAACATTGATATCCTTCACACTTAGTAATTTTCTATTTCACATATTTGACTTGGTCTCCGACACTGATAAAGCATTTCGGATGGAGTATTTTTTTCGAACTTCTTTTGAAATGCATTTCATCTTCGGTATCAATTCATCTGCTCATGAATTCATCCTGAACCCTAAATAACATAAACAATAATAATCTCAAATCATTAACAAAAAAGAAATGACTATGTTATAAACTCACCTCAAATTTCAAGTTTCATCAACATTTGTAGGTTAGAATTGTTAATTAACCACGAACAAAAACCACGAGAAGAAGTGTGGAAATGAAGGTTGGAGAAGATGAAGTTGTGTTTGAGGTGTGATGATAGATTACGTGGGTTCATTGTTTATTTATTTATTTATAATATTTAAATGAGAAAAAGTAATTCCACAATTTAAATGATGGACAATTTCAAACTTTTATATTTTATAAATATCTTTAAAAGATTAAAGTGTAATATTGTAACTTTAATTAAATACTAAAGGCAAAAATCACATGGAATCATTAGGTGAAATAAAGTTTTGAAATGATTATATTTGAAAATTAAACTTTTAAGGCCCATAATTCTAAAGCAAAGTTTATAAAAGCTTATTTATGAAAGTTTCCCTATTAAAATGTGTAAGGTATGTTATTAAAATTATAAATAATAATAAATAAATAAATCATTTTAGTTGCAAAACTATTTTTTCAAATACTACCTGTGGTGGGAAAATGACCATAAGGTATCATAGTCGAAGGTAAGAGCAAGCAAAGGGAACTGAAGCCTAAAGCCAAGCTCGGCCGAATACAGAAGGGGTACCCTAAAACCAAGCTCGGCCGAATATAGGGAGGATACCCAAAAGCTACCCTCGACCGAATAAGAGGGCCAAAGGCCCAAGAAACGCGCCAATCTAGCTCGACCGACATGGTCAAAAGGCCCAATGAAGTTCAACTCGGCCGAGTATAGAGTCCGAACCGAAACACTCCAGCCCACCAAATGATTACCTAACTAAACACGGATTTCCAACGCCAAACCCGAAAAGGAAGACTAATCATACCAGGCCAAGGATTTCCAAAGCCCGGTAGAAAAACGAAGACCAACTCCTATTGAAACAAGGATTCCTAAAGCCAAATAGATGAAAGGAGATCAAACTCAAAGAAGAGATTGAACCCAAAAAGGAGACCGAATCCAAGGAAAATAAGAAGTACCAATCCAAATCGAAATAGGACCCAATTACCTCCTATAAATAAGGGGTAGAGGCAATTGTAAATGATCCGAAATTTTTCATTAGAGCAAAACTCTTTGAAATCACCTTTATAAGCTGTTAAGCTATTTTTCTCAAGCAATCTTAACCTGATATTTGGCTGTGGTTTATTTGGCACCATACTACCCATTCTAGATATTGGATAGTAATAAGTTTACCTACCAAATATTTAATTTTATTGTAAAATAAATAACGTTTATTGATATAAATGTTTGCATACCATTCAAAATACATCACTAAAATTCACAAAAGTTGTGAACTAAATATTTGAATTTTTTCAGTCCAATTTTAAATTTTCACAAAAAAATCCATTCATCCTTTGGTTGATCTTTTTCTTCGTTTTTCATTGTTTTCTCATACCCGTACCAATTGATTTTATATTTGATGGTTATTGTTTCTCCATGCGGTCTAATATGCTTATAATGCCTTTATTTTAAATTAGGACCAATCAATCAGTAAGACGAACATACCCCAATTGGACATTATAGCATGTGAATCAAATCTCAAATAGTTTTCACTATCTAAACATTTGCATGCAAGCCACGTGTTATCTAGTCATAAAGCGCATTGATTTCTATAATTAAGCAAGCAGTTTTCGTGACTGAATCACATCACTTGTTCAATAACCAACCAGCCTTTGAAATAATTGCCACCATTTCTTAGTAGCCGAGCCCTCCAATTATTAATTCCCATCACACGCTTTCAAGTTACTATTCTTCACATATTACCTACAAGTTATTATCTGCACAAATATGCACAAGACAAGTGTAGACACAGTACTACTTGTATAGTACCATAAACGTTTATGACATGTTAGGACATGCACATTCTTCAATAAGCCTGTTAACAAACAAACAAATTAACCTTTTTTTCCAAAATCTCACTTTGCAGCTCTGACTTATTAACAACGCCGGCTTTACCTTCGTTTAATTATGATTAACAACCAAACTCTACTCTATGGATTTGACACCTCACTCTGCCACCAACAAACCAAACTACAATAAACATGGTCCTTCTTCTTCCTATTCCTATTTATCTTGGTCTCCACTCTTATCTTCCTTGCTTATACACCTATTTATCAAGCTTATATTATTCTTTCAAAATATATATACTATTACTATAGTAATTATATGAACCGCGTCTTCGGCATTCACTTGAGATATGAAATTCGAAGTCCAAATTTAATTGGTCGAAGCGAAACGGTATTTTGAATTAAACTCATAAACTCATCGCTACAATAAATTTTGGTGTTTTGAAATCGTTTTTTTTTAATTTTTATTATTTTAAAAATTTTTTTCTTAATTTTAAATTTCTTTTTTATTAGAATTAAGATCAAATACCTTATAAAAAAAAGTGTTTAGAATTTATAAAAAATAGTTTTACATCATATTTTCCGTAAATTAAACGAGAAAACGAATTATTCATCTTATTCAATTCGCAATACTCGTTCAATAAATTTACACACATTTCCAGCATCAAATTATATAAAAAAGACTTTATTTTCAAAACCTTGATAGAATATGTTATCGTGCTTTTAATTTGAAAAAGAAAAATAAAAAACATTTTAATAGAAATAATTCGATAGAAATATTATATAATGACCTACGAATATTTCTGAATTTCTAACAAAAACATATCATACTCTATATATCACTCTTTGCAATTGGTTTAAGTTTAACCTGTTATGTCATTGTCATTTGTCACGTATATTTCTCTTGCAAGATACTATTACAATACTTGTACGTGTGTCCAACATTTACTGTACATGTACGTTGCTTGGATTTATCTTAAACTAGTCCTTATCCAGACATAATTGAGGTCATGACAAGCTCATAGCCAAATCGTACGAGTTGCATGCTTTAGTAAATAAAAGTACTGAAATTTAAAAAATAATAAAAAATATACTTGTATCAATCAATGGGACATGTTTTGATCAAAGATAAGATAAACAAGAAATTATTAGTAATATTATAACATTAATAATGTATGAAAATGAAAGTAATGAGGGATATATTTGGCCTGTCTAATTAATTTATTTATTAATATGTATATGTGTTTTGTACATTTGTCTTGTTGAATATGTTACTTTCAAGACAGAGAAAAATGGGAGACAGAAAACAACATTGTTTAATAATTGCGTGTTGAAGTTAGTTATATATCTATCACTTTAATATTTGGATATGAATGTAAGGTTTTAAATAAAAGTATTCTTAGAATGGAGAATGAGAACAGAGATGCTTCAACTTTTATCACTGAATGGTTCGTGATCTTGAGATAGGTATCTATTAGATTCTATCTACTCTAATGCAATAAAAATATTCTAGGCATAACAACTTTATTCAATTTTATTATTTGTTCCACCGAGTTTAAGTAACTTCATGTCTAAATAAAACAAGTTGATACGTATATTTCGTTAAAAGTATGGTGATTTCAATAGTGTGATGATCCAACTAATCTACAAAATTTTTGAGATTTGTTGAATCATCCGGTGTATAGATGGATTTCTATATATCTAACTAGGGTAAGAATAATCAGGTGGGGCCTAAAATCGTTAATTCATTTTAGGCTGTATTGGTAAATTTTTAATTTAATTTTATTCAATTAATATTTCAACCCTATCCAATTCAACCGGTGTTGAATTGGGTTAGTTGTTCAACTCGTATTAAGACGAAAATTAGATATTAAAAAGTAAAATTTATGTAAAAATTATTTTTATTTTCTAAATGGTATATTTTAACTTCTAATATATATAGAAAATACAGTAAAATTTTAAATATATACCGTGAAAGTAGATATGGAATAAAGTCTTAATATAATATAACAAATTAATTTATAAATATAATATTTTATAATATGCATATATAAGTAATAGGGTTGGATTCAGTTACAAATTTTCAACCCAATCTAAGAAAATCGGGTTGGATTAGATCGAGTTGTTCGGGTTGGGTTGAGATGTCCACCCCCATATCTAATAATAATTTTGATTGATATCGGTTTGCTCTGAGTACATATGTTTCATAAATGAATACTATGTTGGGTTAATCCCAAAAACCCACCGCCGTAGGTTTGGGGTTTTCTAAAAAACAATGACATCAGTTTGTTTTCCTCCATTTTACCATTGTAAGGTTAAAAACGTAAAAATTATTAATAGAAATTTTTTAGTTTAGTAGAGCTCCAAGAGATGAGTTTAATAGTGGTGATCTCTTGACGATTAGTGGTTGAACAAAAAAGATTTGATGAAATTAAGAATTATTGAAAATTGATTTTTCTATCATTTTTCCTTCGTCCAACCACCAATTATCGACGAACCACCACCATTAGACTCGTCTCTTGGAACTCTAACAAAGTCCAAAATTCATTTTTTTAAAAATTTAACATTTTTCGTCCTAATGTGGTTTTTTTTTTAGGAAAACTCCAACCGGATGACCTGATGTTTTCCAGCATGCTTTGTCCTCACTCGCATGCGTTTCGGAAAAACTTCTCAAGTCAAGCACACTTAACTTTGGAGTTCTCAAGTTCTAGGCTCCCGAAAAACAATGTGCACATTGGTAATATGGATAGCAATTTAATTCCTTTTAACTTGTCTCAATATGGGGTGTTACAATGAAGTGGTTTGCACTCAAATTCAATTTTTGTGAAAATATTATGAAACGATATGATGACCCATAATTTGGCATGTGTATTCGTATGAGATCCATATTTGCCTTTAGTGATGTCATCTTAGCCACAAGAGGGCATTGTGAATTGGGCTCACAGATTATGACTGCAAATCACAGGTTGTGATCAACGATCACAGTGTTTCCATCAAGGTGGTGACTCAGACAAGCCACGACTATTCATCCCCATCAACCTTTTTTGACGAAAAATTTCACTTAGGTTAGGGTCGAAAAGTGACCTCATGCCTTGATCGCCCAAAACATGAGTAACTAGACAAGTAGAAAGATGAAGTGGTTTGCACTCAAATCCAATTGTTATGAAAATATTATGAAACAATACGAGGACCCATAATTTGACATATGTAATCGTATGAGACCCATTTTTACCTTTAGTGATGTCATCTTAGCCACAAGAGGGCACTGTGAATTGAGCTCACAGATTATGACCGAAAATCACATATTGTGATCAACGATCATAGTGTCTCCTACGAGGCCAAGACTCAAACAAGCCACGACTGCTCATCTTCATCAGCCTTTCTGTGACAAAAAAATTTCACTTCGGTTGGGATCGAAATGTGACCTCATGCTTTGGTTGCCCAAAACAAGAGTAACTAGACAAGTAGAAGGATAAGTTCGTTTTCACTCAAATTTAACTGTTGCCAAAACATTATGAAACGATACGAAGACCCATAAATTTCCATTTTAAGTCATATAAAGCCTATGTTTACATATAGTGATATAATATGATCCACATGAGGGCCCTGTGATCGAGATTCACAGACTGTGACCTCAAACATAGTTCACAGTCTGTGATTGCAGTTCACAGATACTGTAATACATAATTAAACACAACTTGAATTTTGACATTACCATCTACTGATACTTTACGACATTATTAAACACAACTTTCGGTATCCCATTATATTCAATGTAAATAACTAAAGGATTCTGTCCAAAAACAAACTTTAATTCACCATCGTCATTAATGGCACCCTAATTTTTATGTCATCTGGATTCTGCCATAATAAATGCAGTTGTAGATGATTTATCTACCCTTTGTGGAGCAAATCTTATCAATAATTTACTGCAGCGTAATGTTCATATAAAAAAACTTAGCCCCGAGTTCCCCACCAATGTTTTCATTACCATTCCACTCCATGTCATAGAATAGAACAACTCTAACATAATTCGTCTGCAAAAATGAATTCAACACATAAAATAACAACATAATATGATCAGTTCATTAATCTGTGATAGCCATTCACAATTTGCGAACATTAATCACAGACTATTAATAAAGATCACAAATATAAACTGCTAAGACTGTCAACAACAATACACAGTCCATCAGTTCCTAGAGCTGTGCAAAATGTTCATAGTGTGTGGATTGATGGATTATGTACTATTTATGAGTCTTATCGGTTCAGATGCTGTGAATAACGATCACATATTTGAACTATGTTAGTTACAACTACGTGAACTAATAACTCTATCACCTAAACAATTTGAAACAAATCATCACATGAAAAATTATTGCAATAATCATTTCGATCAACATATAGAATCACCCAAAACAAAATTCAGCAACAGCTAAACATTGAATACAATTTGAAACAAATCATCACATGAAATGCAATAATCATTCTGATCAACATATAGAATCACCCAAAACAAAACTTAGCAGCAGCTCATCAATATTTACAATTTGAAACCAATCTGTACATAAATAACCATTGCAATATCCATTCCAATCAACGTATAGAATCACCCTAAACGAAATTCAGAAGCAATAACTGATCATTGAATACAATTTGAAACCAATCATCACATGAATAATCATTGCAATAATCATTCCGATCAATATATAGAATCACCCAAAATAAAGTTTAGCAGCACCAACTCATCAATATATACAATTTGAAACCAATCAGCACATGAATAACCATTGCAATATTCATTCCAATCAACGTATAGAATCACCCAAAATAAAATTCAGTAACAGCAACTCATCTATATATACAATCAAAATTCGATTTTTGATATGACAGAAGCAACAATATCATCAAATTCTAATGCTTACATTTGTTATAATGAAACAGCGACAGCTCTAGAACAAATGACCAAGAACTCAGATTCGTCACAACCTAGTAGCAGTAGTTGAAGGATTTAGCAATGAGCTTCCCAACGGTGGACGATTTCAACAACAACTACAAGAGCTTCCTAGCAGTCGACGAAAATAATGACTGTCGATGGAATCAGAATTCTATCGACGGAAGTAGTCAACAAAAATCGAATTCTTCCCAGCAGTAGTTGATATCAAATATTTAACTCTTTGAATTCATGTAAAAATTGTTATCTCATAATAATCCTATTGATATCAACTTGGAACCGCGCATTAAACATTCTAACTTATTCTATTTGTTGCATGAGGCTTTTTGATTATTTTTTCTATATCCATCTTGCAAACGGTAACAAACACCAAATTTTATAAATTTTATATTTAATTTAGGTCTCTCGTATAAATGCGAAAATAAGAACTTGCATAGACTTGCATAAAGTTAATATTATTTAGAAATTGGGTAAATAGGCAATAAATTAGGACTTTCATATATAAATTGTTGGAAATAATTCAAACACTTAAAATTTTTTAGTTTATTTAGAAAATTATGTCAGTAAAAAGTTAGAATTTTATAGGATATTTTTGGTGATTTTAGGAGTCTTGAGTAGATTATATCTATTTAAAATTTAAATTATATTTGTAATAGTTTATAAATAGAGGCGTTGATGAAGTTATTTAAATACACCTATAAGATAATAAAATCATTATTATGAGAGTCCTCTTATTTGTGAAACACTATTTTATATTTATTTTATAATTTATTTAAAATTTATAATTATTTAAAATATTAAAATAAAAAATAATGTGTTGAAAAAGATAAGAATAGTAACTATATTATCCGTATATCCAATTCCAAAACTATTAAATAATTATTATAATTGTTCATTAGGTTTACCCGCGTGATTTTAAATATTCTAAAATTATCCTAACAAATGATCCTAATAGCATAATTACTCCCTCATATATATATATATATATATATATATATATATATATATAATTATTATAATTACTCAACCAACCCTACCATTCAACTGATTAAATTTGAAATTAAAAAACTGGGTAGATCTAAAATCACATTAAGAAATTTTTTAATTAATTTTAGAAAAATAAAAGAGAGATTTTTTTGAGGGTGGATCATAAAGGTCAACAAGTGACTTCATAAATTTACTTTTTAAAAATAAAATAAAAAACAATATAATATGTAGTCTTTTATGTGAACGTAGGACACACATGTATCTACATACATTTTCTGCACAAACACATCAATTGAATCAATTTGCTGGTTGGTTCAGCATTTCAATCAATTTGTGCTTCTTGTTCTTCCTGTTCATTAACTATCTATTTATTTTGTGACTGAACATAACATACTATTTATCAAGTATACCAACCAGTGATCAGACGTTTAGAATAGTATCCACACTAAATTTTAGTATCTTCACTGGTCCACCTAAGTCAATTAAAAACCCATGCATTCATTAACTTTTATTTGTACATTGAATTTCCATACCTATATACTATACATCTTCGCTTTAAATCTCAACTCTTTTACTTTTTTATGGTTTGAATTGGAAAAATAAATAGACGTTTAGATGGGGTGGTGCAATCGATCTGTGGGTTGTGAGTTGTGAGTTGGTGAGCCAACAGTATGACCAAAACCAAAACCAGTATTATTTACATATATGAGCTGAGCAGTGCATGCATGGTCAATAATAATTTTCTTTTCTTTTTTTTTTTTTTTCTGAAACAAAGAGTCACAATTGGACCCAGCAACAGCTGTGTTACATTTTTCTGAAAGCTACCCAGTGTCCCATTTTACTTTTTTTCTATATTTATTTATGAAAATAATAATTTCATAACTTTAGCTGCCCAGCTCAGCCTCCTCCTCCATATTTAGTACTGGCATTTTAAAACCATGATGTGAATTGAATTGCACCGCAGAAGAAGACAAAAGAAAATGAAAGAGAAGAAGTGGATACGTGGCAGTTAAAAAGCAGAACAAGTCAAATCGCTGGCTACGCTAATCGTCCTTGTTACTGCTTCATAGCCTTTTGTGGGTCCCACTCTTCTCACTCACACATACATACACACATCCTCTTCTCTTATTTATTTATGTTTGTCTCCTCCTCCACCTCCACACTACAACAAACAGAACAATGAAGAAGAAAATGTTTTCTTAGAACAGAGAAATGAGATATGGTGGGTTTAAGTATAGTGTTGGAAGGCTACCACCAAAAACATCAAGTCATCAACAAAGCCTCCACAATGATCATCAAGCCTCCTCTCCCTCTCCCTCTCCCTCTCCCTCACTCTCCTTCTTCTTATAATAATTTTCAATACCCTGTTTTTCTTCAACAGTGTTTTCTATGCAAACAAACACTCTTGCCAGGGAAGGACATCTACATGTACAAGTAAATCAAGATTCTTTTTTTACTACTAGATCTTACTCTTTACTTCATTTTCTACAATACCCAGATCCTGATTTTGTATTATTTCATTCAACAGGGGAGACAGAGGGTTTTGTAGCGTTGAGTGCAGGTGCAGACAGATTTTCATGGATGAAGAAGACAGCTCAAACAAAGACAACTGTTCATTTTCCGCTATCAAACATAAATCGACCTCTTCTTCCGACTCTTCTTCTTCTTCATCTTCCGCTTCTCGCCACCACCGTAAAGGAAAAAACAGACCGGGTGGTGGTTTCGTCTGCTGAAACGTCGAGAAAACATGAGTTAGTTTATTTTTCCGGTTTTACGGTTTTACCCTTCTCTAATTTTGTAATGGTTTCCGAACTTCTTATATATATTTTTTGTCGGTTTGCTTCCAAAGAAGCCCCAATGTTGGAAGAATTTTGTCTTGTGGTGGACGACGATTGACGCTTTACACTGTTGAGAGTGAAAAAAAAATGAAGGGTTTTCATGGTAATTGACCACTTCCATCTTTACGTACACTTTCACGTGATTATCAATGATTAATTATTATTCGATTAATTAGTTTCGGAATTTGATTAAGTTAATCACGTTTCAGGACTCTTGTTTTCATGTTCATGAGAGTTACCATTTCCTGTCCTTGTTTTCTTTGTGTTCCTAAAAGTCGGTCACGATTCAAAACAATGTTTTTGATTGTAATCAAATACGGACAATAATTATGATTAGCGTATTTTAGTGGAATCATATAGGAAAACTCTAGATTGCGCATATGGGTGGAAGGAGTCTAATATGGTCCCCGATGACAACATTATCGTTCCTGAATCATCTTACAAAGTGTATTTCATCACAAGCCCCTCTAGTTTTCACATATTGCATATGGACGAAGAATGTGAAAATGTAAGGAGACATTAGAATATAACGATAGGTAATATGGTATTGCGTATAAATATTCTCTGAAGCTAGAGAGAGATCAGCTGGGTCTAGAGATTCGTTTAATGAAGGGTAATTAAAGTTATTAATGGTAGTGATGCAAGCAAGTTCTTTTTGATTGCAATTATGGAGTTATATAGATGAAATGTGTTGGCAGGTTAAGACAAGATATGCTTATAAATTGATACAATTAAGTAACAAAGAGAAAGCTCCAACCTGCCAGCCCATTAAAAGAAAACGATGTAAATGGAAAAGGTGAAAATGACTCACAACTTACATTATTGAAAAAGTGTAAAATCCAATGAGAGAAAATTAGTCAGCATCACAATGTTAAGTTGTGATATACTAGTAGTTTAGTTTTTATAAGAATCTATTCCTTAATTTCGAGTGATAATAAGTTATTGTGTGTGATAACATATAAGATAGTTTGAGATGATGAGTATAAGAAGAATAAGGACAAGAGAAGCTTTAACTTTGGATATGTGCTCATGCAGTAGTTTTCAATGTGGAAGAGGAGAGGTACAGTATTGGAATATATCATAGGGCTCACCACTTACTTGTCATTATGCTCTGTAGCTACAGTCCACTAATTTTCACTGCAAAAGGTACACTTGGCCACTTCTCCTCTTCCATTCATCGTCCCCATATTGAGTCAAATCTAATGGTCACACAGTTTTCATGAAATGATAAAGAAGAGAGGAGGAATATTAGACACACTTGGATGCATTTTGTAAACCTGATAGAAAGACTGCATATCACACCCATTTCATTTCAGTTATATCCAAAAGCAGGTGAGGTGAAGTGAATGGAATTCAAATATACAAATTAGACACAAGGGCTGTCTAGAGGTTTGAGTATTACATACAAGTACTAACTACAACATCATAAGCACAAATTTTCACCATCATCGCACATCTTAGTCAAGACCATCACAGCAACTAGCCAGATTTAAACAGTAAAACAGCTTTTTGATCCAAGTAGAAATAAACGAAGTGGTTTGTTTCATGTGTCACGTATGACCCTGCAGAAGAAACCAAAGGTAAATGTCAGTCCAAATATAACTTATTTGTTTTTCTTTTTTATGAGTTCGCTACCATGAAACTAGACAGGATTACAGTTTTGAATTAGATTCATAAAAGATGTTCCCATCATATTAGACTGAAATTCAAACCTACAATAATAGACTACTGCTTAATATTATATGAACACAGATTAAAACACCAGATCCAGATAACGTGTTCGTATCTTATAGGTGTGAATTCTGTGTTATGCAACAGTTTTCATTAGAAGAATAAACAAGCCAAGAATGATAAAAGTATTCACAGAACTTCTCAAATTCAGAAACAAGAAAAAATTCCGAGGATATGATTAAATCAAATCCAAGTCAAGGATGATGAAATATGGAAAAAATGATCTATATCCCTAATAAACTAGAGTCCGCAAATATAGGTCAAATTAAGTATCCGCATTTTAGCATTCAGATCACCATAAACAAACATGGTTTTCCTGATTCCCATTGGTTAATCATAAACTTCATCCAAAGGCATAATCAAGAATCCACGGATTTTTGTTTGTATAGGTCAAAACCAATGTCCCAAAAGTAAGTCATAAATTAATCAAACCTAAGCAAATGACTGGCGACTATATATTATTTTCTGTCCAAGAAACTTATCATCAGTCAAAAAAATAAATAAATAAATTCAACTTAAACCTACTGATCATATCATTGCATTTCTTACAGTAATGTCACTGTTTGGTGTTAGGTGGGATGATAGTAACATATAGTAGGGTGAATGAGTAGTTTTTATTCTAAAGTAAGATTAGAACAATTATTCCACCTCCTACATGTGATCATTTTAATACGTGGGATGGGATTACTTGAAGAAAATATAGTAAAGTGGGATGGTGCCAAAAATGGGACTTATCTCATCTGGATGTTCATCCTATCCAATCTCATATTTGACACCACCCTACTGTGTATTATTAAATAATCGCATCTTATTTTCTAAAATAATCGCACCACCATGCTATATTTGTTTAAAACAAAAAATTACTCATCCACCATACTATATATTAATCTCATTCCAAATTAACACCAAACATTACTGATCCCATCTCATTTTATCTCATCTCATCCTTCCTAATCTCATCACATACAACAATCATACCTAAGGTTTTTCACATCCCTAAGATGTCCCTCTTTGATCAACCAATTAACAAAACTCCCAATCCTCAAAACTGGCTTATCCAGAAATCAGATCAAACAGGAATTATAGACATTTTAAATCTGCAATAGTTTCTTAAGGAAACTCATACATCTCACTCTCTGACCATCTCTCATTCTTCCAACCAAACATTTCAATTTATGCTTTAATTAAGATGAAAGATGATATCATATGTTGAACATAACATGTCAACATGCCAAGCCTTACAAATGCAACTATAGTGCATCCCAAGAGCATGAAGGTTCACCAAATATTCACATCATATGGTTGTAGAATATCATCAGAACTGGAAATATGAAGCTAATGGCTAATTACTCATGAGTAAAAACCTACTAGAATATGCTTTGAAAGAATGTTATCCTTATACCCATCATACTAATTGGTGTATGTTATTGATAAGTGTAGTCTGTTTTTCCAGCTAATAAAACTTATTGAAGCAAATGTCTTACCTTCTAACCAAAATCAAATGTAAAAAGGTTTTAAATTAAGAGGTCTAATTAGACTTTTAAAAGAGAAAAAATTGCCACCTGAATGAGACTACACAACATCGTCTAGGCATATCAATGTGGGCTTTGTCATACTACAATGTTGTACACAGTCATGATCCTTCATTCTTCCTGAGAGTCATGATCTCTCAATATATATATATATACACACAACCAAAGTGGGAACACTCTGTCCACAATCCAGTCATGCCAGACCAGAGCCAGCCAACTCTTACTATGTGACAGCAATAATATAGACTGCATAGATAGTGACCAAATCCATATATTAATCAATGTTAAGTCATAATATTCTAATCCAAACTCCAAGGACAAAGGTCTCTAATATAAACTGATACCCCATTACATTAGGCCCAGAACGTCCCAAGACACTAAAATTAACAATTCGCCCAATGCTGCTATGAATCTCCACATTCCTCCACATCTCGAAGTTGAAAGTAAAGAAAAGGCCACTCCAAACATCAATGCTAAATTCTATCATCACAGTGAATTAATACCACGTTTTGGAGGTCACCACATCACTAAGACGAATAAAAAAGTACCCTAACTCAACGATACCAATCAAATAAACCTTTCAAAAGTAGTTCTACTCCCTAAATCTAGATCTATCACATTGACTAAGAGTCAATCAAAAATTGCGCTCAAAGAATCATCAAATCTAAGCAAATCAAAAGAAAAGGTAACATGAAAATGGAGATAGTGTTCACCGAAATTGCTGCCGACAATACAGTGCCAAGTAGGTCCATGCTTCTTATCGAACTCCTTCTTTATCCGCTCAGCCACATCCTTCTCTACACTGTTCCTCTCAAAAGCCTGCAGATACAAACCCAACCAATCAACACCAAAGCCAAAACTCCAGTAACAAGCAAATCAAAGAGAGAAACCTACTGCAACAGCGATTTCGACTGCCTCTTTTTGCATTTCCTCCTTCATGTCGGCGCTCTTGATGATCAGCCTCTTCCCCGAGGGAGCCACCGCGATTGTGGGTTTCCTGTCTTCGATAGTGGGCTTCAGGTCGACAACGGCGCCGCCGGTGATGCTTCGCTTTGTGTCTTCACTCATCTTCCGGAATAGTGAAAAATTCTTTGAAGGTTCTGGCAACTGTCTGTGTCGCGTGAGCGTCTGTTTTATATATTTCGAGCGATAATGCGATGGCTTTTATTAATTTCTTTGTTTCTTCTCTTTTAACTGGTTTTGAATTTATTTTTTTTTAAACTATCCGCTCTTTTCACTTTTCCTTTTTCTTTCAGTCACTTCTCTTTTTCACACATCTAGTATTTATAGATTTAAAATATACTCCTTTATAAAAGAAATTAAATCATTAATAAAAAAATAAAATAAAATACATTTGCTTCCAACTGTCTACAGTATATTCAAAAAATTTTCATTACAAACATTTTCATACATGTTATGTACAAAACCTTTTATGATTTTATCATTTGGTTGCTGCATCATTGTTGCTTTCAATTCACTCTTCGCATTTACACATTTTCAGCTTCAAAGCATATCTAGTTAAAATGTCCAGTATAGTTTAAAATCAAAAAATTCCAACTCAGACAGCAGCTTCATAACTACTATACACAACTATCCAACTTGCCAATAATTTTTTTCAATCTATTTCTACGCTTCATCATCAGAGTCCTGCACAACTTTACTTCTCTTAAATCTTTTAGCAGTGGCAGCATCATCTTCATTCTCAGAATCCTCAACAGCTGTAGGTGATGGAATGTCTTCCAATCCATTTTCTTCATCGTGCTCAGATGATTCACCTTCAGCCTCAGCAGCTTCATTGTCATCACCTTCATGGCCTGCATCTGGATTCTCTTCTTCTCTTACAGGATCTAATATTTTAAAATCGCGAGACGTACTGCGCTTAGCATGCCTTAATAAATTGATTTTGCTCAACTTGCTAAGTTGGATTAGGTGCTTTTCGCAATCTTCTATCTGGAAGATGAGATCTGGGATGCATTTGTTTTCTCTCTTAATCTTATTGATGACACCCTTCTTGTTAGCATTTTCTTGCTGTTCCTGCAGCAAGTCAGGGTAACAGAACAGATATATGAAAGCATTAACAAACTTAGCAGTATATGAATAACTACAGAGACTGTTCTATGATGGTATGATAAGGAGAAACAATGTCCATACTCTTTGTATCTCCGCGACAAAGTTATATAGAGGAACCGTGAGTTGCTTGCAAGTTAGTTCAACTAGTTTCTGGAACTGAATGCTAGGCAAGACCTGCTTGCAACCCTTTGGAGCGATCCTAAGCTTTGACATCAGAGCTAAATGCTTGTAAAATCTTGTAGCCAATCGCACCAGATGTTCAGCTTGGTTGTCTACAAATTTGAAGTCAGATTAACAAAGTCAGATAAAGGTATAGATACCTATTAGTTGCAAGAAGCGACTACTTACCCTTGAGACTCATTGAAACAAAAGATGATAACACTATTACAACTGCTACAGCCCTTGAGTAAAGATTTTCTTCAAATGTTACTGCAGAAGAGTGTTCTCCAGTCTGATTAATGTAAATGCTTTTTTGAGAAACTATAGATAGCATCTTCAGCTTTTTGATGGCCCAGTCCATTTCAGTTATTACAGCTTCGACTAATTGCAGTATACAAGAAGTTATAACTTTGCTGGTTGATTTATTCACAACAGGGCATATATCAGAAGACTCAGATGAATCATCCTTCTCCAATCCAGTAGCCTTCAACAACTCCTTAGAGATGAAGTCAGCCGTGGATAAATCATCTGGAGGAGAGCTTAGACAAATAGCAAGTTTCACCACACTTTTCGCTACAATTGTGTTGGTTATACTTTTGCTTTTGCAGATATCCATAGCCCAAACCCCAAGAGGATTCTTCCATTTGCCGGGCAATGTATTTCCAATCAGCAATATTATATCACAGAGAATCTGAGAAGGAAAACAAATTTATAGATTAACAAAATGTTAACCTCAAAAACTAAAACAAGTTGAATATTCATTTGTTTACCTCAACTTCTCGGGAAAGTGAAAGTAACTCGGAGATCAAAGGCTTCAATAATTTCTCGATGAACAATACTTTGTTCCTGGTGTGTTGATCATCAATCCTGGTGGATTCTTCACTTTCATAGTCAAAACCATACTCAAGTTTTGACACTGACAGCAAATCTTCGAGCAAGCTACCCCCTTGTGAGCTCCCCAAACTAGTTATGGCAAATTCTTTCAGGCAAATCAAAGCCAGATGCAGAGTTTCCTTCCTGTCGTCATTTCCTTTTTTCCCTTTCTTCTGATTCATTGTACTTGGCCTAGACTTTAGCAAAAAGATAATTTTCAGCAATGGAGGTGCTAGTATTTTGAGTTCTCCATACATTAACTTATTTAACGGATCTTCTTTCTTCACAACAGAGGAAGATCGAATTTGACGAAGAGTAGCATCCAAGACAAAAGAGACCACCTTAGAACAATTCGATGTCTTTGCCGATGATGACTGGCTATGGTTTTGGGAAGTTGCTGAACCATTAGAGAGTTCGACTTTATGTAGTTTCAGTGCTGTTTGCTGGAGCTGAAATATGCTTGATGTTGCAAGGAATGGAAGCCGTTGTTGACTCATGTTGGAGTTGCCAGGATCAGAAATACTAAGCATATCATGAGCAGTAGCTCGAATGCTCACTCTTTTGCTACTGTGTCTAGTAGTGCAAGAATATTTTTCCAGCAAGTCATGCAGATCGACAAAGTCAATAATCTCCTTTTCAAGGTCATCCTTCTTTGAATCATTTGCTTTCTCCAACTCCGTGCATATACTATTCAACATCACTTCAATGATTCCCAGTAAAATCAAAGAACAACATTTTCTTTTCTCTTCTCCTATAGATGTGGAGCTCTCTTCATGGGTCTGACCAAGAATTTCTGATCTGACATGAAGGGAGATATTTAGTAAGAGTGAGTTTTATTGACCTACTAAGATGGCTACCATGTTCCCAATATGAAATATAAGCCATTAAATGCTTCTTTTTTCTGTAACTTTCATAGTATCTGCTAGCAAATAGATTCAAACTATGCACATTGTGAAAGGGCAAGTAAGAATGTAAATGGTTTTCCAGTAGTTTTTCTTCAAATTTAATGTTAAGTGCTTCCGTTACCAAGTTCAGAATATAAGTCATAGCCCATTAATATGAGAATGACTCTAATGAACAATAATATGCAAGTAAGCTTACAAACCTTCTAATTTAGCATTTCTTAGCAACTTCCGGATCTTTGATAAAGCAATAGAAAAAGACTCGCCAGAAGAATTCTTTCCCTCCTGCATATCTACTATGTGAGCAAGACTTCATATTGGATCCAGCTAGTCATGCAATTCATATTTTTAAGAACTGGGAATAATTCTACCTCATTATCTTGGGAAAGGGAGAAACCAAAACATGTCCATGAAGAATCCTGATGGTGAGCAACATTGCCATGTGGCTGGAGGAGTAGAATCAGAGAGACACATGAGAGCAGAGAATCTAAAGGTTCTTCAATAAAAGCTTTTCCACCTTCAGCTTTAACACAGCAACTGACTTCAAATTTAACATCAGCATCCTGTCAAAAGAGTTTCAAGCCAACACAAGTTTTAGTTTATTTAGACACCTAGGCATTGACTAGGAGCCATATGCATAGCAAGCAAATCATTATGCCATATGAAGGAACAAAAATTGCAAACATGAATATTACACAGCTAAGGTTCAAAATAAAAATAACTTGAGCTTCAATGAAGTGATTACCTCCTTGAAGAAACGGAGAAAGTGAGGCCAAAGAAAATCAAAGACAGATTTTCCAGTTGCTGGATCAACCAAGACAAGTTTTACAAGGCCATGATACATGACCTCCTTGACTTTAGCCTAAACATACCGAAAAGTGACACTAAGCAAATCTACAATAATGATGAGATGGCCAACTAGAGCAAAAATAAAAATAGAAGTACCGGCTGATGGAGACATCTCTGTAGCAAGGCACTCAGTTCCTGAAAGAGTCCGCCTGCATCTGTACTACAGGGCACCTCTTGCTGGCTGCAGCTGGCTTGGCTGGATGAATCTTGCTGACAAAATGAGCCATTTATCTTAGACTGCTTTTCTGCCAGAATGAGATCGATAATGGCATTTGTGGCTGCAAGACGAACAGCATCTTCTCTTCTGAACATGGCCTTGCGCACAACCAAAATGGTATAATCCTGTCAAAGGAGGGGAAGTAAGCGAATGCTAATAAATTATTTTGTTCTTTCTCTTCCTGAAATAACTAGTACAATAATACATTAGAATATACTAACCCTAAGATCACTGCTGAATTTCATCAGAGGCAACAGTGAAGTAACAAGAGAGGCAGCAACCTTGCCATCCATGAAAGTGAAATAATCTAACAAATCCTTCAGACGGGACACATGCTCTAACATTGGATAAGGATAACTCTGTACCAAATATCCAATCAACCTGTAATATGGACACAAGATATACCTCAAAGGAAAAGAAACAGATTAAATAAGAAAGAAAATCATCAAACCAAACAGAGATTACCCAACTATAGATACACTCTGATCAGGCTTAAGAGAAAGGATGCGAAATTTGCATTGCTCAATAATCTGCATGTTTATGTGCAAGATAAACTAAATTAGATTTCTATGTTTCAAATTAAACCTTTTGATCGCAACTTTAGTCATCTCTGGTTTAGGAGTAATATCATTAACAGAAACCAAGTTATAATAAAACCTGTACAAACCTCATTTCTAGCCATATCATGGACATCAAACAGAGTTTTAAGTAACTGAATTCCAAGCTCCTCAATGCCTAGCAGACCATTTGAATCACTATGCTCTTTAACGTTTCCCTCTTCTCTTGACTCTAACAGTAAAAAACCAAACTGAACAATGCTAGGCACTATATGCTCCCTTCCAAAGTTGCTCTCATTTACCTAGCCCAAGCAGAAGAGAATTCAATTCTGATCTAACACAAATATTATGTGGTATATCAATAATCACAAACATGATTTTAATAGCTGGAAGACAAGAAAATTACTGCTCTTATCACAGCCTTTTCCACTATTTTCACATTTTGCAGATACTCATCCTTCAAATCATCAGGTATCCAATTGCAACATCTGAAGTATATGCAGCACATTGCAAACATGTCAGCATTGATAAGTATAGAATTTACATCACCACAAACATGACTCTTTAGTTTATAAATGATTCTATACTTGGTAAGTTAAAAGAAAATGAGGAAAAGTAAAATTTCCGTACAGAATGCTATGATACCAAGCTAATAGTAGCTAAATTGGTATAAACCCTCTGTTTATGTAGCCAATTGAATTCTTTAAGTCTGCACAAAACCTAAATACCGATGAAAGCACAATTAAACTATCAAAGACCCTTTGTAAAAACAAACCCTAAGAGATCAATACACGCATGTGACAAGACTCAATTGCTGTAGTTCAAAATCTATTTTAACTATAGACAGTAAAAATCACTTGATACTGACTTGGAAAACTTGTGATCACGATAAGCATTAAGCAATGCGTTCTTCAAAACACCAAGTGAACTTTCACTGAACTTCCTAACTCTTGCAATAGACAACAGAACAGCTATCGAAAAATGATTAAAAACTTGAAGACCCATCTTCACGAGCCCCATAACCTCTTGGCCTAACGTCGGTTCCTGCTTCACAGCGAAATTCACATGAAGCAACACCGTTCCTTCAACTTGCCTAACAATAGAGGAAGCCACCTTAGGTTCCTTCTTCAACCCGAAGAACCCAACAATTCCTTCAACTATTTCCCTCTTATTAAATCCTTTTGAAGCCAAAACGAGTAACTGATACACGAGTGAAGGCAAGTCCAGCAAGTCCACAGTCTTCATTCCATCAAACACCTTCTCCAAAAACTCCCTACACCTCCCTTTATCGATCAATCCCAAATCCTTCACAATCGAAACCAATTTAAGCAACAACCCTTTCGACCAATCACAATCAAGAACACGGTCGAAAACATAGTTAACGTAATCTCCTCCACCTCGCGAACCCTTCCTAACCAAATCGAAACACTTAGGAAATAGGTCGAGCATCTGCGCTTCATCCAAGTTCAAAACAGAAGGCAAATCCTCAACGATCAGGTTCAGCACCGTTTTGATATCCTCTTCCTGCACATAATCAAGAAGAGTATTGAAGAACTGGATTGTTTTGAGAGAATTCACATCGCGTGGGATTTTCCTCGAAGTGAGAAGCTGCAAGTAAGCGACAAGAAGAGAAGACAATAGAGAAGAGAGAGATGGGGTTTGCGGAGATAGAGAGATTAATGAGAGGAGAGAGAGCGCGTATTCGGAGACGGATTGAGAAGGATTGTGAGAGCTGGAGGCGCGTGAGTGGAGAAACGACAGGAGGGTTTGATTGGATTCTGGAGAGAGGAGGTAAGAAGGTAGTGAAGAGCAGGTGTCGGCGTGGTGGTACTGAGCAAGCCGGATAATGTCAGAATCGTTTAGCGGCGGCGGAGGAGAGGTTGTGGTGGATACGGCGGCCATTTTGGCGGTTTTGGGATAACCGGTGTAGTGTTCAATTTTTGGAATAGCAATTTTGTTAAAAGCGGGAAATGATTTTCGTGCCACGTGTATTTCGCGCGGGAAATATTTCTGGAAAATTATCGTAATTTTATATCACCATTCTATCCCAATTTTTTAAAAGAGTAAATTGCTTGAAATACTAAAATCATGGGATAAAATTTTACTTCTATTTAGAATAGCTGGGTTTGGCGGCTTTATGATATTGGAATAATTCCATTAGAAATAAATGGGCTTAACTATATGTTAACGAGATTACAATATTCGAACGATTTTTTTTATAATTAAATAATATATTATTTTCAATTGACCATTTATTGAATTATAAATTTTTATAAAATAATTTTTAAAAATTAAATATACTTTTTAAGTATTAAAAAAAATACATGCTATTTAAATAAATTTTAATTAAATTAACTATTTTATATATAATCAGTCTTCATTCACTCACGTAGAAATTCCACTATAAACTCAATATCATGAAGAATTGATGATACATAATATCAAATTAAATTTAAAAGAAGAAAGAAAAGAAAAAAACAGAAAAATAAGAAGGTATCAACATAAGTGGACATAATGGGAAGACGTTAATGAACGTAAACTTACCTTAAAACAATGGGCTATCACCTATTCGTAGGACTAGACAGACGTGAAACTTGTCAAGCTTCTTAATATTCTCTCTGAAGTTTAACTGGTATGCAGCTTTGACAAACTCTCCTTTATGGGTGCTGACTGAAGTTTCGAAGAGTAGACTATCAATGATCTTCCTTCTCGCGGTGACCTTACCGCGCATGTGATATGGCTTCTTTACGTGCGTAGTTGGCTTAGGTTCTTCACTTCATTTCCTCTTCTCTAAGTAGCACCCTCATCGGCTTCAAACGTTCCTTCATTCGACCCATCATCTTCGATTGGGATCTCGATGTTCTCTTTTAGAGCGATAAGAGATTCGTGCGCTCCATGATCATGCGTATTCCACCAAAAGGTAGTGCTCGAAGCTTCATGAGTATCACTCCACGTCTCACCTGCTTTCTTCTTCTTCACTTCTTGACGAGTCAACGCTTCATTTTTCATTTTCTCCCTTAGAGCTGCAAATGAGCCGAGCCGGCTCGCGAACGGTTCGGGCTCGACTCGTCTAAAACTAAAACTCGTCCCGGGCTCGAGCTCGAGCTCGAATTCAAATAAGCTTCTGGCGAGTCAAGCCCGAGCTTAAACAAGCCGAGTCACGAGTCTCATAAGTAAAAGCTTATGAGCTTGACGACTCTAAACGAGCCTACTATATTATATATTTATTTTTTTAATAAAATTATATCAAACTATCTTATAAAAGTAATAAATTGTGTTTTATATTTTAATGAGTCGAGCTTTCAAGTGGAGCCAAAGCTTGTATATAAGCTCGCGAGCCCGATGTTAGAAGTCAAAAGTTTGGCGAGCCGAGCCCGAGCCTATAGCTCATGCTCAACTCGGCTCGAATACGCCCCTCTTCTCCCTGTATACCTTCAGGGCAGCTTAAGCATCTTTTAAGCGGTTTCTTGAAGTCATAATCAAAGAAATATTCTCTTAAAAAATAAAATTTGACACTTATGAGGAAGATAGACGAAAATAAAATATATAAACAAATATTGGGGAGCGAAATATAGACTAAGTTAGTTAACGGGGTGGGTAAATAACCAAACTTTGTGAAATGGCGAGTCTTTGAATAGTTTGGTCCACAAGTGTTTGGTGTTGTCAATAGAGAGAGTTAGCGACAACCTCGCTTCGTTTGGGGGGCTTACAATGTTCCACTCCTTATTTAGCTGAAGTAAAGCAACGATGTTAGTAAAGCGAAAATGAAATAAGTCGACGAGCGATAAGCACAATTAATACTAGTTAACACCCCAGTGGGAAAGATACAATCGCTCTTCCTTATAGAAAGTGAAACCTCTAGTAAAAAAGAACTTATGTTTCCATTTTTATTCATGAGCAGGTAAGACACGAACAACGGAAGGACTCCTCGGCCAAAGGTTTAGTTAACAACGATTGAGTTCAGCAATTTCTTGCTTTACAAAGTAAAGCTCAAATAAGTCCACCTTATGCCCCTTAAAAATTCCATGCATGCAATCAGCCAAACATTATTGGGATTCATTATGTTAGGATGAACCCCTACATAATTCACATAGATCTCAAAGCAACCTCATAATAGAAAACCTAAAACCACAATGAAACATGTATCATAAAAATGTTCCCAACCTGTCGCATGTCAGTTAATACGTTCTTCATGCATTGGGAGTCGAGTTTCGATGAAAGTTGAAATCTTATTTTCTACCCAAAGTTTATATAAATATTTAGCAGTCATAATACTCGTGGGATTATTATTATAAGGTATAATGTTTAGAGACCTAGATTCTAGCATGTTAGTTTATGTTTCCCCATTGGTGCTTGAGCTACTAATTAGAGCATTAAAGGCCATGTCTAACATAGGCTCAACAGGCGTTTTCACCTTATTGATAATTGACGTTTCTTTAAGTAAAGTTGCATGGTCCGTGATACCAGACATCTGAAAACACACCGAACGTTGGTTAACACAAGTTACTACTCTAAAATTGGCAAGCTAAATAACCAGGAATGGTAATTTCAGAAGACAGAAATTTGGTTAACAACTAAAACTCAAAGTTTCATAAATTGGGTCAAGTGAAAATGATTAAATAAGTAGTAGTCACATTAACGAGTAAATAACCAATTGAAAGAAATAGGTAAACTAATAACACAACATCCAAAAAAAAATGCTTTAAATGCATAATAAGCTATAGAATCGAAAGTTTTTAAAAAATGAAGACGACAGATATGAAGACATTTCCTAAAAATCTAAGTTCAACAAGTATAGGATCAAATGTAACGACACATGTATAATATCAAGTGGAAATCCAAATTTAATACAACATAGACAAAAAAAAACTACAGAGTCAAAATCATTCATAAACTCAAAATTAAAAATCTTGAAAACCAACAACAGTGTCCAATACAATAATAAACCAAAAATAATAGTTGATAAAAGCACAGTGAATAGTGAAAGGATGCAAAAACAATTTCAAGGGTTAAGGGAGAAATCGATATGCAATAAACTTACCTTGATAAAATGGAGATAATGAGAGGCGTACATAGAGAAATCCACGAACACAGTTAAGGTAGAGAGAGAAATAGAAGGGTGAATAAGAATGAGAGTTGTACTTTTTGAACCCCAAATTGTTGCTAATATAAAAATCTATATATAAAATATACATTCATATAAAAAAAAAGAATAATGAAATGGTGGGGAATGATGTGCCAACAATCATAATGGTTCTTGGATGCATAAAAAATAAAAGATCTTAGTAATAAATGCTACTAATCCTGATAAGATAGCACTATGTACCTAATCTAAAATACACTTATGACTCTTCAAATGAAGCAATTGCCAAGTCAAAGACCTACGTATAAAAGTAGTTAGCGAATGAGGGTCATGTAATAGACAATGATGAAAAAGACATTATAGTTTTCTTATTGGAATGAATCCAAGAACATTATTAGGGGATTATTATAGAGGGTAGAGATCATTAATGATATCAAGTTGGAAACCTTGGGAGGCCAAAATCAAAATAACGGGCCTATTAATGGATACGAAGCCAAAATGGACCATGCAACCAAATGGGGAGATATCGTATGAAAATATAATGAATGAAAAGTATGAACACAAAAACTTAAAGGTAATGTAATTCAATTTTGTTTGGTTGAAAATATATTTAAAAAGAAAAGTATGAAAATATTAACACCTTTGAATGTGCTCTCGATGAACCATTTTTTATGTGTTCTGCTGATCAGTAAGGGACTAGAGCCTACTCATTTCAGCTTGGGACTCAGAGGCAATCAATCAAGAAGGATCTAGTGCTCGCTCATTTTATCTTAGGGCTCAATGCCCGCTAATCAAGAAGGATCTAGCGCCCATGATTTCAATTGAGGGTACAGAGTTCATAACATTCCTTATGCATGTACTAAAGTGCCATAATTGAAGTTGATGTGTTTTGGTTTGGAATGTACGGAGACAAAGAACTTGAAGAACCTTATTTGAGAGCTGGTTACAAGAAAAATGACAGAGTCAATACTTAACCTGACGAAGGAATGCCCGAAAGAAGGCCAACAAAAGAAAGCATATGTCAGATAACATGTGGGGAGCAAAAGAAGCATATGAAGACAGTGAGATTGAAGCCTTTAAACCCATTAGTGGAGTCTAGAAGGATTCCTCGTTAGTTGCTAGTATTAAAAAATCATTCATTGTTGAAAGGAACATAGTCGAAATATTGTTAAAGAATGGTTGATGATTATTATTAGTATTAATTATAATAAAAAACACAATAACGGTCTATCCCGAGAAAAAAAGCTCTATAAATCGCTGGTAGGCCTAGTTTATTTTGCCAGTTTGGACTAGGTCAAAATAACTTTTTAACCTACTCTCATATTTGCTGCATGTAGAGATTGGATAAAATTATCCTAAGTTTTTTTTATCCCACCACAATCGAATAAAATAAACCCCTTCATTTCATGGGTTTAATTTAACCCATCTCTTTTTAGAATTTAACTCACCACTCTCTCACATCTTTCTCAAATACAAAATCACAAAATATCCAAATACGAGTTAATTTAATTGGGATTTCAAAAAATTTAATGAAAATTCCCCTAAAATGGTTTGATATATTATTTTAATAAATAATATTTAGTCTTATCCTAAGAGTGTCCAAACATAATATCACTTGAAATTTTATCTCCATTCAATCCAATCCCGCAAAACAAACTAAGCACTATAGCGAAAGGAAGACCATCGAAAAAATACTAAGCATAATTGTTGTCAAAATCCATATTTGAAACTCCAACCTTCAAGATATCATAAATCAAGAAGGGAGTGACACATTTTTTAAGGATAATCTTACTGTAAATTTTAGACAATTACAACAATTAGGAAGGAAGTCGAAGTGATTTCAATAGAAAACTCGATGCAATCACCATTTTCTATAATCTCGATAATATTGAGTCATGAGAAGAACACTTTAACGCTGGTGAACAAGTAACAAATAATATAAAAAGTAAGGAAGAGAACAAATTAGAAGAAAAAAAAAAGTTAGGTGTAAAAAAAATACTTGGTCAAATACAATTTAATCCAATTATGTATTTTCAATAGGTCTCTCCGTGGATAAAAACAAACTAAAATTATAATATTACCATTCGATTTGGAATCATGATAACTATTTTTTATGCGTAATATCACCATTAAATAGATGATAAATTGGTAAAAGAGGTAAGCAAGCATATGTGTTAAGTTGCTTCTTCTCATTTTCTTGTAGTACAGGAAATTGTTTGTTGCATAATCGGTTGCTTAAACATTGACAAATCCATTGTGATTACACTTTCTATTCTTATTCTTATTGTATCATCTTAACCATGTGACTTTAATGTGTCTTGTCTCGATCTAACTTACATGTATTCTCATTGAGTTAATCTCCTTGACCTAAGCCTTGTTGCTATTAAGTTTATAATACCTCACTATCTAAATAACTTTTAGCCCAATCAATTCTTATCTCTAATTTATTACTTTATTCTCAAATTATTTATATGATTTTAATTTAAACCAACTTTCTACACATCGAAATTATTTTTCATTCAATAATAGAAAAAAATATCATCGTAAAAGATAATTTTTGTTTTATGTGTTTCTTCAAAAGATATAGAAAAATAACAAAATAAATTATTCAAAAAGTTGCCAACATTTTTTTCTATACTAAAAGATTGGTCTCTTAAGTTTGGTATGATGGTCATTATAATAATACCAATTTTTGTGAAATAGACTTATCACTAAACGTTCAAAATAAATTGATTGCAAGTCAATTTTATTTCACCTTTAAGAAATAAAAAATACTCTTTTACATCGTTAATTTAAACAAATATTATATCTCTATCAAAGACTATAAATGCATCAAAATTAACTATGTATTGAAAAATCAAATAAGTTGATTATAGCAATTAAAATGCTTTAAAACCAAAGCTGAGTTTGGAATTTTGCTTGTCAATGATAAATGAAAGTACACCTTCATCTACACCCTTATTTGTTATATGTCTAATCAAATTCACATGGATACAAAAATGGTTTTACACGATTAAGATTACTCTTGAATTTTATCTTCCTCCTTAAAAAATGGAATATCCTTGTTCATGAAAAAAAAATACATTAAAATCACTTTTTTGTTACTATTATTGTATAGTGATTAGATACTACTTCCAATATCGACTTCGATAAAAAAAAATAAAAATTTAAGATTTGATCATTTACAATAAAAGAAGAGACAAAACATACTAGTAAAAATCCTACGCCCGATATCTTAGAGAGAAACGCGGGAGTTATTGCTTATAGAAAATGTAATTCAATTTTATTTGGTTGAAAATTTGTTGCAAGCTATGGAACATATTCTAATTAAAAAGGAATATTTACAAAAATTATCATTGAGAAGGAAAAGTAATTTCTAATTTTGATTTAATATGATTCTCAACTCAAATTCTTAACATTCAAGAATAACAATCTATTAAATAGAGTAAAGTATTGAATTTGAGTTTGAGAATGACAAATAAACTATTTATTTATATTTATTTTAATTCATTATGAAAAATGCAATTTATTGTTTATAGAGCACAATTTTATTTTATTCTTAAAATATATCAATTTTATACATGGTCTCCGACATAAAGTAATATATATATATATATATATTACCGAATACAAAATGTCATCACATCGTAATTGAAAGCAAGTATATAAAGTAACAAGAAATAAACTTCATGCAAGCAATAAAAAGTATTATAATTAATTTAAATAAAATTAAATTGATAGATTTTCAACATTTTAAAAATGGAATAATCATTTTCTTGAATAGAGATACGTATCATATTCTATTAGTGGAGTATTTAAGTTGAGCAATCAATCCACTTTACTTTATTTTTTTAAGTTTTATGTATTTAATTTTATTTATGGCGTGAAAGTGTAAGGATTTTTTTATAAGTAGAAAATAAGACTGCGCTACGCGCACTTGCTATTAATTTTTTTAAAAAAATAGTATTATTTTAAAAATATAAGATATTTTATTTATTATTAAGGGATGAATTTTTTTTTAAAATATTAATTTGTTTGAATAATTAATTAAATTATATTTTAAAATTATTTATAAACTATATATTTAAAAAAATTAGTAAAAATAAAATTATTTATTAATTAAATTTAAATATTATTTTAGAGTATGTAATGAAATATATAAAATTAAAAAAAAAAAATATGTAATAGTTTTCATATCTATTTGACTAACTCCATGGTGTCTCTAATTGTTAATATATGTTTTATTTTTTATTTTAATTTTAAAAATTTTATGTGATATTAATATGTTTAATTTTTTTAACAAATATTAATATATTTTTTTATAAAAATATTAAATATTTTTTAAAGTATATATTTTTTTTATTATAAAATGCATAGATATATATATATATATATATATTTTACAAAAATATATTTTTTATTTGTTTAAATTATAAAATTCTCTTAATTATATGAAGTTTGTTTATTGTATTAGTTATATAAATATATATAATAATAATTTCTTATTAATAACCATGCATGTATCATTAATGATGTGAGTGACATAAGTGTAAATAAGAGTCAGAGTTTAGTCTTATTATTAGGTTGAATATTATTAATTTTGTGAGTGGCATAGATGTAAATAAGAGTGAAAATTTAGTCCTATTACTAACTATGAATAGAAGAATTCTAAGCATGTCACGCCAGGTAGACGGGTTTTGTAACTCTTTCATATAGACATATAGATATTATGTTTGTGTTTATTTTTTTATTAATATATTAATAAAAAGTAAAAATTAATAGATTAAGATAAATCTGAAATATTCTGATGGAAAGAGCTGTACATGTTGATGGAGATTGTTTAAAGCATGAACTTTATCAATTTTTTAAAAATGTGTTCATATGACTTTTCAAATTTCTATTGTTGGACCATCTCTACCCTGGTCTCTTTATTCCGTGTCTAAGACCAACTCCAACCCAATTGTATTTGCATTTGCATTTTGGGGAGGGAATAAAGCATTTTTTAAGAATATACTCTCATCAATTTTTTTTTCAACTCCAACCCATCTTCATTTGCATTTTGAAGTAGGGGTCAAATTATAATTATTTAAAATTTTAATTAATTAACTATTTTATTTTTATTACTTTATGTAACTTTTCAACTAAATAATCTCATTAAAATTTATAAATACTAAAACAAAAAACAATAAGATAATTTATAGAATAATAATAAAAATAAGTAACAGTACATTATCTAAAATCTAGTAGAGATACAATTTATAATATATGGAAGCCATTTAATTTTCCATATTACCATAACGACTCCACAAGTGATCAATTAAAGCTTCTCGAAATGCATAATGAGCATTCATATCTCTAATTTGTCTATGTTTTGCAAAAAATCGGTCAAAGTCAATGTTTTCAGTTGAAACCATATTAACATCTGAAGTAAGAGCTTCTGTTTGATAGTTGGTATTGGCATCTATATCACGTTCATCTTCAATAATCATATTATGCATTATTATGCAAGTTGTCATGATGTCATGCAAAACTCTTTTGTGCCAAAATCGTGCCGGTCCCTTTACTATTGCAAAACGTGATTGTAGAACTTCAAATGCACGTTCAACATCTTTTCTACAGGCTTCCTGTTTCATTGCAAACAATTTCTTTTTATTACCCAAAGGCTTCTGAATGATTTGGACAAGCGTACTTCTGAATGGTTTGGATAGCAATCGAAGTCCAAGTGGTCGAAAGCGAACTAGTCACTCAGAAACATCACAAACAGATAGTACTACTAATCATTCTCAGGGTATGTCTTCATTCCATCTTGATTTAAATGAGGAATTTAATAATACGGAACAAACGAATCATGATGGTGATTCGCCGCCGGCTAGACCTACTGGTAGAAACAAAGAAAAAATGAAGAAAAAACAGAAGGATGAAGATATTCAATTTATAAAAACCATGCAAGAGGAAAATCGACAATTAAAAAAAATATTTGAAGAAAGCACATTAGGCTTTCAAAATTCTGAAGTATTACTTAAACAACACAACGACCTTCAAGCCAAAAAAATTGCAATTCAAAGAACGGAGGCATGAGGACAAGATTTTGTTAACAAATCTAGAATCTATAACAAATCCGGCACATCGTAAGTATATTGAAGGAGAACAACGGATTTATGCTAAAAGGATTCAAGAACAACATCATGATGATAACTCCAATAATAGCACCCATAATTTGGATGGTCTCGTGGGAGATGATTACTACTATCCAGAATTCTAAATTACATGTACTTATTTGTCTTTTTTTTTTTCTTATGTTATTTATGGTTTTTTTTTTTTCTCATTTGTCTTCTATTGTAGTTTCATATTTATGTTTCAGTATTTGTAGGAGTTAAATTTAAAGTTACAAAATCGTCTTCATTTTTATTATTTTAATATCATGATTAAATTCAAAATTTATTAAAAAAATATATATATTATAATTTAATTAAAAATATTATTTTAACATTTCAAATAATAACATATATTTCATATTATTATTATTTAATATATAACTTCAATTATTAATAAAATATTAAATATATACCTAATGTGGTGTAAAATGTAATTTATAAAAGTTAGATGGAAAGTTTGAAATTAAAAAAATACAAAAAGTGTAGATGAAGGAGGAGAAAAATTAAACATCAAATTTGAGAAAGGACTTCATATGCAAATATGCAATAATCTTCAAATTTTATCAAATTCATAAATGAAGATGTTGGGTTGGAGCAAGTTTTTGGAATTTTTCTACACCAAAATGCAAATGGTGTTATGGGTTGGAGTTGGCCTAAGTATTATTTTAATACTTATTGATTTGTATTGAAGGGAGAAATTTTAGAGCTGATCAATCTCTCATCTGTGAGACTGCTCTCTCAAAAATTTAACAAATAGAAGTTTGATGTGTGGAGGAGATAATATGTGAGAAATATTTGTCATAATCCATCTTACTTTATATTATTTATTTATTTTTCATATTTTATTATTTTTATAAAATAAAAAGTTTAGGAAAAACTCAGTTTAAATACCTTACATTGGAAATATAGTTTCTTGTTGTTAAAAAAAATAATTTCATATATGCATAAAGGTGTTTGACATCATCTTCATGATTATTTTTTATTTTTCAGAAAAATAAATGAATGGCAATGAACTCATCCATTAATATTCATGATTTTATTAGTATGGATATAGATGGATATAGTACGGTATTCTAAAATGTGATTATATATTGTTAGATAATATAATACATAATTTGAAGTTAAAAATAAATAATAAATTTTTTTTTAATTTTTTTATTTTATTTTTAAAGTTATCTAACCAGTATGCTAATACAAATTTGTGAGAATACGAATTTGAGTTTCTAAAAAAAATTCAAATAGAATTTATATTCACGAATCAAATTTGATTCATTTTAATTCTTACTATCAATTCATTTCCATAAAATTCATATATAAATTCTAAACTATTTATACAATAAATTTTAATATATCAATATCATTTCAATAAAATTAAGCATTGATGTGAATATTTTAAATGGACATTAAAAAAACTTAAATGCACATTTTTTCTAAAATAATTGATTAGGTGATCAAATATAAATATATATATATATTGAAATGATAAAATAGATTCATAAATAAAAAATTTATTGATTCAGTTAAAATAGAAACAAATTATAAATTGTCACTGGAGATTTAATTTTTGGATTTATCAATGCCACAACTATACATCTGTTAATTAGAGATCCACAGTAATATCTGAAAAATACAAATGTTCAATTCATGTATTAAAAAAGAAATACTCTATTAACTAACCAATTATTTTAGTACTTACCGAAAAATATAATAAAACGTGTTAATTCAAGTACTTTAATAAGAGATGGTTAATATATATATATATATATTAAATATTATATTATATTAAAATTTATTATTTTTCTTCTAACCACATGAGCTAAATAATGTGAATTTAAATTCTTAAAAAAAACATTATTTTACCTTTTATTCACACCACACCACACCAAAATATATACTATGTCTACTTTAATACACTTGTTATACATTAGCAAAATTCTTTTGGTTTCTAAATTTTAAATAATTAAGAAATTAATACTATAATCCAAAATATATAAAAATATAAATAATATAAAAATTTTAATTTGAATATTTTTTTAATGAAATAATATTATATAATTTATATTTATATTATATACTATTTTTTCTAGTGTGACCTTAAATAATTGAATATCAAATAAATAAAAATAAATATTTGCAATAATAATAATAATAAAATTATTTATTGTTATTGCAGTGTTGTAATCAAATCCGACCTAAGAAAATCAGATTGGGCATAATAGAAAAGAATTGATTTCTAATATAAAGAAATCATATAAGAATAAACATAAAACGTCTAAGAGAATCATGCGATATAGTATAGTGTTTATTACAGATGTTCCGAACACTCTAGTCATATTTGAATTTTAGTAATGAGTTTGAAGGAAAAGAAAAGTACCGATTTTTTATTCGATGCGATTCCTATTTGAATGAAATGATCAGTAGATTATAAAACAGCTGGATCAGTGAGCTCTATCAATTAGGATCAATAAAATGACTGGAATTTGAGATTTAACACCTAAGTTACTTGAAAATATAAATGTGGCAAGAAACGATTTTGACAGTATTTTAATAAGTAAAAGTGTCGTCCATTTGATGAGATTTAGGTTTCTATATTCGTTGGAGATCACACCAAAATTCTTGGAGAAGAATCTCTGAAAAATCGAAATACTTTCAACTGTATATCTACCACTTCAGAAATGCTACTTAAGATTTTAAACTTAGAATTATAATTATTTCGAATGTAAACCTTAATTCCAAATCGGACTTATACAACTATATATAAGTAAATAAATAAAAATTAACTTATTTAAATTTCCATAACATTTTAATTAAATTCAAATAATTATCAAATCCGAATAGGAAATCATGAAGGTGTAAATTTTCTCGTCATCTAGATCCTAAGATGCAGATGTGTGTATCTCATCGACTCCGATAGATAGCTAACATAGAAATGTGTGCAAAGATAAGAACCACCGTCTGCTTTTATCTTTAGCCTCTCGATCTTTTGCAGGAAAGAAAATCCGCCACGTCCATTTACATCTAATTAGCTAATCATAATGAGAAACGTGTAACAGTAGTACATTCTATAGTTCTGATTGGGCCATAAGCAGGTGCATAGTAGTCAAATATAATATCGGACACATGTCTGAATACCTAAGAAACGCGATCTTCTACTTTGCTAACTTCAAGAAAAAACGTTTAATAATAATAAATGAGATGAGCACCAGCCAGACGCGCCAGACACGAGCGTGTCTCCCAAGTGTCTAATATTGCTCATTCAAATCACATTAAACAGGTATGAGACATGTAGCTACCATTGGACCAATGATATTTGGTTAGATTAAATAATTTAAGGACATATCTATGCGTTTAAATTTTTTAAAAAAAATCTAAAGTCATTGTAGGGTATTTTAAATAAAAATTAAATTATTGTAATTTGATTTAAAAATTTTAAAATTTTAATTGAATTATATTTTTTCGACTGTTTAATATGTAAATTAATAAAAATATTTATTTTGCTTTAAATATAAATATATTAATAAATATTAGTTTTTTTTAAAAATTATTTATGTTCTTTAGTATTAAAAGATGATTTACTAATAAAAATATATTTAAAGTGAAAGAATCATAATATTTTTAAAAAGTAAAAATTATATAACAAAATTATTTTTTTAATTTTTATAATTAATTTTTTATAAAAATATATATTAATAATTCAGTGATCTTTTAGTTTTTCCTAACCTAAATATAGTGATTCCAAAATCTAAATAAATTTAAATTATAAAATGAATGTATAATATATGAAGGATTGGATACGATTAAAATTAGAAAATATAATATATATATATACCACTTTTATTTTAATTTGATTTTTTAATTAAAAAATATATATTTAAGTGCAAATTGCTAATTCAATTTTTATTTTTTTAAAATATGAAATATATTAAATTGAATATTAAAATTATTTATTGGGTTCATGGTATGATAAAGTAATAATTTTAGGGTTATCAAGTATAGTAATATATATTTATATTAAAAAAAATTGTGATTGATTTTTTACGTAAAAAAATAAATTAAATTTAAAAATAGAATTTCTTTTTTAAAAGTTTAACTTTATTTGACTGGTTAAATTTTTAAAAATAAAAATAATACCAATTCATAATCAATAAGATGACATTTGGAAATCCGGTCTATATAATGAAAATTAATTTTTTTATTTAAAATAAATTAAAATAATTTTATAATTTCAAATAAAAATGGGAAGGTTTTATTCTACATTATATTTTTACTTTTTCTTTAAGTTGGTGTTAGCAATTATTGCCATGACCCGAACCATACATACCAACAATAATAATATTACATTCATATTTTCCATAAAATTAAACTAAAATGTGTTTTGAAATATTTATTTAAAAAATAATAAAGTAAAATAATAATATTTTTTATTTATTTAAATTATTCTATAAAATTATAATAATTTTAAGTTTATTTCTATATAAAAAACATGACATTTATTAGTATATAATTTTATATTAAATTAATTTAATAAATTTCACATCATCCCTGCCAAATTTAGGTGTGACCTAGGTATATTATACCTAATTTGTGTGGGGTGAAGTATTAATATATATACTATATGTATATCATGTCCTATTTTTAATATTATCTATTATAATTTTATATAAATATTTAGTTCACTAGTGTGAATAATATTTTTATTCAAATATATATATATAAAATTTTAAACTCAATATATATATATTGAGTATATAATTTTAAACTCTTTCCTAGTTTAATTGTATTAAAGGGTGCATTAATATACCATGCCATGATGGTATGTGTTAACTACTCTCCAGAAGGGGACAAATTTCCTTGTTAAAGGGAGCGTGTAATTCACTTTCCATGTCGGGAAGTGTATCTAATCCATCCAACCCATAATAGCATGACATGGACACCCCTATCTGTAATGTTAACTGCTACTATGATTTTTATTTTATTTTTTTAAATTAAATAATAAAAAATAGTGTCAATTTTCGAAATACCTTATAAAACTCTCACTATAACTTGCTCCGGAACACACGACACCTCCATTTCAACATCCAGCAGATCCTTCAACCAAAATAATCACAGAGAAAAACAATTTCGGTGAAGAAAGCAGTGGATTTTGATTGGTATGGGTAGCAAAGGGAGGACAACGTTGGAGGTCGGAGCTGACGGGGTTGCTATCATCACCCTTATTAACCCTCCGGTTAATGCTCTCTCCTTCGATGGTACTCTTCTTCTATCTTGTTTGATCTCTCTTTATTCGTTTATGTTTAATCGTCTGGCTTGAGACGTTGTGTGGAAATCTGTCAGTCGAAGGTTTGTTTTGTGCTTGTGCTTCTTACTGATGTGATTTGTGTAACTCGTTCTGTCGATTTTGATTCACATGTTTCAAATCGCCGAACTTGATATGTTTACTGTTAATAGATGTATATGTGCTGCTGGAGTTAGTTATTTGTGTGTTGATCTATTTGTTGTTGGAGCTGAAATTGTTTGAATCTCTGGGATTGTGGAACCATTTTGTAAATTGTATCTTGATGTGTGAATCCATTTGTAGAAATTGATTTTAGATGGGGTCCTGGCCGTTCGGTCAAAGCTTTCTTAACCTCAATGATTTGTGTTGTGTATTGAAAGTATTGGAGTATGTGTTCTGGGATATGAACTGATATTCTTTTACCTCCATTTCTGGCTTTCAGTGTACTTCAGTCTGCTAAGTAATTGAAGTATCTAAATGTTATTCAGGCTATCTTGATTCGAATTACATCCTTTTCCAATTTGTAGAATGTTTCCAGTACCTTTCTATCCTGTTTATGCTATCCGTTTAATCCTTAATTTATTTTCTGTGTTCTGAATTAGTGCAATAAGTTGCAAAACTTACCATTGTCTCTATGCTTTTCCAGTGTTATATAGCTTGAAAGATAATTATGATGAAGCTCTACGTCGGAATGATGTGAAGGCGATTGTTCTTACCGGTAAGCCAATAGTGACGTGCAACTTCGGAATGATTTTTCTGATTGTGAAGTGCTACTTATTAAATCTACTGTTGTGGATGTACTTAACAATCTAGTTTCTTTTGTTACTGGTGTAGGTGCCAAGGGTAAATTTAGTGGTGGATTTGATATTTCAGCTTTTGGAGGACTATCAAAGGGAGATGGTATATTTTCTTTATCAAATTTCCTCAAGTCCAATCTTGTCACTTAACTTTCAGTAATACACTCTATACTATATTGCAGTGAAGCAACCCAAACCTGGTTATGTATCAATAGAGATAATAGGTGGCACCTTGGAAGGTAATTATTCGTAGCTTTACTGTTCAAGTGTTGTAAGCAATATCATCATATATAGTCATTTAACCCTTTTTTTTTCTCAGCCGCTAAAAAACCTACTGTTGCTGCCATTGATGGGCTGGCCTTAGGTGGAGGATTGGAGGTTGCAATGGTATGCATATGTATGTGTTTCTATTAGTGCTATTCTACTCTTTTCTTTTTATTTGTTGATCTTATAGTTCTGCAATTTAGGCCTGCCATGCACGTATTTCAACACCTACTGCTCAATTAGGCCTTCCTGAACTTCAGCTCGGGGTTCTTCCTGGATTTGGAGGTATGTCTTGCCGATAAATATGGGACCTATGTTCTGACTGGGCAATGACAACATATTTCCTGAGTCTGGTCTGATACACTTAGTTAGTTTGGTTCTGTGAATCTCTCACACAACCTTAAGTTAGTTTGGTTCTGTGAATCTCTCACACAACCTTAAGGAAAGCATTTAATGATGAAACAAAATCATAATCCTACTCCTTAGTAACTGCTGAGTTCAACTGGTAATTTGATGTCTTTTAACGTGTATGTGTAAAGATAAAAACTAGTTGATGTGGTACCATAGGATTTTGGTACAAACTGGTTGGTACTTGTATAGCAGCATGCTGATGAAATCTGCTTAGCTAAATCAGAGAAATTACTTGAATTGGCAATAACTTGAGTTAGTTCAGTGATATTTATTGAGGACAAAGGAACAGATGATAGATCTTCAGGTAAAAATCTCTGCATTACTGATTGAGATAAGGCTTTATTGGATTTCTCTGAATTTGTGCAGGAACTCAACGACTTCCACGACTTGTTGGTCTCTCAAAGGCCCTCGAGATGATATTGGTATGTGCTTGCTAGTTCTTTACTGTTTTGTGTGATTTGACTTCTCATTGCATAATTGTACTTAATTACTTAATTCCTCTTTGCTTCTCTATTTTCCCTGCATTTAAACAGACATCTAAACCAATTAAAGCTGAGGAAGGTCACAATTTGGGTCTCGTGGATGCTGTTGTTCCACCGGCTCAATTGGTGGAAACAGCTCGAAGGTGGGCCCTGGATATTGTGGCACTAAGAAAACCATGGGTTCTTAGTCTTTATAAAACTGACAAAATAGAGCCCCTAGGGGAGGCACGAGAGATATTCAAATTTGTAAGGGCTCAAGCAAGGAAGCAGGCTCCAAATCTCACACATCCTTTAGTTTGCATTGATGTCATTGAAGAGGGTATAGTTTCAGGCCCTCGAGCTGGACTTTTGAAGGTCCTTCTCTAACCATCCTCTTGTATGCATTCCAGTTTTAGCTGTAGTAAAAATAATGATTTATTTTTTGGGGGGCAGGAAGCAGAGGCTTCTGAACAACTTATCCGTGCTGATACCAGCAAAAGCTTGATCCACGTTTTCTTTTCTCAACGTGGAACTTCAAAGGTATGAACATAATAAGTTGCTAAAAGTGTTCAGACAGTAGTAAGTACCTGAGATTGAGATCTTAAATTCATTAAAGATTTGTTTTGTTAATCTGTTTTAAAAAAATAATACTATGTATATGTTTATGGAATTTTTATGGTATGATCTATTTTGGTGTTTAAACATACTAGTACATACTATTAGTTAACATTTTTTGGTGTCCATGCAATATTTAACCTTTGCACCCTCAAGGGAAGTTTAATATGGAGCTGCCACAGTTAAACTTATCATATAAGTAAATAATTGAAGTACTTCATTCAAGATAATTAACTAAAAGCAATTGCGTGTTATCAACTGCCAGGTTCCGGGAGTAACTGATCGTGGTTTGGTACCAAGACAAGTGAAAACAGTTGCTGTTCTTGGTGGAGGGCTGATGGGCTCTGGTATAGCTACTGCTTTGATTCTTGGAAACTATCATGTGATCTTGAAAGAAGTGAATGCAAAGTTCTTGGAGGGTGGAATTAATAGAGTCAAAGGTAAGGCCAAAACCTTGGGTTATATAGTAGTTCACTGTTACAGCACCCACTTTTATATGATTTTTTATAGTTAAAAACCTCTCAGTTGTGAGATAATACATTCATTTTCAGCCAATCTACAAAGCCGTGTCAAGAAAGGGAGAATGTCTCAGGAAAAGTTTGAAAAAACCATGTCTCTTCTTAAGGGTGTTCTAGACTATGAAAGCTTTAAAAATGTGGACATGGTCATTGAGGTAAGTTAGCATGAATGGTTTCCACTTAATTATAGCAGTTGAAAGTAACACAAAAGTTAAAAAGAAATGGCCTGTTTTTAACTCTTTATTCCTTATTTTATGGAATAGGCCGTTATTGAAAATGTTTCTCTGAAGCAACAAATCTTTGCTGACCTTGAAAAGTATTGCCCACCACATTGTATCCTTGCAAGTAACACTTCTACCATTGATTTGAACTTAGTTGGTGAAAAGACCAGGTCCCAGGATCGTATTATTGGAGCCCATTTTTTTAGGTATTAACTTCTCCACAGAGTCCCCATCACGTTCTCCTATATCCTGATGTCTTGCTCATTAATTTACTCATGCTTGTGCTTGCAGTCCTGCTCATGTCATGCCACTGTTGGAAATTGTTCGTACTCAGCATACTTCTCCCCAAGTGATCGTTGACTTACTAGATGTAGGGAAAAAGATAAGAAAGACTCCTGTTGTAGTGGGTAACTGCACAGGTTTTGCTGTGAACAGGATGTTCTTCCCTTACACACAAGCTGCTCTTTTGCTAGTAGAACGTGGAGCTGATGTATATTTGATTGACAAATTAATTACCAAATTCGGGATGCCGATGGGCCCATTCAGGTATATAACTTAAGCAAATGTTTAATGGTGTATCTGTTCTCTCTTTGTCTTATTATATGGGTGAGACCTTTTATAATAAGAAAAAAAAATAAAGCTCTGAACTTGTGGTACCTGTTACTTGATATCCCTTTGTATATTGATCTCTTTATGCAGATTGGCTGACCTTGTTGGTTTCGGGGTGGCAATTGCTACTGGCACACAATTTGTTATGAATTTCCCTGAGCGCACCTATAAGTCAATGATTATACCATTAATGCAGGAGGACAAGAGAGCAGGTAGATTTCTAAATTATAAAGCAAGAGAACTAGTAGTATATCTCTTGATTTGCATATATTCTTAACTTCTTTACACATTTTCATTGTTTGTTATCTCACATGCACTTCTTTCAGGTGAAAGCTCTCGCAAAGGGTTTTATATGTATGATGATAAACGAAAAGCAAAGCCTGATCCTGAAATAAAGAAATACATTGAAAAGGCTAGAGATATTTCTGGCGTTTCTGTTGACCCAAAGGTTTGTCTCTTAAAACTTTTCAACGAAGAGCAAGTTTATATCACTAACAAAATTATGATACTATTCCATGTCTCTAACATAGATTACCTATGATATAGTTTACAAAATTATCAGAGAAGGACATTGTAGAGATGATTTTCTTCCCAGTGGTGAACGAGGCTTGTCGAGTCTTTGCTGAGGGCATTGCAGTGAAAGCAGCTGATCTCGACATTTCTTCAGTTATGGGCATGGGATTTCCACCTTACCGGTTTGTAATTGTTATATCTCTCAATGTTTTGTTCTGAAATACACTAGTCTCCTAGCAAAAATAATTTGATGTGCAAACATGATCAGGGGAGGAATCATGTTCTGGGCTGACTCTCTTGGATCGAAATACATCAATTCAAGATTGGAGGAATGGTCAAAGCTGTATGGAGAATTTTTCAAGCCTTGCGCCTTCCTGGCTGAAAGAGCTGCCAAGGGCGCTCCTCTGGTGCGAATTCTAAACCATTTCTATTGTACATAACTCTTATATGCTGTGATCATTGTTCTTAGTATCTTATATAAGAGATTAGTTGTGATCAGTCCCATGGCATCATATATCATCTCTAATGGTAATTTGTTTGCAGAGTGCTCCTGTGCAACAAGGAAAATCCAAACTATAAGAATTCTGTCTGTGGGCGTTGAACTTCAATACTGTATGTTGTCTCGTCTTTCGCTTGAATGATCAGTTCAGGAGGAGCCTGATAATGGAGAAACTAATCCATTACATCGAATAAGTTCTATATAAAATATATGAACATCGGTCAGTCATAAAAAAATATATAGACATTTTTCTGAAGACCAATTTTATGTCAATGGTTTTAATTTATTGGAAATCCATTTTAATTTAGTTTTCTACATGAATGCATTCTTGTCTTCGGTTTGTGCCTGTTGAAACATAATAAATAGTTTCTGAGTTTACATACGAAAATTGTAAAGAAGAGTCATAACAGCTTTTGCCTTCATACAATAATTTTTTGTGTGAAGAAAGCAACAGTACAGTAGTAATAATATAAGATAAATGGAGAAGAATAGAAAGTGAAAGACACCACGTGATTCAGGACTGCAAAACTGTTATCAGTGGACCTCCCTCTTCTCATTATTGTTATTTCTTTTTTTGTTTTCATATCATTTCTTCTCATCTCTCCTCTCAATCTCACCACACAATAGTGGGTTTTTAGACTCATGAATTTTTATATTTTTATTTTATAAATAAAAGTAGTTGGAAATATAATTATAATTGGTAGAATAAAAATATTTTAATATGCGTTATTATTCATTCAAACTTTACAAAATTTATTTAAATATTTAAAATTATCAAAAATTAATTATTTTAAAAATTTTAAACAAATAATTCTAAACAATTAAAAACAAATCGCCCCGTATATAATCTTAAAACCTCACATTAAAAATGAGGGATTTGAAAATCAACTGGAAACTATTAGTGGAAAGTGGAATTATTATTATTTTATATAAGCTAAAATAACAATATCAACGTGTCAACTTGAAATAAATACTTAATCAATCATCCGGGCCTATCTTCGAATGTCATCCTTCAAAAATTAAAAATTAAAAATGAAAAAAAAAATAAAAATTGATACAACTTATAAAAAATTTATTGGATTGGTACAGGTAGGTAGCCAACTTCCAAAAGAAATTTGTGATTAGGTAGTACATCGTAATTGTGATTATGTTTACATGAGCATGTGCTTAAATTGTTGTCGGGTTAAAACATTTATCATTGCATAGAGACAAAACAGACTTTCAATTCTGTTCTTTATTTTTCAAAAAAGTTGGAATGGGTGGAGAGGAGGTTGATGGATTGTATTTCCGAATCAACTTCGGTTCACATTTCCTATGAGAATTTTTTTTTTTTTTTTAATTTATTATTATTATTATTATTATTATTATTATTATTATTATTTTCAATAAGATCATACTTAATTATATGAGATATGGAAAAGTAAGGAAAAAAATCTATATTGTTGTGATATTTCAAAGGTGGATTCCACCTCATGCCCACATGTCTTCTTGCATGTGTTTGAGTATTGTACATGGAGCACGTGGCTTTTTCATTTGTGTATAAATAGGTGTGCTTCTGAAATCAATAAAACACAACTATTGTTTCTCTTCATTTCTTCATCTTTCTTCTACTTTACTCTGTTTGGCAATTGTTTGTTTCAAGATCTAAGATTTTCAAGAATTACCAGGTTACTTTCTGATCCCAGTTTACTTTCCAGTTATTATTGAACTGCTTTCTTCTCTTCTACCCCTATTCTATTTTTATTTTTATAACATATATATAATATTGAACTATTTTAAAAATTATTCTTACGCATTTCAACGGTCCCTTTTAAAATGTTCCCAAATAGAAGTGCAAGTAAATATTTTTTAAAATAAAATAATTCTTGAATATCTTTAATTTAATTATTAGTTTATTCTTTTAATAGTAAATAAAATACTAAATAACAATCCATAATTAAACTATATATAAATTAATAAATTACTATTTGTAGATTTAGTTAAAGTGATAAGCAAAGTTTATTGGAAATAAAGCCATTTTTATCATGAGTTAATATTAATATTAATTGTTAATATAGCGATTTAAATATTTATGACGGGTACCGATTTAAAGTAAAAGTTAGAGTAACTATAAAAATAGTAATTATAATAATTGATTGGTGGTAACAATGGAGGTTTAAAAAGGGGTTAGAAATAAAATTAAAAATAAGGGTTGTGTGACTATTTGATTTATATTTATTAATATTTAATATAAGGATATTTTGGTAATTTCAAAATAACAATTTGAAAAAAGATATTTTAAGTATTGTTTGTTAGACCGTTATTTCCAACTGTTGTAACCGAACGCCTATTTTTCAAAACATTACTCTAATCGTTATCCAGACCGCTATAATCGAACGCCTATTTTTTTCAACAACATTACTCTAATCGCTGTCTAGAGCGCTAAACGCTACCTCAACCGTTATAACTGAACACAACCTAATAATCCTAGGTTTTATTGAAAAAATATTTTAAAATAATAAAATCAACATTAATAAACCCTTAATTTCAAACCGATTTGAGTTGATTGTATTAATCTTCTAACCATGAACATCAATAAACAAAATAAAAGGAAATAGTCACCATAAGTTTTAGAAACTTCCGACGACATAGATTTTATGTTTTCATTCAAGTCTTTTATACACTCAATCAATCTCAATATCTAATGCTAGTAAATCTCTAACAACTACTTCATTCCAAGTAAACTCAGGTCTTTCTCTATCTCCCTGGACCTCCTCAACTAACAAGCTTATATATTTATGTATTGCAATACGAGGAGGTTTTCTTAACACATGTTCAAACCATCTGAATCTACCTTTCATTACTAATCTTCGTCACATGGACTTTCAGTATGATATGATCATTTTTAATTTTGTCCAACTTTATATGTTAACATATCCATATTAACATTTCATTTCCTCCACATTCATTTTATGAATATGATGTCCCGTAAGTGCTCAACATTCACTCCCATAGAGCATCGTTAGTCGAACAACTGTCCTATAAAATTTATCTTTTATATTAAAATAATATTTTATTATCGTAGAGAACTCTTGATGCCCCCTCCCATTTCATCAACTTGAATTCTATACATCACATCATCATCCAATCACCCACCATTCTAGAAAATATTACTGAGATATTTAAATTGTTTGGCACTAGGAACCAAAATTCCCTCCAACTTCTCCTCTTACTATTGCTTCTTCCTAATATTAAACTCACTATGCGTATATTCCATTTTGCTCCTACTTAACTTAAAACCCTTATTTTTTAAAAAAATAAAAAATAAAAAAATTCTCCACTTTTTCAATTTACAGTTGACCCCCGCCAAGTGCATAAATAAATACGACATCATCTGCAAATAACATGCACCAAAATATATCATCCTATAAACTCCCGATCAATTCATCAATTATCAGAATATACAAATACGGACTCATGACTGAACCTTCACTATTATTTAATTTTTAAAATAATACTTCCTCCGTTTCTATTTAATGGCAACATTTGAATAATGTATACTATTCATTGATCAATTTTCTTTCATGTGTTATTCCTTATGTATAAGGAAAAATATAGTCAAATGGGATCTTGTTTTATTCGTCTTGGTGTGTATTTTTCAAATATGAAATTTGTATAATTTTTAGTTGTATATTATTAAAGATATTTACGTTTAAAGTTAAGTATGGAAAAGCGTGTCCACATAAAATGCTGCAAGTATTTGGAAACGGAGGAAGTATAATATATCATGGTCTAGGCTATAGTATATGATTGGGAAAATTACAATAGGAATATATGAGGTTTTGGAAATTGGCACTTATATATGAGTTTCGGTAGTTTTTGCAGATGAGTGCAATGAGATTTTAAAATGTAGCAAGGAGGTAAGGCGCATGTTTGACTTGTTTCTTTCTTCTTTTCTTTTTAATTTTTTTTAAGAAAAATTACATTTCAATTAATTTAATTTTAATAAAAAATTCAAACAAAAATATTTTCGTTCTTATTTTTTATATTCAATTTTTGCAAATAATTAATTTCTATTATATTAAGTCTAATAAAACTAGTTTTATTTAATTAAATAATATACTTCAATTATTCAATTATGTTAATTGTAATTACAAAAACTCAAATAATAATAAAAAATATATTTTTAATTTTTATTCTAATTTTTTAATCAAATAATATTTGAAATTATTTTATTTTTTTTATTAGAACTAACCTAAAATTGAAATTTATTATTTGTAAAATATACAAATAATAACAAAAATATTTTTTACTTGAATATTATATCAAAATTAAATTAATTGAAGTATAATCTTTCTTAGAATAAAAAATAAATAAATAAATAAATAAAACCAAACATGCCTTTATCTCATTACTACATTTCTACAAACTCTTTACACTCATTTGCAAAAACTATCAGGTGCCAATTTCTAAAATCTCAAGTATCGATTGCAATTTTCCCATATATGATTGGAGAAACATAGCCATAGTATAATCATACAATTTCATATATTATTAAGTAAAATAAAAGTAGTCCATCTTTGTATAGTCTACACCATTGGGTGGTAATTGATTTTTTTAAAAATAATTTTTAATTAAAATTAAATTTTCTATTAAGAGTATAATATCAATAATAATAATAAATATAATTTTTATATTAATTAAATAATATATAAATATGAATTAAAAATAAAATATTTTATAAATATTTTAAATATGAATTAATTTAAAAAATTACATAATTTGAATACAAACTTTTTAAAATATTATAAAATATTTTAAATTAATATGAAAAGAGCTGCATAGGCTGCTAACGAGCCGAGTCGAGTATATGAGGAGCTCGTGTTCGGCTCGTTTGTCAAATATCGAGCTCGAGTTCGACGAATTTTATAAATGTTTGTTCAAGCTTGGCTTTATATTTTTTTTTTCTATGTTTGAGTTCGACTCGTCTAAGCTCGTTTAGGTAAGCTCGTTTAGGTAGCTCGTTTAAGTTAATCGAGTTAAGCTCATTTAAGTAAATGGAGTTCAGTTCGTTTAGTAGCTCGATTAGGCTCATTTAGCTGCTTGTTTAATAGCTCGTTTGATCTCATTTAGTAAAATTAAAATTAAAATAAATTGAATTTAAATTAAACATAAACTAAAAAAAATTAAAAAAAAAAAATTAAAACCACGAGTTCATTTTCTCATTGTTAAAAATATCAATAAAAAAATACTGATATTATCACACAAAAATCTAAGTTCAAAATACAATTTAAAAGAGTATTCATAATAATGTCAATCATCCAAGTTGAACCAATATAAAGTTATCAACCATGAAATTTTAATATAATCTAAGTTTTATTAGACAATGAAATTTCAAATTATTACAATCAATAAACAAATAGTACAAGTGAAATCTATATGGAAACAAATAAAGAAGAAAAATAAATAAGATAGAAAAGTAATTTAACTCACAAAGTGGTGGAGAAGTAAGTTGGATTGAACGCAAGGTTAAAGAGAGTGAAATTGCTTTACGGTTGAAGACAAAAAAGTAGAGAGAGACGACCGTTGTAGAGATGTATGGTGGAATTACTTGACGGCTTGATGATAAAAAAATAGAGAGAGAAAGAAGGGAGTAGTAGAGAGGAGTGGTGACTACCTAGACAGACTAATAAACTCTAGGTTAGATAAATTATTTTAATTAATTTTTTATTTTTGATATTTTTATTTTTTTTTAAATTCAGGCATCTATTTTAATTTGGACTTTTTTAATTTGGATTTTTTTAATATTCATTAAAAAATTTGTTTATTTATTTTTATTAAATATATATTTATATTAAACGAATTAAAAATGAGCTCGTTCGTAAATATAAACGAGTTCTAATCGAAAATAAACGAGTTATGAATAAATTCGACCTTGAATATAAACGAGTGGAGAGTATGTTCGAATTCGGCTCGTTTATTAAACGAATTATAAAATTTTGTTCGTAATTATTTATTTAAGTGTAGAACGAGTTTTGACCAAATTCGTTTACAGCCTGAGCGGCAATTTTGATTGGGTTAAAACTTGGTCCTTTTGAAAATTTATCCGATCATAATACTATAGTCAGTACAAATCACGTGTGAACAAATTGAATCCATTAACAACCCAAAAACTAAAAGAGTAGGCCTCATCCAATAATGCACACATGTAAACATGTACCAAGCTTCACCACTTCTCCAAACCATATTCATTCCATTCATATCACACTTTTATAATTGCTTTATAACTATTTATATTTGCAGTAGTTAGCCAAAAAGTGGACTATTTGATTGGACAAATATGTCTACTATATGCCTTTCTATTTAATATTCAATAAAAAGGTGGTGGCTAAGACGCTTAATATATTATATACTCTACGTAATCCTGGAGCAAATCCTCTTCATCAAGTCAATATACAATAACCCTACTTAATCAACAAGTTGCACTGTATATTTAAATGTTTAATTGAAAGAAAAGCAAAACAAATCATTCAATAATCTCACATGCTAACAAGTCTAGCTATAATATACAATATCAACCACTTGCTTCCTTTTCATTTTAATCAAATATCTTATTAATAATTAAATGACCCATCAAAATTCAAACTTGTATATCTTCTCCACCAAACACCATAATCATCCAACAAAATCTCTCTCCCTCTATATCTACACTTCGTAGAAAGTCATGGATGCAAGTTTCTATATTGGAGTCATAGGTTTATACATCTAATTTTTCTAATTCAACCAAGTATATACTTGTAGTTGCTAATAATTATTTAATTGTTTATTTGTTTATTTTGCAGGCAATGTTATATCAATCTTGCTTTTCTTTTCTCCAGGGTGAGTTTGTGATTTAGTTTTAAAAATGTTTTGATGTGTTATGTTGAGTTTGAAAAGCAAATTGCAGAAAAACGTTTTGGAGAATAGTGAAGAACAAATCAACAGAAGAGTTTGAAAGTCTACCATATATATGTACATTGTTGAACTCATCTTTATGGACATACTATGGAGTGACTACACCTGGAGCATATCTTGTTGCCACTGTAAATGGTTTTGGGATTGTGGTTGAAGCTGTTTATGTCTTTTTGTTCCTTCTCTATGCCCCTACAAAACCTATAAGGGTATGTATTTGTTCATATATGTGTGTGTTCTTCATTTCATATATATTTGAACAATAAGAATTGTGCAGATGAGAACAAGCATTCTAGTGGGTACTTTGAATGTTGGATTTTTGGTAGCAGCAATTCTAGTGACTCGTTTGGCTTTGAAAGGTGAAGCAAGAATTGATGCCATGGGAGTCATGTGTGCTGGTCTCAACATTATCATGTATGCTTCACCTTTATCAGCAATGGTATGTACTCTTCAATACTCTAGTCTAGATCGGATATTTTTTCTTTATTTTATTAAAAAAAATAAAAATAAAAGGATCAGATCTGGAAAATTTTGCATTTATAATTATGTTGTTCAGCTTTAATGGTGGTTCTGTGGCTTTTGTACATATATTTTTGGGATGCAACCAAATCTTCAACATAAAATTATTCCTGATTTTTAAAATGATTTTTTAATTTTAATGCTGTTTTTCTATTAGGACAAACTAGGACTGATTCTAGTTGCATGTATATATAGCTTATCTTCCAATAAAGTCCACTGTTTCTTCATTCTACTGACCTCATATATATATATATATATAATGTTGAAGAGCCACTGACCCTTCAAATATTACCTATTTATAGTAGCCAAAATCAGCCCAGGATATAAATAGCATGTTCCTCATAGTTCAAATTTCACTTTGGTACAGTGATGAATATGTGGTTGAAAGGTGTCAATTTGTTCATTATTAAGGTGTTGCGTTGCTGTATCATCTTGTGTTGCCGACAAAAAATTGGTGATCCAGATTTTAATAGAATATTAATTAATTATATTGATGTACAGAAAAGAGTGGTGAGTACAAAAAGTGTAGAGTACATGCCATTCCTGCTGTCATTTTTCCTCTTCTTAAACGGCGCGATTTGGTCTGTCTACGCTTTGCTCGCTCGTGATTATTTCGTCGCTGTAAGTATCACTGTCTCTGTTTTCCCAGCTGTCATGATCCCAGTACTTAGCAGACGTGGCTTCTTCTACATCATACACTAGACACGTATTTCACGTGTGTTTATTTACATGAATTAATGATTGAGGTTGTGATAAAGCAGGTGCCGAGTATAATTGGTTTTCTACTGGGAACTGCTCAGTTGCTTCTCTATGCTCTCTACAGAAATCCCAAATCTTCACTTCCTCACAACTTGGAAGATGCTACTACACAACCACTTATCACTCCCGACCACCAATCAACTTATCATAATAATACTACTACCATACCTTAAACCAACCACCACTCAGATTTTCAGACCAAACACCGATCTGTTACTGTTTCTATGTTATTTTTTATCATACTAAATGAGTAGATAAATATGAGTGGGAGGAACAGAACAGGAATGTAATCTGGGCTGGGTTGGGCCGGTCTGGGTTGGGTTGGGTTGGACCGGGCTGGATTGAGCCGTGATTGTATTGTGCGTGTTTGGAATTTGTTATAGAATGGGCCTGTTGATCTTTTGGCCCATTATGAAGACACGAGTTGGGCTTGGTTCTTAAACTGTATTGGATTTGTCAGCCCAATATAGATTGGGCTATTTTATGATTTTGTTTATACATAGATCTGCTTTTCAATCAATTCTTCAATATTTAATTGATTAAAATAATTAATGATGGTGCCCAAAAAGTCTAAAGGGGGGTTCCTTAACGTGGAGTATAGTCAATTGACATTTTTGTCTTATATGCAACACGAACACAAACAGGTATTATATAATAATAAGTGAATACAGATCCGTAAATCTGTATTAATATTTGTTTATGCAAGTATATGTCTTTTCGTGTTTCATCATTAAATATTTGTCATATACGTGAACTTTATTGTTTTTATTAGTTTATTTTAAAATAAAAAATGTTATATTGTTAGTAACTCAAACAAACAAAGGACACGTATAATTGATAGAAGAAGAATATTTGTATGAGGCAAAGAGAGACAACTAATTCCATGGATCAATAATTTTATACAAGCATAGCATCCAATGTATAGTATATATAATTATGTATTTAATAAAATGGAATAATTTCCATGTTGAATTTTGGGTGGTATATAATTGCTAGTATATTGTATATTTTTATGTGTTTTTTTTTTTCAGACTTATTATTTAAGATTTCAAACAAGCATCCAATGTCTAATTATTTATATATAAATATATTGAAAAATATAAAAGGAGTATTATGATTGGATTGTTAAAAGTTTAAATATTAAATATTGTTTATATTTTTTCTTTTATTTATTTATTTATTTTTAAGATGAAACGTGTGATAGTGACAGGAGAGAACACGGAGTGTGGTGTAATTTGATGTGATGAATCTAACGGATGGGGACATGATATTAATAAATATGACATGTATATGTGTATGTAATAGTAATAAATAGCGGGGTCTGTCACACTAACGACAAAATATTCAACAATATCAATTTTACAATTACATCGAAAATAAAATTTTAATAATAGAAATTAAAGTTACAGTGACAAGAAAAATAATGTTTTATATTAGTACTTATTAATTACAAATCCTGACTCCGTTCTGCTCCTTTGATAATTTATATATATCTATAAAGCGGAACTCTCAGCGGATCCCACAGAAATGACGTGGCACCGCGAAGAGTTCAGCGTTAGGTTGAAAAACACCTAAAATCACGATTTTTGAAACTCAATCGAATTTTACAAATCAAAATGCGACACCTGTATTTTTTAAATAAGTTTTGATTGTTTTTCATTATGGATCGATTACTTCTCAAAATTAAAAAAAAAAATAAACAAGAATATACTAACAGACAAATCTATTAAATCTATTAAATGTCTATTAATTGTGTGACTTTTCAATTTTATAACATCTTTTTATTATTTTATTCGTTTCGTGTACATTTCCCCTCATTTATCTTTGTATTTATATCATCCATTCTCTCACATGTATATATATTTCTCATTTCTCAACAAAAAGCAATCAATTGCAATGCAACCAATGGTAAATAATCTTCTCCCTCATCTTTTTATGCAAATGTTTATATTTTTATTTTGCTACTTCTTCTTGATAAGGAATTGCAATAAGATATGCAAATCTTAAGATGTTTCTAATTTTATATTAGTTTTGATGATGTATTGTTAATATATTGATTATTGTTATTAGCTCTATATATATAAATTCTTAATTTTTATTATCTCATGTATTTGTGTTGTTCTAATGTAATTTTTTATTTTATAGTTTTATATGGAAATTTGTTGGCTATGTCACCATATACGTTGATTACGATGAATTAAAAAAATTGGTGAGTTATGATTTATTTCTCTTTGCAATTTTCCACATTTGTTCTATTTTTTTTTAAATAATTATTTTTAGATTTTTAATATAAATAAGTTATGGATCACACTGTCTTGAAAATAAAAATAAATTTCTTCAAATTTTTTAGTTTTTTTTATAAGATTTGTGCAGTTTAAAATTTTAATTAATTCAAATTAATATTTTAAAATTATAATTTTTTTTCCTTTTTTTTTGTTTTCTTATGCAGATAAAGGAATGTCAAAGAAATATTGAAAGATGTGAAATTCTCGAAGAAAGTAAATGAAAGTGTAGTTTTTTATTTTTTCCTATGGACATAAATGTCAAGTAAATATTATTGAAAGAACTAGATAGTCTTGAAGAAAGTAGATGAAAATGTAATTTTTATTATTAATTAAAATAATAATAAAGTATTCGAAGAATCTTTATAATTTTTTTATTTTCTAATTTAATAATAAATTTTCTTATTTAATGCTACTTGTACCAAATTCTTTTTTCCAAATGATTTCCGCTTCTATCAAAATATGTTGTGTACTAAATATTTCTATATGTTTTATTTTCTTTTCAATTATATTATTTTTTTTTAACGCGGGTGTTTAAATTAAAAATAAAAAAACTTAAATAGAGGAAAAAATTGGTGATACAATAACTTTTAATGGCGAGAAGAAACTATTGCGTAGTTGACAATTCATTTTTTTTAATTAATATAATATTTGCTTAATGTAAAAACTTTTATTTAAATTTGAAATATTAGTTTGAAATATTTTGATCTATTTATAATTTTATATTAGCTAATTTAGTGATATATATTACATTTAAAAATATCTCTCCACAGTTGGATTTGAAAATATTTTATTTGAAACAAATAGTTAAATATTGTATTATTCTTAAATTAAAAAATATATTATAATCATTGTAAATTAAATTTTTATTTAAGTATAATATTTTATTTTCCAAAATGTATTACATATTTAAAGATTTATTATTTTATTGTTATTATTGTATTTATTTTAAGAGTAATGCTAAATGGATCAATTTGATCCGGGTCAAATGGAAATTTTAAAGGTAAAAAGACTTGTATGTCCTTATTTAATGAGTTATTTTAACTATTTCAATACATTTAAAAAGATTCACATGGATTATACATTATATTTATTATAGATACATATTCATTCTCAATGCTCTGTTTCATGATATTTTTTATTATAAAGTTAATATTTTTTTTTATAAATAATTTTTACACTATTATTTATTATTATTATATTGAACAAATTATGGAAATCTTTTTGTTTAAAAAAATAAAAATATGCAGGTATATCATATTGAGATAAAAATAATATATTATTTAATTCAATCCACATAAATTTTATATAATAAAAAAATACCTATGAAAATTATATATGTAGGTATAATTTTAATTTTATTAATATATTTGGAAAATTAAAATTTATATATAACAAAAAAAACTACCAATTTATAATGAATAATTTGTGATAGTCTCAGACAATATTCACTTTTAATATTTGTATTGAAAGAAAAAATTAAAAATATATAAATTATGATAAAATAATTAGTAAATCCAAAGGTAAGACTCACTAGGGCCCTAATCCTTAATTTTTTTATAGATTATTTAAACAAATTGAATAAATAGAATTTGAACAATAAAAAAGTAAAATAAGTAATAAATCATATTTGATTTTTTTAAAAAAAAATAAATAATAAAGAGAAAATTAAATATGTTAAAGAATTAAATTTTTTTTGAAAATATTAAAATAAATTTATCAACATATTAATTTTTTTATTTTTTTAAATATTTATTTATATAAATATATTTTTATATTTTTAATTTAATTAATTTTTTAATATTAATAATATTAATAATTTTTATAAAATTAAAATAGTTATATTTAATATTATTATTTCGCGCAACGCGCGAGCAATTCTACTAGTATACTATACTATCCAATTTAATTTTAAAAATAAAAAGAGAATTTCTTATCCTAATAAGAAAAATAAATTGGACAAACTCTTCGCTAGATGTTGCCTAAAAATTCGATTCGTCTCGAAAACACAACCATGTATTACCAGCACCGGATAATATTATTTGTGCCTCATATTTACTCAATCAACATATTAGCAACTCTACATATAAAGCCAACTATATACATCAAAGAAATTAGAGTGGTGGTGAAAACAAGGTACATTTACATCTTCTCATCATGATCAGGTGAGATAAATAATGATGTGTGTGTAGCAATTGATTGAGAAACTTGACTTGAGTCTCAGATGGAGGAAGAAGAAACTGCAATAGTGAAAGAGAGAGTCCTCCTCATGAATGTGTGTGAGGACCATTTTCTCTACATATGACGACAACATAACATATACATATTGGTTGGGTGATAGATAAGATAAGATAACATCACAATCTTAATCAAATCGAGTAGTTATATAAACATCTATAGTGGCATTTCCATCATAGTACTACTTACTAATTTGTGTTCTTAATTGTAATGTAATGAGAAAAAGAAGACAATAAAGAGCTAGTAACTTTATATAGGTTGAAGCTTCATTAAAAGCTTCACCGACTCAATTTTATTTGTCTAATTAATATTGCTGCTACTACATCTTCTTGGGACTATAGTTTGGCATTGGCAATGCAAATGACTGTAAATATGGTGTCACCAGTAGCAACCTTGACACGTATGTGCTTTTGCCTCGAAGAAGAAGCCAAAATGTATTAATTGATATCTTCTGAGGTCTTCCAAATGAAAAGGGTAAAAGATATGTTTGAAATTGTAAAGAAAGAGGACAAAACAATAGGCTTTTCTTTTGTGTGTTATTCTTGGACAAGGAAGAAAACTTCGTTGGGAAATTAGCATAGATGATGAGATGACCATCTTTGTGCTTCATATCATACATGGTGATGGCGCTCGTGAGAATATCGGATACTCAATATTCATATTCATATGGGTACCTGTCCAAAACAAATTTTATTCATATTCTTCTTTATATTATTTTAACTTAGGTTTTTTTTTTTTTTTTTTTTTTTTTTTTTTTTTTTTTTTAAAAGCCACATAAATTAGTTAAATTCGGAAAATATTCTATTTTATTAGAAGTGTCAAAATGTATATTAACAGGTCGTATCAAACTAAATTCCACCTGGTTTATTTATAAATGAGCGTGTTGTGTTCAACCCATTTATTATCCACCCTTTTATTGTATTTGTATTAAAGCGTCTCAACCAATCGAATCGAATTCTAATTAATTATTTATGCACAGAAAAATAATATTAAATAATTTAAATAAAAAGCACTTTAATAGAGTAATGAATTTTATTTTAAAAAAAAGTGTATAAGATGGTATAAGTTGAAATTAGTATAACACGGTTAAATATATATTATAAATTTATTAATTTTCTTTTTAATATATAAAAATAATTTTTTGAGTGTAGTTAAACGGATTAATCGGGTTGACACGTTAACCTATTGAGGAAATCTGACTCTACCCAACTATTTATTCATCGTGTCATAACCAGGGAGAGCACTTTTCGGTTTTTACCGAAACCGGACCGATAACTGAAAAAAAATTCGGTTCAATTAACCGAAAATATGTATATTTTCGGTTTTCGGTTTTGGTATTGAAAATTTTCGATTAACCGAAATCCGAATTTTTAACCGAAAATTATAGTTTTAAGGGTTTTATCTTAAAATTTATTAGAAAAAATTAATTATTTTTAAGAAATAAGTATATATATTGTCCATATATTTGGTTTTCAGTTAATTTATTGAAAATTTTTGTGTTTTATCTTAAAATTCATTTAAAAAATTTAATTATTTTGAAGAAAATATAATTTTTCGGTTAATTATTCGGTTTTTGGTTAATAATTCGGTTAACCGCAAAAATTTGGTTTCGATTTTCGGTTAACCGTTTTAATTTCGGTTCGGTATTCAGTTATCAAAATTTGAAGTTCGGTTAACCGAAAACTGAATTTTCAGTTTGGTTTCGGTTAACCGAATTCTCAGCCCTAGTGATAACCAATTTTGACACTTTTAATTTTCATCATTTTCTTTTTTTATTTCTTTTACTGTAACTAAACAATTTTCATCGATCTAATTCCCTCCATTTTCTAAAAGGGTAGTAAGTTTTCACAATTAATATGTTAATTTAAAATTAATAAAATTTTATATTTTTGATTTTTTGATTTTAATTATTTCATTTTCTTTCTCAAGTAAAAATAATATATAATAATTTTATTTTTTATTGCTTCCTGATTTTTTTTTAATTTTTTATTTATTTATTTGAGATAATTTAAGTTCGAATCACGTTCTTATAGCATAAAACCTGGCCGCCACAGTTCAGCTTCTCCATAACCACGATTAGTGTCATCCAATCCAGACCAATACTTGATGCGGTTCAATTTTCAGTGACGAAAATTGGACTGGTGAAGAAAATGGCATAACCCCTATATTAGTTAGGAATTATTTTCTTTTATTTGAAGGGTTAGATTTTTATGTTTATTTATATTATAGTATTAGGGTTTCTTTTTATTTTGATTAGATTTTTTATTATTTTTATTAAAATTTCTAATTAGTTTACTATATTTATTATACTATGTCAATTAGGAATATATTTTTCATTATATTTATATTATTAGATTTTCTAATTAGTTTTCTAATATAAGTATGTTATTATGAGATCTTGTAAAATAAATTATTTAAGATTTTATTTCATTTTAATAAGAATATTTTGACTTTGCCATAATTAATCCCTTAGAATAAGGTTTCTTTTCCTTTGTATTAGGGTTTTCAATGTCCCAGCTCAACGAATTTGGATACCAAGAAATTCATGAATGAGTCTAAACAGTCTTGTCTCATTTCCTTCTGCATTATTTGGTGTGTTGGCGATAAGGACGATGCCTATTTTGTAGTGTCCAACCCCCACACTCGAAATAGCCGGAGTGTGGAGGCCAAAATGCTACATCGACTCCTACCTATGTACATATACATATATATTTCATACTCATTCATAAAAGCATTAACAAATCAATGGGCGATTGAAATACTTTTAAATAAAGCTTAGCTTGATACTTATTTAATAAAGTTTATTAACAAAGTCATTAAATAATACCAAACTCGAAACACAATATGATATCAAGCTTAGTGTTCAACTCGTCACTAGGCTAAGTGGACAAGTTGACAAAAGAATAGTTTAGTCAATTACGTATAAATTTTGAGTATAAAATGACTGGAAATGAAATTGATGCCATGTGAGGAATGTTTAATGTGTGGTGGGAGGGTGGGGGAGAGGGGATTCTAATACTTGCTCGATCCACCTGAACACATATCCATGTCGAAAAAAATAAAAAAATAAGAAAATTTGAGAAATGAAAAGGGTAAACTATCGATGCCTAGTAAACAGTCTCATACTCAAACAAACACATACAAGAATACTTATTTCATTAGTTAAAGTGTGGACATAAATGCAACCTAATTTCTCAAAACATCATCACATAATCAACAACATCCGAAAGGGATCATAAAATAGAATTGGAACATGAAGTAGGTCATCACGCCCTTGTAATCTTGACCAGACCACCACTTTTCTGACCAGGCCGCTAAAATAGGTAAATTAGCCTTTCAGACGCTCTGGTTGGCGCCTTGATCATTGACCAGGCTACGAAATTTGATACCGAAAAAAGAAAACATGATTTGGAGCTGGAAGAGAAAAAAGTAGGAGTGGGGAGTGTTAGTGGAGGTGGGGTGTGACGAGCCTAGATCACAAGTTTGAGCCTAATAAAACCCAAGCCCAAATTCCACCCTCTATACCGACCCAATCATCTGCTCTGCTCTCAATTTTGTTCCCGAAAATATTTTCCGACTCTAAAAATATATTTATACCACCAAATCATGTTTAAACTCAAAGGGCACATTCAATTCAATAAAAATCAAATTTTCCATAGTCGAGTCCGGTTTTACAAAAAATCATTTCGAAACCAATTCCAATAGTTAAAATTGATTCTACACTTCAGAATTTGGTCTCTAATTACTATTTTACCATCATACCAGATTTTCAATCTTTCCCGATGCGAACATTTCGAAAATCAATTTTTATAAAAGCCAAATTTTTAAATAATAAAATATTTAAAAAAAATTTAGACCGTACTTGTGGACATTACAATTCTACCCCCTAGAAAATTTCATCCATGAAATTGTCTGGTTCGAATATATGAGGATATTGCCTCCTCATTGCATCTTCAATTTCCCATGATACCTCTTCCACCATACGATTACACCACAAAATCTTAACTTGGTGTATCGTTGTATTCCTTAAGACCTCAACCTCTCTAGCCAAAATCTAAACCGGCTATTCTCTTAATTCAAATCTGGTCTAAACTCAATCTCTTCACAAGTCAAAACAAGAGAAAAATCTGATCACTATCTTCAAAGCATGGATACATAAAACTATTATGTATCTTCTCTAACTCCGGTGGCAATGCCAACTTATAGGCAGGGGGGCCAATGTGTTATGTCATTTCGTATGGCCCGATAAATCGAGGAGTTAACTTCCCTTTCTTGACAAGATGGAGCACCTTTTTCCACGGAGATATTTTGAGGAAAATTTTATTGTCCATATTAGATTCAATCTCATTTCTTTTCAAGTCAGCATATGAGTTTTGGCAATCCAAAGTTTCCTTAAGTTTCTCTTTTATAATTCTCATTTTATCCTCCGCTTCGAGTATCATATCCAAACCAACTATTATGCTCCCACTTAGTTCGGTCCACCAAAAGGGTGTTCTACATTGTCTCTCATACAATGCCTTATATGGAGTCATCTGGATATGTGATTGATAACTATTATTGTAAACAAACTAAACCAAAGGCAAGTATCGCTCCCAAGAACCCTTGAATTTAAGCACGTAGCACTTAGCATATCCTCCAAGGTTTGAATTACCCTTTCAGATTGCCTATTGGTTTGTGGATGAAATGGCGTGCTAAAATTCAACTTAGTTTCAATGATGACCTGAAATTTCTTCCAAAAACGTGAGGTAAAATGCGAATCTCTAACAGATACAACCAAAGCATGCATCACTTCCTACTCAATGCATCCACCACCACATTCGCCTTCCCCGCATGGTAATTAATTACAAGATCGTTATCCTTCAAAAATTCAACTCACCACCATTGCCTCAAATTCAACTCCTAGGATTTGGCATTGGATCTTGGTTTTTAACCAAACCGAAACGATCCGGACTGACCAAGACCAAATTAGTCGGATTTTGGACTTATTTTGGTTGGTCCGGTTTTATTAATTAAAAAACTAAATCATTTGATCTCGGTTTTGTTTCATCCTTCCAAAACCAACCCAACTCGAATAACCGATTTCAATTATAAAAAATAAAAAATCTCAAACGTTCAGTTAAAAAAAAATTAAATCATAACAATTTATAATTAAAAATGTATTTTTTATTTTATTATTATTAATATATATTGTAATTGATTTTGGGTATTATGTTCTAACATTTTTATAATTAAATATTTCTACTTTAGTCAGGTTCTTGCATTGTAATATTTCAATATTTTTTAAAAAAGAAATATATTTAAAAGAAAAAGAAAAACTTACTTCGTAAAATGAGTTTTCAATCTAATAAATGATAAATTAATTTTAAAATGAATATTATAGAATATCATGATACTACCAATATAATCATGACGGGTGCCGAGTCCATCAATATATAATTAACCTGTAACACAAATAAATTTAAAGCAATCAGTGTCGATCTCGCAGAGAACGAAAATCAATAATTGTAAATGTAAATACCAAATCAAAGTTTGGGGTGTAAAATATATGAATAATTAAATTAAAAATGAAATTAATAGAATAAAATAATCAAAAATATTTAAACATTTAGCTAACTCAACTTATTCCATGTAAATATTGATCATTGAAACTAAGCATATATACATGCATATATATATATATGCAGTTTAATAGTCACAGTAATAACTATTAAAACCAAACTGGTCGATTTTATCTATCTATTTTGGTCGGTCCGGTCCTAAATATGACAAAACCGAGTAATTCGGTTTTGTCCTAAAAAAACAGATTGACTCGAACCATGCCCACCACCCCTGTCAACTCATTTTGTATAGGGAAGTATTGTAGGCTCCTATGGTCCGTGAAAATTTGACAATTGGGACCACACAAATAATGCCTCCAAAATTTTAAAGTGAACACTATAATTGCTAGCTCTAAATCATGAGTTGGATAACTGTACTCATGTGATTTATGTTGTTGTAAGGCATAAGCTACCACTTTGTTGTCTTGTGTAAGCACGCATCCAACCCATGTAAGGACGCCTCACTATAGATCACATAATCCAACCCTTTTACTGGTTGAACTAGGATCGATGCCTCCGTAAGCAACTTGTTGAACAAGTCAAAACGTTCTTGGTATTTGCTAGTCCAATCAAACTTAAGTCTCTTATGTAGAAGCTTAGTCAAGGGAACTGTAATTCTAGAGAATCCTTTAACGAAGCAGCGGTAGTAGCCCTTTAGTCTAATGAAACTTCTTATCTACGTAAAGTTTCTAGGTGGTTATCATGCCAAAATTGCCTCTAGTTTCTTTTATTCTACACTTATACCTTCATTTGAAATCACATGCCCAAGGAAATGGATTTCTTCCATCCAGAACTCGCACTTCAATAATTTTGCATAAAATTGCTTCTTTTTTGACACTTGCAAACTATCTGAAGGTGCTTGTTATGATTTTCCTTGTCCTTAGAGTAGATCAAAATATCATCAATAAACACCACTACAAATTGATAGAGGAAAGACTTGAAAACCCGATTCATTAAATCCATGAAAATGGATGGTGCATTTGTGAGCCCTAAAGGTATCACTACAAACTCATAATGTCTGTAATGTGTCCTAAAAGCAGTCTTAGACATGTCATTTTCCTTAATTCTCAATTGATGGTAGTCCAATTGTAAATCATATTTTGATAACACTCATGTGCCTCTCAATTGGTTAAATAGATCATCGATTATTAGGAGCAGGTACTTGTTCTTTACCATTATTTTATTAAGTCGTCGGCAATCGATATATAATTGAAAAAAACCATTATTCTTTAAAACGAATAACACCGGTGCACCCCAAGGTTATACACTTGGTTGGATGGACCTCTTATCCAAAAATTTCTTGAAGTTGAATTTTTAATTCTTTGAATTCTGCCGAAGCCATAGACGTCCCTCCCGGAGCAAGCTGAATGCCATAGACGTCTCTCCCAGAGTAAGCTGAATGGTAAATTCAACTTGATATTAATTAAAAAATATTTTAAAGAATGGGAGTGAAATCTAAAATTTCCTTGTTCATTAATTAGATGAATAGTTTTTTTTTCTTAATTCCACTTACACATTAAGGTAGATAGTTATAAAAAACAGCCAAACAAATTACCATAGAAAACCCACATGATACCATAAACACAAAAACAGTCGGAGGTAAATACGAGAAAGGAATGTGAAAATTGTCCTATTTTAAAGAAAATGTGTCCTAAGGGAGGGATGACATTATATTATATGGCTACATAACATAACGTTACAAAAATGATTCTATAACGTTATATGTGAATGAATGGGAAGGCGAAGTCAGTATTCCACGTGCTTCTGGGGACTCTCTCCGCAGTCCACTCCTATTACCAGAATACCCTCTCTCTCTCTCTTATTTTTATTTTTCACTCAATTGCACTCTCTGACCCTCTGTTCCCTTCCCTTCTCTTCTATTGTCTTCTCTCTCACTCTCACTCTTCACACAACACAAAAGCCACATACAACCCTAAACACACACACTGTACTTCTGAAGAACAAATTAAAAAAAAAAAAAAAAAACAAACAAACAAACAATACAAACACGTCTCTCTGCCTGTTCTTGAATATATGAGTGAAAGAGAAACAGAGTAGAAGAAAATGGAGGCGGGTAATGTTGCAGACAACAACAATAATCAGGATGACATGGGAGATGGAATGCAGTGCAGTGATCATCCTTACAGAAGCAACCCAGGTGGGATCTGTGCTTTTTGTCTTCAAGAGAAGCTAGGCAAGCTTGTTTCTTCTTCTTTTCCATTACCTATTCGCGTTTCGTCATCTTCCTCTTCTTCTCCTTCCTTTAGATCTGACATTGCTGGTAGTTCTTCCAATAATGCCGTTGCTTCCTCTGTTTCTTCTTCTCTTTCTCTCTCTGTTCGTCCTGCAAATAAGACTAATCGTAGCGCTAGCACCAGAGACGAGTATTACTCGAGAAGGGCGAGGATTCCGTTCCTTTTAGCCAAGAAAAAGAAGAAAATCATGGCTTCTTCGTCTTCTGCTGCATCTTCAGCCGCTGCTGTAGCGTCGGATCGTACGGCTAATATCGTTTTCAAGAGAAGCAAATCGACTACGATTCCAAGACGAGGTACCCACTTTATTGAGACTGATGGGGACGAGTTTAGTCCGAGGAAAAGAACCGGGTTCTGGTCGTTTTTCTATTTGTCCGCTTCTTCGAGCTCGAAATCGTCTTCTAACACCAGTACAAAGAAGGTTGAGAAACCGACAATGGTGACAAGTGGGTCTAACGGGCAACAACTCACCAAGTCGAAGGAGAAATGTCTGGGTGCTTCTTTGTCGAGAAAGTCAAATCACGAGGTTGTGATCGAAGAAGACGACAGTCCGAACAGTCAAGCGACCGGTTCCGCTTCTTCATTTGAACGCAAGGTTTCGAGATCCAGATCTGTTGGCTGTGGAAGCAGAAGCTTTAGTGGTGATTTCTTCGAGAGAATCTCAACTGGGTTTGGAGATTGTACTCTGAGAAGAGTAGAGTCGCAAAGAGAAGGCAAGTCAAAGGTAAACAACAGCAACAATGGTGGTGGTGTTGCTATGAAGGAGAGAGTCAAATGTGGTGGGATTTTTGGTGGGTTTATCATGACTTCATCATCGTCATCATCATCTTCATCCTCTTATTGGGTGTCATCATCTGCTGATCAAGACCATCATCATCACCATCATGGTAAATCAACGGCTGGGGTTTCATCATCATCAACAGCAACAGGACTGGCACATGGAAGGACCAGGAGTTGGGGTTGGGCTTTTGCAAGTCCTATGAGGGCTTTTACAAAGCCTTCTAACAAAAGAGACCATACAATCAGAGAAGCTGTTAATAAGGACACTACCCCTAATCTGGACGCCATTCCATCTTTGTTAGCTGTGAGAGGCTGATCAACAACAACCACACAACACAACAAAACTTCAATTAGGAGGGTCCTTACATTTTGGGGTATACATTAAATTTATCTGTTTAATTCTCTCTTTTCTATCTATCATCATCAATTAATCTCTTGTTTCTAATATCTTTCATGTTCATTATCTAGTACTGTTACTGCTACACTTAATTATTACTATTATTGTTATTATTCCTACTTTTCTATGTAATTTGTTTCATCATCATCATGTCCAAATTAAGATGATGAGACTTTGACTAGTACTATGTAATTTGGTAGTTGGCTTTTGTTGTGATCTATTTGGTTGTTCTTTGCTGATGAATATGATTGTATTATTAATCATTGCTATTTTTCCTACCCTGTATTTGTAAATTTAGCTGTATTTACACTTATTCTTTATTAGCTTAATAGCTAGAAATTTCACTATGTCACATGCATACACATGTTTGTTGGTGTTAGACATGTTGGAAGATCTAGCTTAGACAGCTTATAGACTATAGAAATTTTGTTCTTAGTATGAATTAAATAAGCAAAATTTAAAAAGAAGTTAAAAGACTTGGTTGGTTGTGTATTGATGTTGAAATAAAATAATGTAGTTGAAAAAGCTGAAGGAAATCTAGATCATGATTCATAACTAGCAAAAAAGCAAAAGGAGGAACTTTTTATTTGATATGGGTAGTTTAACTTTTACCATTATGGTGTTATTGTTAGAGATGTGTTGACCAGAATAGCAGATGCAGAGACTAACCATAAATAAACTTTGGTAGATAGAGGAGGATTAGAACTTGTAGGTTGAGAAGATGTGTGCAGTGGCTGCTACTATTTTATCAGAAGATGCTTTCTACTTGTTCTAATACAGATACAGAACATTTAGTTTCTGCTTTCTTTGTTTTCCTATCTAAGATTGTAAGTTTATAAGTAGATTTTATAGAGGAATTAGATTGAAAAGAAGCATTACGTGGGGTATTATTATTACGAAATTGAATGGAGAAAAGGGGAAGGTAGAAAGATCTTAAATTATAAAAGAATGAAAGAGACAGAAGACTGTTAGCAAAGTACACAAATACAAAGAGACATGGGAAAAGCTGGTGTTGAAGGTCACTCTTTTTATTGGCACAGAACATTAATTCGTGGGTCCTTCAAAGCTTCCACTTCAATAATATGTGTATATGTATATATATATAATATTTAAAATAAATGAATAATCCAGAGAAATAAATAGTATATATACTAGATTTTATTTAGCTTTATGGTATGCTTTCTTCCAACACTCCCTTCTATGCGAAAAAGATACTCAGCTTAGATTCTTATGTTGTGTTACGTTATAATGATATGCATTGGGAATGACTGATTTCTCCTTTTTGAAAGCAAAACAAAAGAGCTTTTCTTTTGATCTCCTTTCTGTAATTGCCTTTTTCTACTCCAAAATGTGTATCTATAGCACTTGACATTATTCACATCCTAATAAGCCCTATAAAGCTGTGTGACAGAATTCAGCTTGAGAAGAGCAGTGTATTCAATTGAGAAGTGGATTGATTAATGAGGAAATGATGTTTAGGTAGGAAGATCAATGCTTTAATGGAGTTACAGAGTAGTTTCTTTAATGAGTATATGCTTTACAGCAGAGTGACCTATTTAATGAGAATAGATATAACATGAAGAAGTGAAAGTGACATGTAACCTATCAAGTTATTAAAACATTTGGTCAACCTGATGAGTGAGTAATCACATCAAGATAAGAGAGTACAAGGAAGAGAAGCGAAATATGTGTAATTGTTTGAGAGAGGGAGGGAACAGCTTTATCTATTCAGTTTGGTTTTTTCCCTGCGACCACTTTTAATGATGTCTGAAATTAGAATTTAGCGAGTGTATGTATTACACTATAATCAACAACATTATCATTATTAGATCCTGATTTCAGACATGTTGATTTTCGACATTAATTACCTACAGGAAGAGCAAGTAGTAGTTTGTTTTTGTGTGGAGATGGAGACAGATGGGTTAAGTTTGATAGTTGTGATCAAAATAGCAGATAGGAGGAGTAATTAGAGGGAGGAGTTGGGTGTTGAATAGAGAAGAGAGAGGGCCAGGGCCAGGGCCAGGGCCAGGGCCTGGGCCAAGGGTGGGCGTGGGGGCAATCATGAAGATGTCACGTTGGATCGGGCCGACCTTGTAGTTCCACTTTTGGACAACTCTATCCTTCACTATTTTGTCAGCAATCACTCCCTTCTCTTCTATTCTCTACCTTGGTGTATATATTACCACCTTGTATATTGGTAGGTGGATGATTTTGATATTGATATTGATATTGATATTGGTATTACCAGTGTAATAATGCCCACGGAATATAAAGCATACATTACATACATACATGTATTAAAATAATAATAAATTTAAAAAAAAAAAAAAAAAAAAAAACCTCTACGGTCAGTCCAAAGGCGAGTTATATGGATACAGTAGGGAAGGAGACAGACAAGGTGTTTTGGGCCGCTTTTATGGGCTTTTGGAACATACGAAGTCCAGAACCCATATCATGGGCTGACCATGACCCGTTCAAATCATGATTTTTTGTATTTCATTTAAGCTTCAAAGATATTTTATAGTTTTTGTGTTGTACATATAATATGTATTGATGTAATGAATGTTGCATATAAGAAGAAAATCATTGAAAATAATATTATTCAAATATACTTGCATATAAGAATATTAGAAAATCATTGAAAATAATATTACGGGTGTTATGTACTTGCATATCAGATGAAAGGCATATATCCTGATTCCGAAGCTATAACCTTACCCACCCATTGTATATTATAAGTTATAACCAATATATTTGGTTTCAAGAAGCAGAGAAATAAACAAAACACAAATATCAGTCCATTGATATAACCAGACGAAACAAACATCAAACTTTAGATTAAAAAAGAACAACAGATGAAAAGATCCGGTGCGGGCGAGTAGACAAAAGAGACTCATGATCTGGGCTTATGGTTCAAGAGCATAGTCCTGAGCTCAACAGGATCAATCTCGACATTAGAATTCTGAGGCCTGTAGTAGCCCGTGACAGGATCAGGAGCCCATGCAGTAGAAGCAGACTCTTCTTTGATGATAGAGATCTTCTTATCCAAGATAGAAACCCTGGACCCTCCCGTACCGGATGATAAAACACCTTGTGCTCCACTCGCCGCATATCCTCTTCTACCGAGAGAGACCGAAAGAGCATCACCAGCGCGCTTCATAGACAGATAACGAGCCATAGCTGTCTCTGTATTGTATTATTCAATCCTATATGTATAAAAGCTACCATAGAAGGAGAAGAAGAGGAAAACTCTTCCAAATCCAATCCGACTACAGTAGCTGTAGAAGCGGCTGTGGTGTGGTGGCGGTGGTGTGTTTAGGGTTTTAGTATAAATAGCATGTAGAAGGGTGTGAAGAGGCGACGCGTGACTCATTCATTGGGGTTGGGTTGGGCCTTTCGGTCCACGTGTCCATTTATAACTGTCTAATGTGTCCTGACGACACATGGACGTGCTGACATTGACGATGACCCTGCCCGAATTTTTTAAGTATAAAAGTATGCGTCGGCATTATATCCTCATTATTTATTACTATCCAATATTCATTAGTTTTTGTAAATTGGAGATGGAGTAATACTCCACTCAGGATGATGATAAAGTTTTCGTAAGTTGGTGTGGCTACCACATATCAAATGTAATCATGGCTCCGGCCACAGCCACCCGGAATTTTCCAATTCAACTTGCTTCTATCAAACGTAACCTATTTGTCTTTTGCCTTAAAATAATAAATAAATAAATATCGTTTAAAAAATTAATTTTATATTTAGAATAATTCTTTTCCAATATACAAATATTATCTTTTTATTTAATTTACACTAATTTAGGAAAAAAGTTTCTTTTTATTTGATTAATTTTTTAAAAATAAATTCTAATATTTATACAAAAAAATCAATAAAATATTATTTTATTTTTTAAATTATTTAATTCAATATCAATCCTAATATCAAATAATAAATTTTTTTAAAGGAAGCAAAAATTTAATTTGAATATATGATTTTAGGAGAATTTGTAATTCCATCCCAATGCATGTTGATTTACTGTGGGTGGAAATTCCATACGAAAGGTTCCTCCCTACACAAATTTCTACCTTTAAACTAATTTTGCTTTTTCTACGTCTTCAAATTGATGCACTGAATTTTAACCATGTTATGGCAAACATGTCAATTGTAGGCTGATCAATACTTTTTAACGACAACGAATCTTAAAGAGACGAGGTAGGATGACAAACCTTTTTATTAAATTGGTTTGCAGGAATTGCAAATCAATTTTCAAATTACAACACCATGCAACACAGCCATACTATTCAATCGAACAAAACATAAATAACAATTTAACAGACATTGATCAACCAGGTGACCTTATTTTGATACATAAAAACATAACAACAATGAACAATCTGTTACACTAAAGAAGTTGAGGTAATCAAACTTGAAGGAAATGGAACCCAGCAGGACTTATGTTAGACACATTGAGGACGCCTAAGAGGGTGTTTTCTACGAACTGCAAAGGCGAAAGCAAGCTTCCCACAGCTGGTAGCTTCGCATTGCAGGTAGCGAGAGACGTGTTAATCATCAGACTGCAATTGGTTAACACTGAAGATAGAACAAACTGGAGAGGATCCAACAATATTGAAAATACTCCTGACCCATTTGTTGTTGCACTAGAAACAACAGTTCCATCTCCACATTGCAATTGCACTAGAGCATCTATGACAAATGACAATCAAAATATCAGTACTTAATCTAAGAACAGACATGAAAACCACACAAATGATCAGTGCCTACTTCGGAAAACAGGGGTAGAGGTGCCATTGACACTTATATTTCCATTGCTAGTGCAGTACACAATCCCTTGAATTCTAATCAAACCAACAAGGCCACTTATTAGCTCCAACTGCGCTTCAGCAATAGGAACAGTGACTGAAGCAATGAAGACAGAAACGAAGAGAAGTGTTTTCAAGTTCAAGGCCATAGACTTTTGGATGTTTAGCAATAATGTTACACATAGGTAATGGCCAATTTATAGGAGATGCAGAGGTCAAGTTGCAGCTAATTTTGGGTTGTTGATATGAGAATAGGTTTGTCATATATGAATATAGGAGTAGTCCATGCTATGTTACCACTATGGGGTTAACCTACATTTGCTTTGTCTAATTGCTATATGTGGTAACACTGTGCTGACAGATGATAGGATTTTTTGGTCTTGCTCTCTTTTGAGTGGTGATACTTCTTCCGACTTGAGGTATATTATAGTTTGGTCCATAGCTCTCAATACCGACTGCAAGCTTTTGCAGAGCACAATTCACTGGCAGAAAGGCACCGGAGAAAGTGACACTATATGTCGCATTATGCAAAACTCAGATATACTGTTTTACCAAACTCATGTAGTTCGAGACTGTCCTGGTCGAATATGTTGTTAAAAACCTTGGGTTCAGTCGATGAAAGAATTGTGGTTAATTTGTAGCTAAGTAGTCAAACTGTTATTATTGTAATGGTATTGTTCTGCAATGGAATTCCAGAATTGTTCCAGTAATGGAATCCAAGAACTTAGACTAACTGGGATCATAGTAGTGATCAATTTAGCATGTGCCTTTGAACATCATACAGGATCAAGGTCAAAATAAACTGTCATTCAGCTTAAAAAATTTAGATTGAAATACTGATTGACAAAAAGTGCAGTACAAGATTTAATGGCCTTCTAACCTATCTGGAAAGGTGCGAAACTATCTCATCAAGTTCTCAGAGAAATTCCATGGATACATGACTGAATAAATATGAGAACTGATTTCCGGGTAAACAAAGAGCAGTTTTACGAAGAATAACTTTATCTTTGCCATTGAGGTCTAGACAGCAAGTATGAACATCTAATTAGAAGTATCAACCAGAAGATTATCCATGCCATTCATGAATATGCAAAAACCAAGTCAAAAGAAAACTGCAACCACTGGTTTAGACATCATCAATGATATTAACTAAATAGTATGATGAAAGATGCAGATTCAACATAAACCGGGCTGCTGGGATTCATTCATTATCCAGTAATAGAAAAGAAAGGACATTTGGTCACTTAACCAATCATGCAGGTGGGACACCAGAACATCAAGGAAAGATATCATTTACAGAGGCCTACACACACTTGTAAAAGATTTTCACCTTTAGAAATAAAGACTGAGTCTTCTAAAATATTGAAACTGGGGGAGAGGCAAAATAGGCACCAGAAATCAAATACAAATCCAAAAGGCTTAGGATAAACAATTGCTTCAGGTAAGAGAGTCCAATATCCTCCAAAACCAGATATCAATGATCTTTTAACTTAATCCAAAAGGCATAAGTTTAAACAATTGCTTCAGGTAAGAGAGTCCAATATCCTCCAAAACCAGATATCAATAATCTTTTAACTTAATAGCATGAGATCATCTCCAACCCTCTACCTTACATTGTTCAAAACTGCACACCTATCATTCTCAATCTAATCCAAAAATACAATTCAATCGAGTTGAACAACCTTGTGTATTCATAATTATGTCTATTTAAAACCTCAAAACCCTGAACATAATACATAAATCAACAAGTTCTGTAAAACTCAAATTGCCAACAGTGTATAGATAATGCAAAATTTCATATCGCCAACTTCTGAAAAGTACACTTAAGAACCCTAGCTAGAGATAATGGCAAGCCATTAATTTCACAGATAGCAATACTAAAACCTGAAAACAAAAACAATCCAAAATGAGAACCAAACTCACTTTGTCTACTCTTCCTCCTCGCCTTCGTTTTCAGCAATATTGAAATATCTAAGTTCGTAGACGTTCCTGTCCTTGTTGGATGAAATCACACGAAGCCAGTCTCTCACATTGTGCTTCTTCAAATACTTCTTCGTCAAGTATTTCAAGTACCTGAATCAACAGCAAATACATTATACAGATTAATAATAACTGAATCGAAAAGGATTTTGATCAGTCAGTAGATTACCTTTTGGAGAAGTTAGAGTCGGAGGTGACGGTGATCTTAGTCTTCTCACGGGTAACGGTAACAGAGTCACCGAGAGCACCAGCTTTGCCGCCAACTTTGATACGCTCCTGCAGGAACTTCTCAAGTGAGGCGATGTCCATGATTTTGTCCTCGACTGGCTTCGCACAGTCGATGGTGAAGGTAGCTCCTTTCTTCTTTCCCTTGGCTCCGGCGCCCACTCCTCCGCTACCTCTGCTCATTTTTTTTTCCTTTGATCGGCTTCTCTACTGAAAAATTAGACAGAAAACTTCAATTGAAAGATTCAGAAGTAAGGATGAAGCGATGCAATGCAATTGAAATGTACGAGAGCTGCACCTATGGAATGAATTAGGGTTTTGGTGCGCCGCGGAAATGACAGGTGACAACACAGAGAGAGATTTTAGGGTTAGAGTTTTATTTGAAGAGTCGGATAATCTAATGGGCCTCAGGCCCGATAGTTAACTTAATTGCAGAGTGCAACTTCCTCCCTCGCAATTTTTTTTATTCAATTATGCTACTATGCTATACAATGAAAATATATTTTCAGATTTATTTATTTAAATAACTTTTTATATAATAATTAAATGGCAATGTTAACTTTCCGTTTAAATTTATTAAAATTAGGTTATTTGAATATATAATTCAACCTCCAAAATAATTTAATTAGGTAGATGTATAGATAAATAAAACATAAATTTTTTTACAATAAATTTTGTGGATAGTTTAAATATTAAAAAAATTTTTTAAAAATATTTAATCTTATTTATTTTTAACTATATGAAATTTTTGGATTGAAAATATTATTTTTAGAGTTAAAATGTGTGTAATTATATATATAAATTAAAAATATATAAATATCATAAAAATTATAATAGAAATTACTACATTTTATTGTTTATATAAATATATATATATATATATATATATATATATATATATATTCTTTGGCAGCAGCAGATAATAATAAATCATATTGATGAAGGTATTTTTCAATGCAAACAACTAGTAAGTGGTGGATATGGCTTAAAAGGTCTTATAATAATTATATATAAAACTAATGTACATTAAAAAATGAAAAAGAAAAAGTAGAAAACTCAAAAACACTCAGGAATGATGTCTGAAACTCTAATGGGACGAGACGACGGTGAATTGGCAACCTTAGCCAAATTATTCTAACTGCAAATAATATAATCACTGTTACATAATCTAAATTAACTTTATTGATAATCTACCAAACTTTGTGCAATTATAATAAGTAGAATCTAAACAGAGAAGGCTGATCCGGCACTGACGTCTTCTCTTTGACCGAATATACGTTCTTTGAAGTCAGTGATCATCAAAGGAAGTCCCTTCCGCAGTGGCACTACAGGCTCCCATCCCAACAGCTCTTGGGCCTTCGTAATGTCTGGCTTCCTCTTGTGTGGATCATCCTCTGTGTTCGGCTTGAACTCTATTTTTGCATTTGGGTCTATCACTTCTTGCACCACCTGTTAAATATATCATTTCCATAAATCATTTTGGTATATAATCTTTAAGGAATTACAAGGAAATTGGAACGTACCTTGGCAAGTTCAAGCATGGTAAATTCACCAGGATTTCCCAGATTAAATGGACCGACATGTTCACCTTCCATTAACCGCATCAGACCCTCCACCTAAAAGAGACACAATATCTGTCAAGTTTTCATCTTTACATTAACTTGACCCCACCTAAAAACAACTCACTCCACTCCCACCACAACACACCTACACCCTCATAACAGAAGTTCACATCGGGAATAACAGAAGTTACCAAGTCAGACACGTATTGAAAGCTCCTTGTTTGCTTTCCATCACCATAAACAGTCAATGGCTGCTTTCTCAATGCCTGTATACGCCATCCGTGTTTATATATCAGTAAAGATGGTGAAAATTAATTAAGAGTACATGAAAGCAGAGAAATGTTTTGCTCACTTGGGCTACAAAATTGCTGACAACCCGACCATCATCAAGGCACATACGTGGTCCATATGTGTTAAAAATCCTAGCTATTCTCACCTACACAAAGTATAGCAAGCTATTTTGTTAAATGGCGATCATATCAAATACACATTTATGAGATATATGGAGATATTACAACCTCGATACCAGCTCCTCTGTGGTAGTCCATGGTTAAGGTCTCTGCTGTACGTTTTCCCTCATCATAGCAGCTCCTTACACCTGCAGACGACCCCATCAACCCCACCATTCAACATGATATGATACCTTTGAAAATTATGAACATAGGTACCTTAAAACAATAATAACAAAAGTAAAAGGAAGGATGTATATGCTTACCGATGGGATTGACATTGCCCCAATATGTTTCGACTTGAGGATGTTGCAGAGGATCGCCATAGACCTCACTGGTGCTTGTCAACAAGAAACGTGCACCTATTCTTTTTGCCAGCCCTAACATGTTCAGAGTCCCCACCACATTGGTCTTGTGGATATCAAGATTAAGACTAACAAACTCTCAATAAACTAGATTTTTCTTTGAATTACTACTTTAAATTACTACTTTAAAATCATAACTACGTTATGTTGTTGAAAAGATTTATTTCCAGGAAGGAAAAGAGAAAAACCAGTGACCACGTACAAATGAATCATAAATGCATTTAATTCTTATAAAAAATCTACTGAGTGATGTTATTGTTCTAGTCTCACTCTTCTGCCAAGAGATGGTAAATTCAGTTTGTATGCGACAGAAAATAAATAGCCCCCATCAACATGACAACAAGCAGAGTAAATATCAATGAAAATATCTATCTATATATCTTTCTATAAAAGAAGAACAGATTCAAATGCATTTAACGAAACTATAATCCTGTTATGCAGATGTAATAATGCAAGAAGCTGTTATCAAGTTTATGGATGATAAAAGAAAAACAGAATGAAAAAGGATATGATGGTCTTGACAGGATTGAACTTGTAGTGAACAGGGGAGGCAGGGCAAGCCAAATGATAGATCTGATCGACTTCCAAAAGAATAGGTTCAACGACGTCGTGTCTAATGAGTTCAAACCTAGGATTTCCAAGATGATGCATCACATTGTCTTTTCTTCCAGTGAAGAAATTATCAACAACGATCACACTATCTCCTCTGTCCATCAAACGGTCCACAAGATGGCTTCCAACAAACCCAGCCCCACCAGTGACAAGCACGCGCAACCTCTTCCTCTTCAGCCCCAGCGGAATCCTCCCGTTACGCTCGGCATCATCCGCCATGTGATCTCGCCCCGCCTCGAACAGGACTCGTCGAGTCGGCATGGCCGACGATGATAGCGCCGTGGCCGTCGTGTCAATCAGGTGACGCTGATCACTCGACGAGAGAGGGAATCTGTTGAAGAACATAGCCGACATTGCGATCCCGGCCAGGAGACAGACGATACGCTGCGAGTGGAGGAGGTAACCGATAGGGCTTCTACATGTTTTGGTTTGAACTCTCGGTGAACGGTTCGGTGAATCGACGAGAGGGAGCTCTGATTGTTCCGTCAATTGCGTACGGTGAATCAATTCGTGATTGTCCATTTCGACGAAGTGTTTGTGTTGCGTTTGTTTGAGAGGGAGTGTGTGTCTACAGATATTTATTGCATGAAATTCCGCTCTCTGCAGCTCCGCGGATGGTGCTACACTTCTGGTTTTAGCCTTTATAAAATATATAGAGATATTTTTGAAGACTGTCACGTACAGTTCCTATATTGTCGAGATTTAGAATATAAAATATGAAATGTGGAGTTAACTGGTGAAGTTGTGACATTTCATCATCAGGTCGGTTTGGACATTTTTGCCCTTCATCTAAGGGTTTCATTTCAGCTAGTACATGTATTCGACCAGAAGTGTATTCAAGATCATTAAATGCCACAGGGCAGCTTTTAAATTTATAATTTAGGTTGAAGTGAGTCAATGCGATCAAAAACTAAATTGCCAAATTATTTGGCGATTTTCGCCTAATTTTGTACTTCAATAGGTTAAAAGTTACTTGCGACTTTTCTCGCTGAAGAAATTGAATACCCACATGGTATAAAAGTTACTTAGCTGAAGAAATTGAACATCCACATGCTTTTGGTCCGATAAGGATGGCGCTGATAGTGGCTAATATATGGAAACCGACTGAACTACGCTGCCTCTTAAGCAAAAGACGTGCATAAATACTATGGAAAAGGAATGCTTCCTTTTGAAATCATTAATGACTAATTTAAACTCTGTGCATGTGACTGTTCCGATGCTTCTTGTATAAAAATATGTGAAAAAGACAGGACCATTGCAATTGATAAAATCCTAACAACGTACTTCTCTGATTATACACAATCAGCACTTTCACTAGCTTATCATTTATCCTACTCCATGGAAAATTTTGTAGATTCTTGCTGATGCTATTACATAGCTACAATAATGTTACATGATTGTGAAAACATTGCGTAACAGGTATCAAATATCAACAATCAAATGAAACTAGAAGCGACGTATATCTTTAGGTGGCTTGAAGTTGATGGGATGAGTTTCGGGAGTGGCAGTTTCATCTTCTTTCCACATTTTTATAGTTTTGTCAGCTTCACATGTCACTAGTCTTGATCCGGTAACATCATAGGAGAGAGCATAAATACCAGCTTCACTGTCCAATGAGCCTGGGATAAATGAGCATAAACAAATGTTATAATTCATGAATCGGGTCTCAGTATGTAGAAATCAATAATTTAATAATGGAGTTAACGATCAATACCAGGCTGTACTATTGTTTGTGTTTGCTGAAAGTTGTGACCGCTCTTCCAATCCCAGAACCATATACTTCCATTGTCACCTTCAATCATATAAAGTATAAATAATTATAATCACCAAGATACAGCACAGGCATGATACTGAAGAAAAAACAGACAACTTCAGCGTAACGCTGTAAAACAGCAGGTTATTTCACTTTGGCATGAATAAGTCACGCCTCTGTGTGGTTTTAAAACAGAGAGATTTCATTGTAATGAGTAGCAAATACTCACCTCCTGTGGCCATGACTCCGTCCTCATTGACCGCCATCGCATTGATGATAGTTTTCTGCTGTGAGCTGCTCAAAAGAAAAAATAGGTAGCAGTTCAAATAAATAAACTAAGCAGTCACTAAATTTCATAGGCTAACAATAAGGAAATAAAGCAGCAAACTATAAACCGATTATTAGGTGTGCAATAGGCACAACCTCATGAGTTACCAAATTGAACCCAACAAAAACTTCTAGTCAACATAATAATTTTCTAATGAAAAATATGAACTGTATCAAACCCAAATTGAACCCAACAAAAACTTCTAGTCAACATAATAATTTTCTAATGAAAAATATGAACTGTATCAAACCCAAATAAGTTGCAGATAGAAATCAATCACAGCCAATGTGTAAATCTAATGCTCCTCAATTGGTGGATCTATAAATATGATTTAACTAGAGGAATTTCTGATACTTGAGAAACCTCCGTGATTTGCCCCTCTCACTCTGATGAATGTGCTAGAGGCAAGAGAACAGCTGGATATATAAAAAGCCTTCATAGTCAAGTCTGACTATCAGATCAGTGTTTTATAAAGGAAAACTTACAGCATGTTGTGGCAAAACTCTCCCTTTGGAAGACTAAATTTCTTAATATTTTCAGCTGAAGCAGATGCAAAATAATCCCTGCAATCAGATAAGAAAGAATTCGAGAATTATATCATCAACTAAAATCAAACAATAATCAAGAGTGAATTACAGGAAAAATATTTGACAACTTACTCTGTAGGATGCAATGCCATTGCTCTAACTGATTTCTTATGGTGTGTAAGCGTTAGCATTGTTTTCCCTACAAGAAAGAAGCATCAAGCGTTATTTAATTTTTAATTAAATAAATAGCAAGAAAATGCAAATATAAAGGAGGGGGAGTGAAGAAGAGAAAAACTATAAATACCATATCTGAGGTCCCAGAATTTAATGGTTGAATCATGGGAACCAGTAACTACTTGAGGATCCTGGAATCAGAAGCAACATTAGAAGAAAACAAAATGGCCTTGAAACACAAAATAGGTATCACCAAAGGAAATAAATGAGAACAAAATAATATCATGAAATCAACAACAATATACACTCGTGATATGATTCCGGAGTAAGAACAAATGATTAGAGATAAAACAATATACTTCCAATGAGAATAGTGATATAATGTTAATTATGAGGGATTTGAGAGTTACAGTCACATCAGTAGTAGCACTGGTCTCTCCAATAAACAAAACCAGGTACCAAATCCTAGACTCCTCATTCCATCCTGAAACACCTATTTATACAGCATAATGTGGCATTTAATTTCCAAAGGTTGCCTTGCTATACCACCTCCCTCTCCACTTGATGCCCTCCCAAGTACCGTCCTTCACGGACAAGACCACTATGAGAATCACATCACAACACTAGCTTATGAGGGAGAGCCAAAACCCTTATATACCTCATACCTACATAATTAGTTGATGTGAATTCCAAGTCCCATATCTGACTACTTGGATCACAACATTATCCCACCCTTCATAGCCGGTGGCCTGGCAATTCATTCAACCTCTTTGGCCAGTCAACCGTCCTAGGTAGCCTTTCTTGTGTTAATGAGGGCTTTGCTTTAAACAACTCAACAGCCCTTGCCGATCACAACCCTCCGCATGTGAATGCGTGTGATCTGAAGTACCAGACAATGCCACTTGGATCATAATCCTTTAAAAGATCATAGTTGGGTTTGTGTGAGTCTCTGTCTACCCAAATCGAATCTCCTCCCTCAGCAGTAGTGGTTGTAATGTAGACTTTCACTAGATAAAGTTCTAATATTCTCCAAATTTATTCACCATGAAACGTCTCACAAACCAACTGCATCAGGCCCCATTAAGGCCCCCTACACTTGCCCGCAGTTGTACATCTCTCCTCTAACTTCCATTTCTAGCACCTTTCGTGACTTCAGTATCGGTCAGACCTAGGGCAGAGAATTCGGTTAGCTGAAAACAAACCGAATTTTCGGTTTTTGGTTAACCGAACCTCAAAGTTTGCTAACCGAAAACCGAACCGAATTTTAATCAGTTAACCAAAAACCGAAACCGAAAACCGAAATTTTTCGGTTAACCGAAAACCGAATAAATTGATAAAAAATAAATTTTTTCTTCTCTTCAATTGTGAAGCTCACATCATTGAAGAAGAGATAAGAATAAAGAGATATTAGGACAAGAAAAGAATAGGAAACTTGGTGACTAAATGGTGAAAAATAGAAAAATAACCTAAAAATTAATGTTTTTGGTTATTTATTCGTTTTTTCGGTTAACCGAAAATTTTGAATACCAAAACCGAAAAGAATTTTTCGGTTAACCGAACCGAAAACAGCCATATTTTCGGTTAACCGAACCGAAATTTTTTCCGGTTTTCCGTTCGGTTTCGGTAAAAGTCGAAATCAGCTCACCCCTAGTCAGACATGTGCTCTTGGCCAATAATTGCAATCGTGCACAGCCATCTCAATTCCTCATGCAGTTCAATGTTAACATTGGCAATTCCAGTTAACCCACCCCTATAATCTAGGCCAATTTTGATATCTGCATACAGACTGACCCAATATGGTACCTCTGTCCATTGACATGCCAAGGACACATACAATTCAAACCGTACTGCACCTGGTATTCTCAATAAACTTCAGTCCTCCCTACTGCAATCAACACAGAATCTCCCATCCAAAATAAATTGATCACCGTCACTACCTAAAATCTGTGGGAAATAACTATACCTTGTTTGTACCCCCTACAAATACCACACCACTAATTCGTGTCAAAGTCTCCTTGCCTCACATAACCCTTACTGAAACAATAAATATGTATCAGAGATTTACTGAATATGCAAAATTCACCCATTGTTATTCCCTAGGAACTCATGTTCTGATGCCAAATAATGTGATCCAGACACATTATATTATTAAACAAAGTAACCATATCAAAATAGCCGAGGAATTCAAGAGTCCTGAACATGTCTTTAGTCCTACGGTGCAATAGGCAAATTTGAACACCCAAATCATGGCTGCCCATCCAATCCTAGAACATTCTACTTATCTAGCTACATTTTATTTTCCATGATATACCCTTCCGGGCTTCTAATTCAAAAAACTACTTAATCAGTGCATTCGGATCTAGCAACATCAATATCCTCTAAAAGACCATGAGCACATAGAGCAACTGCAACCCCACCTCCACTCCTCACCATAGTGTACTTCCAGCAGAAAAAGAAAAACAGAGAGAAGACTTGTGCATAATCTCAATAACATGTGCCATCAAGTTCCTCTTTCGAACCTCAGTCTAAGCCACACCCATAAATAACTTAAAGACCATGGACTTTAGACATGAAAGAAGGAAGGGTGGCACTATTAAACTTTCTATATACATTAACGTATCAAAACATAAGAGGCCAAAAAACTTGTAGCCATTTGCCCCGATAAAAAGGATTAATTGAAAAACTAATACCTTTTGCTAGATCTAAGCATATAAAGAAAGGAGAATTTAACGATTCAAGTTAGAATAACCATACCGTTGGACGAGAGAAAACTGAGCAAACAGTATTATCATGTCCAGACAGTGCAAAAATTTGCATCTTAGTGCGAATATCCCAAACCTGAAAATGTAAATCATTTTAACACATCATCATTCTGCATCGTCCAAGTAAAGCAAAAATTATGCACTCACTCCAATCAGAACATAGATCACCAAAAACAAAAACATATTTCATACCCGGCACACAGAATCTCGTCCACCAGTTAGCAATATGTCAATTGTGGGATGAAGAGCCAAACAGTAGACACCACTTAGATGGCCATGATAAGACCGGATAACCTGCACAAATTGTCTTTCATGGTAAAATTACAAGCACAATATACAAGAGCTTAATACTATTACATACTAATTACTCACCTTATTTTGTTCCAGGTCCCAGCATTTAACTTGTTTATCATCACCGGCAGAAAACATATAGGTGTGTTTGTTGCTGACAGCAAGACCTAAAGCGTAAAAATAAATAAATACATAAATTAAATAAAATAAAATAACACCCACAAGTTAACCATCACATGTTAAACTAATGTCAAATATGCACTGACTACTACAAAACTAACCTCGTATTTGCTCAATATGTCCTGTTAGTGTGAGCTTCAATGTTCCTTTTGCAACATCCCATATCTGGTAAAACAATTAGGCATAATAATTAAAATTTACAGCTCCTAGGGGTTATGGTTGAAACCAAAATTCAAAAATGATATCTAGATATAAAGATCCCCTTGGTTCACAAAAAGAAACGAATCTGAAGAAGGCTTGATAACTACGGTGTCACATGTTCAAAGAAACATAGAAGAAACAATAGGATAGGAATCAAAACAAAGATTAAGGCTTATACCTTAATAGTACGATCTGCAGAACCAGTGCAGAACCATGTATTACTTGGATCAAATGCAACTGATCTAACCCATCCCAAATGACCACTAATTACCTACAAAACAGATTCAATTATATAAATTGAATTAACAAATGCAGCAGAGAATAGATATATACCATATATGAACAAGGAATAGAAAAATGACAAAATTAATAAAGTGGTTAAACAGGAAAGAAAGCCAGCACATTTGTCAAATAGATGAAAAATGTTTTCATACTCTATAGCACTTCCATGGAGCATGCCATGCAGGACGCGGCCATCTGCTCGGGATTCTTTCAATTAAAGCGGAGGTCGAATAATTCCTAGAAGAGAGGAGCTAGTCAGTTACAATCCTTTTTTGCCGCAAGAAAATGGTAAGCAAATGCATATAATTGCACATTTATCAGTATAGATATAGCAATACTGAGCTGAAATTTTCTACAAGCTTTGACATGAAACTAATTTTGACAGGAAATGCCTAATTGTTATTCAGCTACAATGCCTTTTAGTGTAAAACAGAAAAGGGTACAGGCGAAGAGGTAACAAGTTAATACATTAATAAGTTAATATGCGACAAGCAGAGCACAATTGCATTACATGACCAGTTATACACTAATAAGTTAATAAAGCAAAATAAAAAAAAATAATAAAAATAAAGTAAATGAAAGGCAGCTAATTTTATAGATATGAACGTCTCAAATTATCCAGCATAATTGAAACAGACTTGTGTTTTTCATTTTTGTGCATTCTTCCTTCCCTTTGCTAGTGCTAAGACAATTGAAACTATTGAGCAACTTAGTGACAAGTTAATAAAGCGGAAAGAAAATGCAAGGAAGCTAATTTAATACGTATTAACATCTTAATTTATCTAGCCTAGTTTAAATAGTAAAATCATCAAAATTCATACAATTAGAAACAGACTTGTGTTCCATTTTTGTGCATTGTTCCTCTCCTTTGCTATTGCTAGGATAATCGAAACTATTGAGCAACTTTGTGATAAGTAACAATGTACGGAGAGAAGTTCCACAAAATGATCGATATATAATCCAATTATATGGGAACCAATGGATACAAACATGAAGTACAAAGAAAAATGAAGCCAACACAGTGGCATGCAATCCACATTCTTCTTTCTAATCTCCGCCATGGATAACAAAAGATAACAACCAAAAAGTGAAAAATACAAAAATCCTAATCACTCATCACAGGCAACAAAGATAACCAAAAAGTGGGAAATTCAAACCTCTCAGAAGATGCAGATGATGAAATAATTGAAGTGCTTTTACCCGCAGCTCCAACAGTATTACTGTCAGAAACATAAACTTTTATTAGCTATAAACTTAAAAGCATCTTGCGGTAATGATAGATCACATCGACAAATGTCGACCTACAAAAAAGTGTCCAAAACTGCAAAAGTCCGTAATGAAAATTAATGTGTAATGTAAGTACAAAAAATGCGTAGACATGCTAGAATGTGCACAAGCTTAAAATGACAAGAGTAACAAAACAGATGCGAATACTCACGTGTTCTTTGGTTGCAAAGACGGGCCAACAGTCAAAGCATTTTGTGATCCAACTTTCAGTGAATTCCTGGAGTCTTCTGGCCCTGCATAACCAATTAGTCAAAGGGAAATTTAAGTCATGTAAAAAGTATCACTACATAGCACAGCACAAAAGTGCTCTCCAACTTTTGAGATTATAAATCAAAGAAAATTAAGGTAATCAATCACCTATTAAAATCATATCAACTCCAAAACATTAAAGCTTCATTAAAAACCTAACATACATCTCATGCTTCAAAACAATCCTAGCATTGGATAGCAGCACCAAAAGTCTCTCTAACTTTCGAGATAATAAATCAAAGCAAATTAAGGAAACCAATAACCTATTCAGATCAAATGAACTCCAAAACCTAACATGTATGATGTATCTAGTGCTTCAAAACAATTCTAGAGTTCAACAGCGGCACAGATGTTCTCTCCAACTTTCAAGATTATAAATCAAAGAAAATTACAGTAACCAATCACCTATGCAAATCAAATGAACTCTAAAAAACTTAAGCTGCACTAAAAACCAAACATGTCATCTGCTTCAAAACAATCCTAGAGTTCAAAACTGTACCACAGTGACGATGGTTATCTATCTAACTAAACAATACTACCCAATATCAACTAATTAAAAGAAATGAGCCAGAAGTTCAACATATATGTTTACAATAAAACATACAAAACCAATACCAGGAAGAGCCAAGATATTAGAAGCTGCCGGAGCTCCACCATCAGTTCTACTGGAATTAACTTGACGAGTAGGTTGACCTGTACTTTTGATTCCGCCATACTCAACATTTATCTAAAATTCAAACAAAAACATTGACCAGCAATCAAAACAACGTATCCACGTCTAATAGTCTATTTAACAAAGGGTCAACTCATTCTTTTAAGAAAAACTACAAACCTTGTGACTGGTGCGAATCTTCTTACTGCACAACCAGAAGAAAATCAGTTAATGAACACTAAAAAGAGAGGACTATTAATAAAATCTGGGGTTTTACAATGGTGAAGTAAGACCTCTCGGGATCAGGAGGGGGAAGACGACCATGCACAGGGCTAAATAGATCAAGAGAGCGCTTAAGAGATTTGAGACTGAGCTTCTTCAGTGACTGTGGCTCCACCTGTTCCAACTCCATTGTTGGAGCAGCCAATGACTCCCAAATGTTACTATGCAACCCCCGTGATTTCTTGTCCCTAGAAAACGTTAGAGTTTTAGATTTTAGAGAGATGTGCAGAAATTGAGCCTGGTGGTGGACGTATATACATATCAGAATGAAAGAAAATGGCAGTGAAAAAAGAAGGTTACTTTCAGTTCCTCAGGTATTTCATAAGCCAAAACCTAGGTATAGAAGCTGCATTTTGTTGGAACAAAGAATTAGGTATAAAAGCAGCTGATAATCAATCATCATGTTTGAAAACAACAAACGTCATCAAACACTTCGAAAAGAAAAAGTAGGACCACGCCAAAATTCAATGTAACTCCAATCCAGTCTGAGAAGCGAAAACAAACTTTAAAAAATATAGACTACCAAATGGTATCCTGGTTTAGAATTATCAAAACAAAATGGCTGGAACCCTTGAACGAACAAGGAAATATTTACCACTCTAATTTTATCACCCTCAATCATCATCCTTAATCCAGACACACAAAAACTAAAAATAAAACATAAAAAATCACACAATCAGAGGTGAAACAAGGTTGAGAAAGACAAATATACCGAGTCGCAAAAGAGATGGGTCGAAACGGAGAATGAGCCCCGATGCGAGAGACTTCGGCGCCTGTGAGACAGATATACAATGCTGTGAGAGAGCGAGCAGGTGGAGTACGACGGCCGGGATCGAGAGGTATGACCGGCGAAGAACGGTGAAGTGGAGCACTAAGGCCGTCAGGCGGGGTGCGAGAGATCGTGGGAGTGGAGGAAAGAGGCGTCGGAGACAAACTAATTTTTCTGAGACTGCATTTTTATATGCGGGTCTTTAGACGGCTATGGGTATACCCGATGGGTGTACCAGCACCCTACCCGTTTTCCTACGGGTTAAATGATTGCGGGCTCAAATCAAATGGACCATCCATTCCATATGCGAATTTTATTTATTTATTTTAATTTTTTTTTTAAAGTGTAAATGATGTCTGAAGGTTATAAATGACAAAATTGCAATTAATTAATTTATTTTTATTTTTAAATATCTAATCGAAGATAGACAATTCTTTACTAGTATTATTTGTTCTATCATTATATCTGCATCCTGAAGTACACAGGAAAAAGTTACAGAATGGAACATTCCTCTCAAACAACTCTCTCCATATACTGTTTAATACAATATACACAATTGGTTTCTTCCACGAGATATCATACCCAAATCTGAACTTTTTAACTTTGAACGTCTTCTTCTTTAATGTAACGAGCATTGCTGCCTTAAAGCTATTTATGAAATGCTTCAGTCTTGTGCTCTACAGCGGGATCCAGCCCTGTGTTTCACACATATTAGACAAACAATAACAAAAGCACTTATCATATGTTGTTGATTAGACTTTAATAGGAAATCCACAAACCTTAATCAGACCAGATTCTGTACCACACAGAACCACATCATTTGCAGTGAGAAGACTTGTTATTTTGCTTCCTGCTGATATTCTCCCTACTTTTTGTTGTGTTTCTCTTAACCAAATCTGATTTCGGATATGTATATTTATATCAAGAGTTCAAAACAAGAAGGTAAAACTAGTTTCTTGGGCTACAAGTTATGTTAGATACCTGAAGACAGCTTGATGAACTGTTGCAATTCAAGTATATGAAATCTTCCACGACACCCATCGCGACTATACTTGTTCCTTTCTCTGGAACTAATGACATCTGGGGTGCAGATTGTTTCCTCCATTCCTGGAATATTGGTTCATCTTTAGAGTCTTGATATTTTATTTATATTTTTTTACATGCATATATTTGAGTTATAATTGACCTTAATGTTTGAGCCTTCCAAAGTAGAACCTGCATTGTAAAGACAGTCTTTGTACACAACAATGGAATTGATAGGCTTGGTCTGTATCCTCCATGCTTTGGCTGCTGGTGCTTTGATTTCTCGCTCTTGGTAGTTCGCAATGGCTAGCTCCTGAAAGTTGAGGTGATAATATCAGCAAATGTTTTATTTTAGGGAATGAGTTTCTATTAAGTTGAGACTTTTTACCTGTATGCTTGAATCTGTGCAGCCTACATAAATTCTTCCTTGTACCACACTCATGCACTTGACATTTTTATTCCTACAGATATCTTTTGCTGCTCTTGATGAATCAAGTGCCTGAGAAAGATTTCAATCCTAACGTGACAGAATCATATGAATGAGGTACTGATCATCATGTAAGAAACTGGGTTACCTTCAAGCGACGGTCTTGTGTGATTACGAATATCATTTGACCACATGAGTCTAATCTTCGAACTGGTTCTTTCATGGCTATAACTTCAATGAGCTCCAATTTCCTATGCACCATTTGCCAGACCTATTAAAAGCGAAATGGACTTTTAAAAGATTCAGAATTTGAATACATACAAGTACCTGAATAATTGAACGAAATAAACTTATACCTTAACAGTTTTATCTGCTGATCCACTCAAGAGGGTATTTCCTGGTTCAAAGAGAGAAAAGCATGTCACAGCCTTCCTGTGCTCCTTGATGTCCCAAATAAGTTTTGCTGATTGACTTTCCATGTCCCACACCTGGTTAATGGCCTCATCATGATCTTGTGGTTTTTAATATACAACATGTTTCTTTCATTTTGCTACCTTCAGAATCATATCTCTTGACATTGGATGAGACTACTTGCCTTAATTGAGCCGTCTGAGTATCCACTGAAAAGCAGTCCCTTGTAGTAGATAAGTGCTGTCACAGCTCCACTGCATTTGTGCCTCAACTCCCAAATTTGCGTATGGACACAAGAAATACGCTGTTTTCGTTGTGGTAATCACATTGGTTAGAAAGAAATGAACTAAAGACTGGTTCAATATCATAAAAGCACATAACCTAAACTTTTATACTAACTGATTTGTTGGGCAGATAATAGTCTGCTACTCTATGTAGTTCCTCTGCCATCCACGTTACATTTGAAAAACGTCTGAGTGATTCCCTTACTCCCTCAGAGAAATGAACTACTTTTTGCATCCCTACATGAGCAGAAGCCATGAAAACATGGAATCACTAGATTGCATGGCAAGTGAGACCACAGATTGTGTTGACATTACCTTTACCAGAAGCATAGTTGTATATGCAAAGACAAGCAAGTAATCTTTCTTCAATATCCATGCCAGGATGCAAAAATTGCTCAACCCCATCAAGTAAGATCTCACAAGCAGAATGTTTGAGTTTACTTGGACTTTTTGCAATTTCAATTCCAAGCCAAGCAATAATTATGAGACAATCCTGAGAAACCCTTTTTATCTTGCTCTTCAATCCTTTTCCTAGAACTCGGAAAACAGGCATTCCATGTGAAATAAAGGTTCTTGCTATGTTACTGCACCAGACCTCCACTTTGTCATCCTGAAAGTCAAGTAAGATATATTTTCAACTTAATTAGGTGAAATTGTATTCTTTAAGTGTGTCTTACCTGTAGACTGTGGTCCAACCAGTCAAAATCTTTTATCAGGTTCTGAAGACAAAAGGACGACAAGCCTGCCCTTTTTACCAGCCATGCCACTGTGTATGGCTCTCCAGTCCAAGAAAAGGTCCCGCCAATGTTTGCTAGAATAGATGAAGATAATAGCTGTAAGCTTGAGTTATCTTCAGACTCCGCTGCTTTGAGGAGAACCTGCAGAGGCTTTTCTCTGAATGCACTCTTCCCAGATGAACTTTCCTGCATATAAATACAACATCCTATTACGTCAACGTTGATTCTTAGTAAATCTCCCCACCATTTCGGTAAATTCACATAAAATTTATGTTGCAAATAGAATCTTGTCTATTTAAATGCAGGAACTTACCAATGTGTCTAACTGAAACAATAAATTTGCTGCCAGAATTTGGTAATCAGGTTCAAGTTCCTGAAAGCAATTCATAAATGTGTGCAAGACTTCGATGCCTCCTTCTTCACGTATTTGCTGAAGTAGACCTATAGCTGATGATCTGAAAAACATAGCAAATTACATGTAAGAAAGGCATCTAACTAATAACTATTCATATCTTTTTATTTGTCATGCCATCCAATCAAAGTATAAAAGTATTCATGCTAGTTTATCAAAGAAAATGTTGTTACCGTGGTATCCGAAGCATCTCATTGAAAACTTCCAGCGCTTTAATTGTTGCATGTTTCTCCTTGCTGCATAAGAGTCTAACAAGTGGTGCCACAGGAGCAGATTGCAATACAGATTCTCTGCACTGTCCATCGAACTGCATGCATTTGACAAGAATAGTTGCCAAAGACATCAATTCTTTCAAATTTTGATGTCTTGCAGCATCTGATAAGCCAGTGAGAGTGACCGGAGAATTTATTGCAGCCAAGTGCATGTTATTTGTAGCAGAATCAAATGCAGTGACAAGTACTTCAATAAGCATCAAAGATGCAGCTTGTGGCGTCAGCTGAAGAGATTCCGGCTTACTCTTACTACCCTTCGAATTGCATACAACCTTCACCAGCTGTGGAAAGAGTCCTAAAGACTTCATTTCTGCTGGAGCAGGCTTGATCAAATATATAAGCATAGCTACTTCCTGGACGTTTCTCTTCAGTGCTCTTCCCAAGTCATTTAACTGTAATCCATTCTTAACATTGTCTAGTACTGATTCATTAACTGAAACAATGCCCAACAGTGTCGACACTGAAGCGCTTACCACTCTATCTTCTTCAGAAGATGAAATTGCTTTTACCAGCTGTTCCACAATCACATCCTTTAACATTGAATACTTAACTCCTGCTTTACTATTCAACATTTCATATATAGTCCTGACTTCCACAGCATAGTCATTGTCACATTTCATTAGTCCTTCTGCAAAACACAATCTGGAAATAGCCATTTCAATTATGTCCAACAGTTCTGTTTTGGAACCTTCTTCCCAGCATAGAGAATCTTCACTATTGTTCTTGAATCTATGCAAGTTATAGCCATGTGAAGATGGAGAAGCTATAGTTCTGTCTTTGACATGGCAAAGACTGTTTGATCTTTCATCACTTAGCATCATGTCGGATAAATCTAAGTCATGGATTGAACTATTCAATCTCTTAGAGAAAGCCGTAGCCATTTCAGATTTCATTTGCTTAGCGTCTTGATGAGGCTTTAACAAAATTATCTCTGTGCACTCAGAGCCTGATGGAGTGCGACAAGCACACAGCTGCCTGAATATGACATTTCAATAATATATAAGACTATCATTGCTTGTATTAATATGAAAAACTGAAAACAAATTTTTGAAAATAGATACTATGATACTAAACTGATCAAACAAGTTTCTTCTTTCTTTAGTCGAGCTTTCATAAACCTCCAAACTTTCCTGAATCACAAACAACAATTCAGACATCATTTTAAGTTCTATAAACTTCATAGCAACATTTACTGTTTGTATATCTTACCTCAAAATCACTTCCAACACTATAACCAATAGAGCCAGAATCGAACGTTAAATTGTCTGATTGTGATTCTTCCAGCATATCCTGGAGACGCTTGATGCTTGAATTCCTTATCAACAATTGATCACGTTTTTGAACTTCCCTGTGATCTTGAATTTCCTGAAATGTGTCACATGACACAAGTTCATACTCTTGAGGATCAAAAGGATGCACCTTGGAATACTGCATCAAATTTTACAACATCAGAATCAAATTTATTTATTTCGAAACATACAGCCAAGGCAAGGCATACATTACTATTAAGGCGGGAGCTGTTTCCTTGATCAATTGACTTGAAAGACAATTCAGTATCACTATATACCTCATTCCTGTCAAAACTTAGATGATCGATTGAATCAGAATGTAAACAAACATAGGATTGAATAGGGACTAATAATTTGTAACTTACTTAAAACGTTGTGATTCAACATCATGAGTTGAAACTGTTTGATTTCCTGATTGCAGAACCTGATAATACATTAACCAGTGCTTGTATCTCCTAGCCAATCGTCTCATGGATTCATCAAAATCATCCTCTCTAAATCGAAAAGAACCAGTCTTTCTCCTCCCCATCTCTTGAAATTTCAATGATGGAAAAAGCTTCACACAAAGTTCAGGAGCAAACTCCTCTGCAACAAGTCTTGGAAACACCAAAACCGCTTGAAGAAAATGCAAAGCTACCTGCAAATCATCTCCTAACAGATTCCTGACAACTGCAAGGTAGAAGTAAGAGCAGCAAACCAAAAACCTATTAGGAACACCACCAGTGATTTCAACCTCATCAAGCAATGCAGGTGCCTGAAGCATCCTCTCAGAGTTCCTCAACTTTGAAGTTCTCTCTTCACACCATTTTGATTGAATTGCAGATTCAATATTATCAACACCCCAGTAAAGATTCGACAGAATCGACTGATCAGAGAATTCAAAAAAGCCCTGCTTTTGTACAACAAGCCTGGAAGCAGTACACCTCCGTTTCAAATTTTCCCACCTATGAAAACTTGTTGTGAATTCATGAATGTAGTTATTGATCGAAATGACTAGACCCCATGTGGTTTCAATATCTGGTTTCTCATTATAACCATAGTCTAAAGCCATGGTTTATTGGTTTTCATGAACAAGGGTATTGAAGATAAGGAATATATAAGAGTTCGTAGAGCAATTAATGGAGGTCTTTTGGGGAAACTATTCTCGTGACTGTTGCTGCCAAACTTTCAAGCTCACAATGTCCCTCTATTTCTTCATCCATTGTTAATACAGACAAAAAGCTGACCGTTGCTTCTATTTTAGATAATAAATAAAAGACAAAGAAATTGGGTGTCTTTAGATTCTTCTTCACATGCTTCTCCTCTTCAATTATTTGTGTTACACACAGTTTTTTTACAGGTAGTTTTTTAAATGACACATATGGATACGATAGCTAAGAGTTTGAGTGAAATTGTTGAGAAGAACAGTCTGGCGGTCAGGATATGAGTGGTCCAGCATAGGATTTTGGTATTTTGTGAGCGCAGAGTTTTGTATCATCAGTGACATATCCTTTTAACTATATCTAAAGTCCAAAAACTGGACATTGACTTCTCAGTGTTGATCTGATGAACCATCATGTACTAACAACAAATTATTATTCGATTCACTGAACAAGATTATTATCTCGAGGTGTATTATAAAATTAGTAGATTTCATATGAATATCTTAGTTAGTTTTTGGTTAATTTGATGTGGGTCTGAGATTGTTTGACATGGCAGCTGTGATCAACCTGATTTTTTTTGTTTGGTTTGATTGTTGTAGAGTTTGTGAAGCTGTCTTGAAAACAATATCTGTGTCTTTAGAGACAGAACAGTGCCATGTTCTTAAAAGTGACATATTACATGACCCTCAAAAGACTGTAACATCAAAACAACTTATCAACATAGTATGAATTCTGAGGATCAATTTCATAATCAACTTCCATGAACAGCTGGTAACAGACCATGATGATTGATATTATTGCGTCCGTGAAATGGAAAGAATCAATGACAGTGAAGAAAATATGTACATAAAAGTATATATAATAGTGTAAATCACAAGACTGTACACGAAGAAACCTTGTTTGGCTAAGTTGATAATCATATTCTTGGTTGACTGGGACCCTATCATAGATTTGATTGTTGTCTGTCACGGGCTTCTAATATATCATGTTCAACATCACATGCATGCATGAATTGATAAGAGACGCTACCATCATAGCTTTGACCATAAAACGACAACGTATTTGCTTCATCAATCGAAACACTCCCGTTATTACATTCGCATTGGATTTGTTTATTTATGCATGATATAATAACACAATAATTTCCTTAATAGAACAACATTATTTGAATAGGAAACCAAATCCGATCTGTTTACTAAAATCATCAGGTTTTGGTTAACACCTCATTATAAATACAACACTATTCTATAATTTCCTTAATAGAACAACATTATTTGAATAGGAAACCAAATCCGATCTGTTTACTAAAATCATCAGGTTTTGGTTAACACCTCATTATAAATACAACACTATTCTTTCAAATTTTCATCACTGAAACAATGTCTAGTTACATCTTCGAAATCCCACTCGTGTTCAACAAAAGCTTAAGATCCAAACTAGTCGAAATCCATACCTTAGTCACACAATCCCAATCCAGAGACGACAATTCCACACCTCCACAACCAACCAATAGTGATTACGACCCTCACATAATCCTCTTGAAGGGTAAAGTCTCGTCCGAAATCCCAAACTTCCCTGAATGCATATCTCGCCAAGTCATGAAAAAGGTTTTTCAAGTACGCATTCGAGGGTATAAGTTTGGCGATAATGGTTTGACACTCAACGTGGTCCCTAGTCAAGACCTGTTCGAGTTTCATAGAAAAGTGTATGATGTTGTTATGGAAGAATATGCGAGCCAAGGTGTTGAGATTTTGGAAGAGTACAAGCCTTCGAAGTGGTCTCCGCGGTTCGAGTTGGTTGAAAATTTTGATGCAATTGTGCCTGCTGATGAGGTCATTAGACAAAGAGTGCATGCAGTTATAGTGATGCTGCGATATTATGCTAGGTCTACTTCTCATGATTTTAAAGGGGATGTGAAGGTTTTTCCTAAAATCGTTACTTACCGAAATCCTAGGGTTTTGATTGAGTAGATTTTTTATTTTGGTTAATGTCTTTTTAAGTATTTTGTCTAGAAATTTTGTGATTGATTATAGAAATTTTTATATATTATGGAATTTATACGGATTTAATTTTATTGAAATTTAATTTGAAAAGAAGTAGTTTGAGATTTTTTTTTTTTAATGTAATAATAGTTGCAAAGCTCACTATTATTAATGGATAAAAATTTATAATTATTAATATAATAATTTTTTTAATTTAATTAATTTTTTATAAAGATCGACAATAATTAGTAGTCTACGAAATTATTAATTTTTTATTTTATATTAATTTTTTATTTTATTTTATATTAAAAACCAACTAATTAAATAAAATAATTTGATTTTAAATTTTATTCTGACATAAAGTACCATTATCCAATAAAAATTATAAATAGATAAATCACTTATCTATTAATTAAGAATAAGTGTAGATATATTTTTTTTTTTTAAAATTATTTAAGTAGACATTAGATAAAAGTAGGGAAAAAAAATTTTAAAAAATTATTTAAGTAGACATTAGATAAAAGTAAGGAAAAATTTTTTATTTTTTAATTATTTAAGTAGACTATAAATAAAAATTGGAAAAACAAACGGCTTCAAATGTTTAAAAAGATAGACATTAGACAAAAAAAAAAAAAAAAGAGTTATTAAAAAAGTAAACGGCACCTAAATAAAGGTCTTCAACCTTAAACTTTTTGTTTCAAAATAAATTTTCATAATCTCATTACCTTTAATTATATTCTTGATTTATTCCGTCGTGAAATTTCGAATGACTCGAAATTTTGGGCATTTGCAGATGTTGCAATTTTATCCCTTAAACAAGATTTCGTTCTTGATATTTTTGTTCTTGATATTTTTGTTTTATCAATTGTTTAAGGTATCGCTCACACGTAGCCACTTTTGACCTCCCATGACGTCTCCTTGACATTATGGTCAGTATTTGGAGCAAAATAGATGAGTTATAAATACACATATAGAAAGACTATATATCACTCCATTGTTATGAACCAAAACACAATAATTATCTCTTAATTAAAAAGGACAAGCACATGAAATTGACATCTAATATAGTCTTCATTGTTACTTTGATTCTGCATCATGACGTTGAATTAATGGTTAGTTAAATTCTTTTAGTTTATTGTTTAATTCAGTAATGTGGAACTATATCAAAAATTTGGAACCAAAATCCCTATGGACGGAATATTAAATGGAATTAAAATTTTTTTATATAGCCCATATCCACATTTTAATATTAAATTTGCTTTTTCGTGAGGTGTAGATAATGTATTAGATGCCGGTAACTGGAAAATAAAAATTGTAAAGTGTTTAATAAGTGAATCATAGGGTTAAATAATTAATTTGCCAGATGTATACAAATCAATCAAAACAAGTGATAATTGGGTTGGATCGGATCCCATCACCCACCACTAAGAATAGATCAGCGAAAAATTAGTAAGATGTACTACTAATTATTAATGACATGTTTTTTCATGCATATATAACAAGTTAAGTCTACTTTGACGGGCCAAAGGACCTCCATGGTAGTAAAATGGAAAAACGCGCCTGCTTAAGTAAAAAGTAGATTTCGGGTATTGGAATTCTATAAAGTGGAAGGAGAGCAGAAGCGTCTCTTTCTATTTTCCTCATTAAAAGGACCACTATTCTACCACGCCTTACGATTCACCTTCACCACCTCCTTCATTCGTTTCAAACTCATCTTTTAATACACTGCAAGAAGAAACCCTCTGTATATACATATAAAAAGACCACCGTGTCCCATCATAACATCAAACGGCCCCACTCGTTCCATAAAGAAAAAAAATCCACCTCTCTTTTCAAACACCACCGTCACTGCTTCTAACATTACCACAGAGCCAATATGATGCAAGACAGACAATACTACCCTCACCCCCACCACCACAACAATCCCGGAGGTCCACCGCACGGCATCTTGCTAGCCGTCGTCGTCGGCATAGTCGTCCTCGTTCCTTTCCTCCTCGGCGACTCAGGTGAAGCTTTGACCGACTTCATCGCCGAGCTACTCAGTCCTGTCGGTCTTCTCCTTCTTCCTATCGTTCTTCTCCTCACTATCCAGTTCCTCTCCTCCGACCGCGGCTCCATTCTCAACAGTCTCTTCTTCACTGGCGAACCTGATTCCATTCACCGAGTCAGCGGCTCTCCAGTCGGTGTTGCCTTGTTTCTTATCCTGATCTTGTTTCTACTGTATAACAGAGTGTCGATCTTCGGTGGCGATGATGATTCTGATGACTGATTCGCAAATGGCGTTTGGATCTGGTTTTCGTTTTGAATCTTCTTCTCTGTTTCTTATTTATTATATTAATATAAATATTTATTTTGGGGTAATGTGATATAGGAGCAGTAGTATTGTATTTTGTTTTCACATATGGTTTTGTTTTAGTTGAGATGTTGTTGATGATTACTGTAATTTGACGTAAATACCCTTGTAGTAAATGGTATTTTAGTACGGTGCTGTACGGGGATATTTTAGTCATATGCTCAATAGTTTAAAGTAACTAAATGAACCATGAACATGACATGACTTTTCAGTCTTGCTTTATGAATGTGGTTGGTTTTAGCCGTCGTTGGTGGTGTAATGGTGGTGGACCGGCAGTGATGGTGGTGGTGGAGGCCAGGTTTTCCTTTGTAGTTTTGTTTGTCGTTTAGTGAAGAGACTAATTGATTGGTGATTTGAATTTTGGAAGTGGGACGTGGGCACGTGGTTTCACTCTTGTTTTCTTCATGTGTGCTTCGGGTTTAAAAGCATTTTTATATTGGTTGGTGGAAATTTCTTAAATGTACTTTCTCTTTAAATACTTCTAACATTTCAATACTTCTAACATTTCATGCGGATACGTTTTTTTATGGTTAATTTTAAACGTAAATATCTTTAATAATATATAACTAAAAATTATATAATTTTCATATTTGAAAAATACACACAAAAACGAATAAAACAAGATCCATTTAACTATATTTTTTTTTATATATAAAAAAATAATAAAAATTGATCAATAAATAGTATACATTATTCAAATATTGTCAATGTTGCCACTAAATAAAAACGGATGAAGTATTTTCCAAAATTTAAACATGGGTGCTTTTCAAAGAACCCCATTGCTTGCCTTTTTATTTAATTTAGTTTTCTTGTTCGTTTGGAATGGTTTGGATAATTATATATGTAGAACTAGTTCTTAGACAGTTTGCATAGCCAAATTAGACGTTGCTTATAGACTTCCAAAGATAAAGTTTGATTTATAAAACAAATAAGAAAAAGTAACTATATTTCAGTAAAGATGTCAACCAACCTACCCTCAACAAGCAGTTCGTATGCTTGTCTTGTATCGTATAACACAAACAAGCTGAAAAACCTCGAAGACCCTAAAACCTTAGCTTTAAAAATTTAAAATAAATTGATGCAATGGCTCCCGACACAAAAATATCTATCTATGTAGACATGAATGATATAAACAGAAATTAAGCAATCTATATGGAAATTATCTCACAAATCAGTGACTTTACTCTCAATTCACACATACCAAAAAATTGTGAGAAGCTGAAATCCTCCATGAGTACTACCGCTTTATGTAACTCACTCTGTCAATCACAATAGTCTACATAAACCCATTACAGATAGCAGAGATATGATACTTATCTAGTTGTTCAGCCTTCTAAATGGGTGTGGAGTGCGTCACGAATGATTTTGGGGTCTGACTACCCATCCTCAATAACCACTGTTGCGTGATTTTGAAACCAACTACTGTTTATCAAGGATTCACCACTTGCCGTGTAGGCAAATGTTGGGTTCATCTCCGAAACTCTGACTCTTTTTGCATTTATTTACTGCTAACTCTTTGGTTCAGGCTCATCTTCATTTTCCGTCCGTCATCTGAACTTCCCCCAGATTCTACTTATTTACTCTGTTCATGAAAAAGGTTCAGCACAATTTGTTGATAACATATTTTGCAACAACACAGTATTTTTATTCTTTATGCAATTGCAACCAAATCAGATGCGACACATGTGAATGAACTCATCATGCAACGAATAAACTACCCTATGCATGACTTGAAGAAATTCTCACCAATAATTTAAAAATCGAAAATACACTGCCAAAAAGAGGAAGCAAATCAATAAAACATGATGACTTCAACAAGAATTAAAGCTCAAAATATCCAATTCCATACTTCGCCTGTTCACTTAGAGTCAGAAAAAGGTAACATACTAGACCAACTGTACAAATATAAGGAAAATAGTTTATTCAAATGGATAACCATGCATGGAGTGGTAAGGAAAATCTATTGTTCTTACTTAGAGCAAAGTATGGCCATGATATACAATTGTGAATTACTGGTCAATTGCCCCAAGCTGATCATTAGTGCTATTTAAACTAGTTGACAAGAACTGTAGTAGATAGGTGAGAAAGTCATAGGAATCAAGACTAGATGGATTAGATGAACATATTGCACAAGTTCCATAACATACCCACCAAAGCTTGAAAGAGGAAATTCAGCATGCATCAAGTGAAGGGATTCTCAAGCCCAGTAGGATAATTCAATCCAAAAGACTAGTCTATTAGATAGAGGAGCCCCTTAGAATTAAGTATATCGCCCCACATTTCAGCACAGAAGCCATGAAAGACTCCATTGAATTGTCAAAAGGACATCATGAGACAAAATTTCAGACATTATTTCAACATTAGAAGGTAGAAAAAAAGGTGCAGTGTATCTGATACATTTTAAGTAACATCTACAGAAGTTTTGATTAAATCATGAGAAAACTGTATACTCTATGAGTTTATTAAAACTGATTAACAGAAGATGGATTACAGAAGCAAAGAAAACATAATATCTTCTCAAATTATCAAAGTTAATTGTCAAAAATGTATCAAAAAAGCCAACAAAGAATTAGGTAGAAACACAAAAAGAAAAATAGAAATACTTGACAAAAGGAATTTGTCATCAGTGGAGATCCACCTTCCATGGAAGCATAGCAACATATGCAAAAATAGTAATGGAAGAAATAAAAGCTACCGCCGACATTAGCCACCACTTATCATGCACACACAATAAAGCTTTTGCAAAGTTTTTAAACCACACAGTGTGCGCACTAACTTTATAGGTCCTGCAATTCATGCTCATTCCAACAGCTAAAAATAAATCTCTCAAGAAATATCAGCTAGAACAGTTGGCAGCAATATACACTTCCTACCACTGACCAAATGAAATTGTCAATCGTGATGGAAGACACTCAAGCTAGCAACTAGTCCAAGTTGTACTATGATTTTCCCAAGTGCATAATACTATCAACTTCCAAAGTCAGAGGCAAAATCATGAATCAAATTTCCTTCCTGAGCTAAGAAAAATAGAAAAAGAAACGGTTCATAATGAAGCACCAGAAACAAAAATTACAGCTCAAATATATACATTAACATGAACTGCAAACCAAAGTAAGGACCATCTATTACAGTCATGCAACTTGAATCTCCTTCTTAATATGGAAAAGAAAATATGAGCAATTTTAGCTTACCATCATGCTAAACCAAGATTTTCTAGTTTGGTACAGTGTGGAGTGGGAAGATTCTTATTCCACTGACGCTTCTGCTGCTCTACATGACAAAACCGCCACAGCATATACCTGTAATCTTTAGTCACATGGTCCTCAATTCCAGCTCGTTTAGAACTACCAACCGGATAATTCTCATCAAATGATGATGATTTCACGTAGAATTCAACACCATGTTTCTCAGTTGTCTTTGGAATCTGATAATAAAAATTCTTTTGCAAAGAGTATTCCGGCTCCGAAAAAGGCAGATAAGCAAGCAAGAATATTAACAGAAAGGGTAATATCTGAATAAGAATCATAAAATTAAGCCCTCCTCCCTGAAACTCCTCCCTCTGATGAGTTCCTGCTGCTCCTCTAGTCCTGTAAACGCGAGTCGTCCCAAACGCATCTGGCTGACGGAAGAAAGACCTAAATATCTCATCAGGATCAAATTCCTCCTCATAATAATAACTATGTGCAGTTCGCCTCCTCCTCTGCCTAACAATATGCTGTTGATTATACTCGAAATCATCAACTAAACCAACCTGATCATACTGCCTCCTCGAACCAACATCACTCAAACACTTAAATGCCTTACAAACTTTCTTAAATGCTTCTTCAGAGCCCGGAGCTTTGTTCTTATCTGGATGAACTTTCAATGACAACTTCCTATACGCCTTCCTAATCTCCTCAACAGAAGAAGTTCTCTCCACACCAAGAATCTCGTAATAGTCCTTATTCCGTCTTATATCCCGAATCAGCTGAACATGTTCTTCCGTATAACTTCGCTCTCTATTCAAACCCTCATCAACCTTATTATTACCTCCAGGCCCCCTCTTCTCCCCACTACCACCGTTTTCCACTATAGGAGAAGGCGGTTGCGACTTAGAATCGGTTCCGATTGTTTCACAGGCTGACAAGAGGCCATCAACAGACAAATTAGAATCCAAACGTCGTGCGATTTTGATGAATTTCAATGCACGCTCTTTGTTACCAGTACCAATAGCTTCTTCCGCGATTCTAACACATCTCAATGCCTCGTCTTTGTTACTATCCATGGCTTAATCAACTAATCAAGTTTTGAAGCAGCTGATTCAATTTTTCATTCCTTACAAGTCGATCTCGCCCAAAGAATGAAGAAAAATGTCGATCTCTATATCTATATAATACAATCTCAACTTGACCCAAATCCTAATATGTAATAAAATCGATTTTGAATAGATTAAATAGAGAGTGAGACTTTTACCTGAGACGAAGGTCAATAGCACATACGGGCGCAAGAGGGATTAGTAGAATTGAACAGCCGAGAGACACATCGCGGTAGATATTCTCTCAGTGGCGAGCCACGTAAGCTGTTGACTAGTCACTCAGTTCGCCAATCATCCTATGCCAAATAACTAAACAGAATCACGTAGATTAAATTTAGCATTATTTCGAATATTTTAAAAAATAATATAATAAAATTATATTTCCCTCGCCAAAGTGCATAGTGTATTATTACATATATCCTGGATAGAACTTGTCATTCATTTACAATTCTAGGAGCAGCTTCATTTTCATTAACTCTGTTTTCGAGTTCAAAACAGATTTTAAAAAATAAAAAGCAAAAACATCATTCATTTTCATCATCTGAATTGAAAACCTTTCTACTTCTAACAGATTCGAGAACATGCAACGGTCGGTTGTTCCGCGTGCTTCCTCCTCCCTGTCCACTCTTCACTTTCGGCATGCTCATAGAACTCAGCGGCGTCGTTCTATTCACCTCCTTCAGCACTGATCGAGTCACAGCAGCTGCGGCAGCCGTTGCCGCCTTAGAAGTTCCTGCGCCTTGTGCTGCTGTTGCAGTTGACGTCGATTCATGCTTCTGCATATCATACATGAGTTCCCTCTGGAGCTGTTTATCCGCTATAAGTATTTCATCAATTTCGTTCTTGTAGTCTTTCAGGAGAACTCGGAGACAGTCCATGAGTGAGCCGATGAGAGGACTGTTCTTGCTCTCTAGTAGACGTTTGAGTTCGATGAAGATCGGGATAGTGTTTTGTATAAGACCTTTTCTCACCGCTTGCGTTATCGCTCTTCCTTTAGCCGCAGCAGAGGAGTCTCCTCCGCCACTTTCTTCTTCTATTTCAGTTCCTTCAGAAGTTGATCCGCGTGTAGGAGAGATCCGAATCTCTTTACATGCAAGGATTTGGAATGCGTCCTGCTCAAGTAATTAAAACAACTTTCTTTTACATGATTCATTTGATTCAGGTTGTGAACTGATAATTGAGAAAATAGAGTTACCTGGAGGACTGACTGTCCGGTGACATCTTCAATGTTGAGCATGCCATCGGAGGCAGCTGCAAGAATTTCTGCACACAGCTTTGCAAATGTAGCCAAAAGGTGCTCCGGAGCCATTTGCTTCAGCAAAGTAACATATATATGCATTCTTTTAGACCTTGAGTTTGCATCATTGCCCCTGAGAAAAACCATAGGTCGACAATCTGCCTAAATTACAGAGCTCTTGCTATAAATCATACACATACATAGACACGTAGGACGAACCTGATGGAAAACAGTCGACGTTCTGCTTGTGAGCCTTTCGTATCATTGTGACCGGTATGGGAATGGCAGTCATTCAAAACGAAAATGGCTTCTACAAAGCTGTTGTAAGCTAGAAGTGGAGCTTTGGCTGGCCATTACATTATACACAATCATCAAAATCCTAATAATGTAATCACTAACTTATGTGACAATGAATGTACATTTTCAAACCTTTTAAAATGTTTCCGAAAAGAAAATCAGCTAGATGCTTTATCTTCTCTGATTCATCGACTAGGGATAGAAGAAACCGCAGAAAGAGAACTCCTCTCCACTTCACATAGTCCCTCTTCAGATGAAAACAACATTATGGAGTTATGGTATGCAGCACATTACAGAATTGAGATAAATGCATGCCATACCTGTAACAATCTTGAGAGCAATACAAATGTCTGCCTTCTTACAAGTTCACATGAATCCCGGAGACATAAGGTGATCTTTGCTATATAACTGTCAACTTAGAAGAATAATTTATCAGCATAGAGACAAAAATATTTGTGGGATAGAGTTATTAAGTTCTAAGGTAGAGTTTGTTTCTATTGTTTCTTCAGGACTCACCAATCAACCAGAGCAGTGTATCGAACACAAAAATCAGCCATTGTGACTACAAGATTATTTCGGAGAGATGCAGAATCACTTTTCTCAAGCTCCTGCATTAACAACAACAAAAACAACAAAGTCATTATCAACATCAACCGCGATGCGGCAATTGACTAGCAAGGTCAATAGAAGTCAGAAGATCATTCTACTATATTATATCAGGAATCACGTTGAGGAATTGACACAGTTAACTTTACGACTATAGAGAAAGGATGATTTGATTAACATGTTTAATCACCTGGACAAACAAGGGGATGTAACGCTTTGCAAGTTTATCATCAGCAAGGCATAGTTTCCCCATGGTTACCCATGCTTGGATGTACAATGAAGGTGCAGCCTGCTTAAGAGAGACAGTAGGGACTGGTAACTTATCAAACATAGGATCAGAATTCCCCGATGTAATAATGGTGTGTAAGAGTGAAGTAACCGAATTCATATCAGCAGTTGGGCAGACTATAGCCAAAGATCCGATGGTGTACACAGCAGTCACTGCTTCTGACAATAATATGCACATTTTTGCTGCTTTCTTGCCCTTTCTCCTACTTCTAGGTGGTGTAAAAAAATTGTTGTCTTTGTTAGCTTCTGAACTCGCTGTAATGTATTTTTCTATAATATGAGATGCTTTAGCAAGCAACTGATACACCCATTTCAAGACAAGTGTATCAGCCTCCTCAGGATCGGAGGCCTTTCGTTTACACAATGTTCTGAGAGCTTTTACATGTGCATTAACCTGCCATCATAACATACCACACTCAGAACCATGATGATAAGAGAGTTTAAATATATTTAACAGTGCAAAGTAGCAAACTAAACTTGGCCCTTAAGCCCAAAAATAGTGCATGATAAATGTTAATTGATGAGTACCTCGGTTGGATGCATGTCAAATTTTTCAATTCGCTGAAGCAGGTTATGAGCTAAATCTGCAGCAGGTTCAGGAGGTAGCTCCACAGAAACATTAGAGATTGTTTGGAGGAGAAAAACACGATCTCCAGCCCAAGAAACAGAATCAGATGATGTTCCTTCTTCACCTTCAACCTCAATTTCTGGTGCTAGAGGGCTTCTACATTCCTCTCTAGGACCATACTTGTCGAGAAGCCCCCAATGGTGATGGAGAAACTCCCACTCTACTGCTTTTGGAAGATATGCTGACACCTCTGATAGAAGAAACCAAGCCCCAGGTGGGGCAGTCCACTTATCTATTGGCATGGAATGGCTCAACCACATAGATTCAGATGACTTTATAATGTCCTGGAGTGCAAATACAAGTTTTGGTTTCAGTCTATTCTTCTTCCCCAAGCTTGTGCAGAGCTTTTTCACCCAAGGTGATACCTCGCCATTACAGATTTCCTTCAAAACACCTAATATTCCTTCAAGATTTGCTTCGCCATTTGAGCCATGGGGAGTATGATCAGCAGAACCAGCTCTAGATATCCTATCCAACACTAGTTCCAAAAATAAATTCTCACACTCTTCTTGTATGCTAGACTCATTATCAGATATCAGACGTGGAACAGAATGTAACCACTCAATTGTCACACTTCGATCAGAAAATTTTCTGACTGCCTACAAAGTTAGATATATTATTACTAGCATAAGGACTTAAATTTATAAGTGGTATCTATCACAGTCATAAAATATTAATCTGGAAAGAACAAAACCAGTCATGAAGAAATCCTTTGCTATACCTAATTGGGTTATACTAAATCCCCAAATGAACGAAAAAACAACAACTATACCTATATCATTCTATTGAGTAAAACAATTGTTTGCATATCACCACACATAACTTCACTATAGACAATGAACTGAAAGCAGAGAACTAACCTCTGAAAGAGCAGTGATAGCTGCTTTCCTGATGCTAATAAGTGGGTCTGAACAAGATATCCCCATAGTTTTGAGAATGACTCCATCTATAGACCCACCTAAAAAGCCAGTCACCTTGGTGATAAGAAGAAGTGTAGCTCTCCTCACCATGGCCTTCTCATCCATACATCTTCTTCTCAGTAGACGATTCACTTCACCATCCTCAGGCTCAATCACTTGCTTCAAAACCAACCTATTCTTATCATTATTCAAAAAGAATCCAACTAACTGAGCCAAATTCAACAAAGCTCTGGCTCGAATTCCACCATCTGAATCTGAACAACGCTGAATCAAAGCCTCTAAACACTTAAATCCCCAAGAATCCTCAACCACTGCACTGGAATCATACACTCCAAAAGGATCTTTCATTGACATCATCATCGTGGATATAAGATCAACAGCTAGTAATCTAAGACTTGTCTTTCCAAATGACAGTTTGGTTATATACTCAGCAAAAGTTACTCGGTCTTCCATCTCCATTTCATTAACAATCTCCATTATTGCCTCCACAGCTAGCCCTCTGGGTTCAGCCTTCTCTGGTGCCTTGTTTGCCAGATACTTTGGCAGATAAACCACTGCCTTTTTCACTTCCTCACTTTGCTTTGCCATACCCATCATTTGATTCTTTACAAATCCCACTGCAAAAGTCCTCCCTTGACACTTCCCCATCAAAATTAACGGCGTCAGAGCCTTCAGCACCTCCGCAGCCGTGTCCTCAACTGTACCGTGCTCGCTCCTCATCAATTTGCTCAAAATCCGCCCACATAAATCCATCAACCCGCCCAATTCGATTGACGAAACAGGTATTCCGACAATGGTTTGTACCAAAGACTTCAAACTATCAGGAAACCGATTCAAATGAATCAAACCCAGTACGGATTCCAATTTCTTCATGACAATTACTAACATCTTCACGTCAAAACCAGTCTCTTCACCACCCAACTCACCAGCTTCCCTTTCTTCCTTTCTCGTCCCACGAGCCTTTCCTCGGGCTCTTCTTTTACCCTTGACTTGAACATCAAACCCCTGAGGTGGGTTCTTGACGGCGCAGCGGATGGAGCGGAGTAGAGAGAGGAAAGCGACGGGAGTGAACAGAGTGAAAACAGGGGAGTTGGGTGAGAGAAGCAGCGAGAGGTAGACATTCGCCGCCGCGAGAGATGCACCCATTGACGTAGTCGAGTCCATGACGGTGGATAACGGAGGAACGAGAGACGACGCCGATAAGTTCTTACTCGACGAGAGGTGGTCGAAGAACCGGAAAGCGACGTCAGGGTCATTTGTGTCGAATAGGGATTGGAGATCCGAGAGAGTGGAAGGAGAGATGGGATGGTTGATTGTTAGGGTTTCTTCGAGGTCTGACACAAGTCTCGAAATGATGGGGTCTTCTTCTTCTACTTCCATGGTTTCAGTTTGTGCTTCGAATTAAACTTTTGGATTTGCCGAATTTTCTTTCTTTTCTGCAGTGATTTGAAATTTGAGTTCCCGCTTGGCTTTCACCTTTATCGAGGTTTAAATTCGTAAAGCATAACGTCCATTTTAGTCCTGTATTTAACATAAATTTTCAATTTACTCCTTTAAAAAATAGGAATTTTAATTTTAATTCTCAATACTTTGTAAAATTATATTCATGTAGTACATAATTGGATTTAATCATAACTTTCGATGGCTTTTTTATGATATGTAGATATCTAATAATAAATTTGGAAGATTATATAAAAGTCATAATATCTAATTATAATTTTTATAAACTTTTAAAGCATTTTTAAAAGTCAAAATGGGTTAATTAGAGCATCCACAGTAAAGATGACAATTTGAGTCCCAGTTGCTGTATATTTCAATAAAAAATATTTTAATAATTAAAAAAAATTAAAATATTAAAAGAATATAAAAAAAGAGAGAATCTGATTTGTTAAAAAGAGATTAGTAGATATAAAATTAATTAAAAGATTATTATTGGTGGAATTGAAGTTGTCTCGCGTCCCAGTTTACAGGCACAGTAATGATTATGAGAGATAACTGATTTAATGTAATTAAATATTATTACTGTTTGTGTTTTACCTGAACTGGAACTCGACTTGGAACGCTATTGTGGATGCCATTAGAAAAAAAAATAATAAAATTAAAAATCTCCTAATCACAAAACACTATGTATTTTTTCTTTCGAAAACCCTAAACCCCCCCCCCCCCAACATAGCAACGCAACCACCACGGGAGAATGGTTCTCTTTTCCTTTCTCTGGTCAGCCTCCACCTCTGTTATGTTTGTGTCTCTCTTGTCAGTTGTATTTCCTAACCTTCTTTATGGTTTGATTTAATTTTAAAGTTGTTCGGAGATGTTTCTTCCCTTTGTGAATGTAGATCTCCTTCTGATTGCGGTGAAGATGGCGGATTTTCCCAACACTTTGTTGGATTCGTGAAGGTTTCTGTTCCTCTCTAGTACCGGCAATTTGGAGGTTTATGTCATGTTTTTGTGACTATGAAGATTTAGAATTCCTAATCTATTGCAGATAGAGCTGGGCATCGGTCGATAATGGTCGGTAATCGGTAATTTAGATCGGTAAAATTTCGATAATTGATAATATATATGTTAACCGATTACCGACCGACTTTTTTATTGGTCGGTAATCGGTAAGTACCGGTAATCTCAATTTCAATCTCATTAATTTTGGACGAAAATCGGTAAAACAAAAAAAAGTAATCAGTCGGTAATCAATAGATAATCGGTTGATGATCGGTAATTAAGCAAAAATTATCGGTACTTGGTCGGTAATTATCGGTAATTGAAATTTTTTACTTTTAAATTAATAATAATATGAATTAATTTATAATAATATATAAATGATAACTATTTCGGTAATTTACCGATTACCGATTAGTAAATTACCGATTACCGATTTTGACAAATTTGACAAACAGATTACCGATTTTTTCGATTGGTCGGTCCAAAATTGTCCAGCCCTAATTGTAGGCGGAAAGATTTGCAAAATACAACATTCAATTCTGTTGTGGAAGATGTTTGTATTATTCAACTTATTTTAAAGACTTACATAGGAGTTGGAATTTGCATTTATATCTATTACATTGTTAGGAATTATTGGACAAGTACCCGCACTTCTCTTGTCTTGTCGTCTATGGAGGTAGTTTTTTGGTGTTTAATCACCATAGATTGTAATCTCGTGCTTGATTAGTAATACAATGATTTTCATGGTTAAAAAAATGTCTTTACAATGCCTTTGATTAGTAATACAAATATTTAGAGCATCCCCAGTGATAGTATCTCTTATTAGATGCTCAACTGTGGGTCCCACAGCAATAATGACATTTCAACATTTCTCCTAACATCAGTGTCTTTCAATGCTAGCATCTTAGACCATCTCCCATGGGATGCCTAGAGGAGAGAGAATGAAATGCTCTTAGAGCATCCACAGTAGAGGGACACTTGAAGTCCCAATTCACAAAACTCAAACAAGAAAATATTAATTAAAGTCAAATCAAATAATAATAACATGTTTTCTCTCTCCTGAGTCCCTCTAAGTTGGGACGAGGGACAACCTCTCATTCCCCAATCAACTACTTGTGCTTCACTTCTATTTCTTTCTCTCTCCTGACAACTTTATTAATATTTGGATTATTTAATAACTAAATATATTTTATTATATTTTGTAGGACCCACATAGCAGAATTGGGACACAAAGTGTCCCTTTCTATTGTGGATGCTCTTAAGTGTCACCATTGTAGATGAGTGCCCAGAGCAGATGCTCGCTGGAGAGAGAGAATGAGAGATGCTGGAGTGGACATCAATGCTTCTAATGAAAGGTGGTGTATATTTTATTAGTTTATTTTATTGGTCTAATAATATTATGACATGTGTTAGTTTTTGTCTCTAAATAAGATGTTAGCATTGAAAGACACAGATGTTAAGATGTTGAAATATCATTATTGGTATTGGGTCCATAGTTAAACATCTAATAAGAGATGCTACCACTACTGATGCTTTTATTTAGATACTCAAACTAACACATGTTATATTATTATTGGACCAATAAAAAAACTAATAAAATATACATCACATTCCATTTGAAGCATCGATGCTCACTCCAGCATCTCTCATTCTCTTTCTTCAGTGAGCATTTACTCTGAGCACCCATCTACAATTGTGGCACCCAAGAGCATCTCATTCTCTACTCTGAGCATCTGCTTTGGGCATCTCATTGGAGACGGTCTTAAAAAGTCTTCAAAAGTTTTAGAGTATCTACTCATGACTTTTATATAGTTTATAAAAGTTTTCAGGGTATTATAATTTTCATCGCTTTTGAAGACTTTTAAACTTGACCGACTTTTATAGACCTTTTTAATAAGTTAAGAAAATTTAAAGTTAAAAAATTGTCTAATCTTTTCCTCACAACCTTTAAATGACTTTTTAAGGCTTTAAAAGATCAAAAGGTACAAATTCAATTTCAACCCCATTAATTATTCTTTTATTTATTTATTTATTTATTTTTACTTTAATTATAATTGTGAAATATTTTGGAATCATCTATATGTATTTTTTTCGATAATATTTTTTTGTTTAGTTTTGATGTGTAATATTTTATTGAAACAATGTTTTTATTTCTATTATATATATATATAAAGTTGTCTCATTCTATCAATTATATTCAACAAATAATTAAATAACGGTAAATTTATAAAGTAAAAAAAGATTCATAACAAACGAAAGAAAAAAAATAAGAGAAACGAAAAGAGGAGGAAAAAAATTATAAAATAAGCATAATAAAATAAAATAACGACTTATCAGAACTCATGATTGACTGACGTGATAGTAGTGGAATTTTTAGTAAGATTATTGTTGGAAATAATATATCTTACTATGAACACGCAAAAAAATAATATATATATATATTTAAAAAAGTTAATATATAATTTAAACACTATCTGAAATACTAATTGAAAAACTTTTCCAAACACTCACTTAATGATCGAATGTTTTCCCAAAATTATCATCCATCATGATATATTCACAGCGGCGTCCCTAGAAAATTGGAGGCCCTGTGCCAAATATTACGCATGACTTAACTTAAAGTACCAAAATAACAATATATATCAATGTATTGTATTATAAATTATAGCTGTATGGTCTAAATATTGAACCTAATACATAGGTTTCACTTGAAAAACATCATTCTCTTAGTATTCTTTGTAATGAAATCTTCAATGATAGATTCATACTCAATCTTCTCTAGCATCCTTTTATTGTTTTGAACTTCAACTCGGGCGTTGACAACTTGAGTATAAAAAGTAACCTATAACAATGCAAACTAATAAATTCTTTATATCTATGGGCTCTTTTTTTCAAACTATGGGTCTGTTTGGGATTGCTTCTGCTTTTAACTTCTGTCTGTAGAAGAAGATAAGTGGAAGCCATTTTCAGAAATATTTTTTACTTCATCTGGAAGAGCTTCTGAGAGGGCAGAAACACTTCTGCCAGTTACCCAAACACCATCTGAAACAGCTTTCAGAAGTCAAAAGCCAAAAAAAGTCAGAAGCCAGTCTATCCAAACATATATTATATAAAGTTATTGGCCAACAAATAATAATACTATGGACTCTAGAATCTATATTAATTTGGGGCCTTTTCAATTTTGAGGGCCCCTGTGCAGTTGCCCAGTCCACACAGCCCAAGGGACGGACGTGTATATTTAATATGTTGAATTGTTAACTATTAAAAGTATAATCTATCATATTAAACTATTAACTATTGAGTTTACGTATAAATTAAACTCACACCCCCTTCAATCCAATTTAACTATCGTTTTGGAGAGAAATAAAAAGTTCAAAATAATTGTCATTTTAGTTTTTCAAGATATGTTGTATCAAATTTGACTAATTTATCTCTATATTTTCTATTTATTTGCAATGAGAGAATACATATACAAATATTTTAAAAAATAAATAGATCATTAAAAATCATTTTGTTAATTTCTTAATAAATATGAAAAAACTTAACCGACAATTATTTTGAAGAAGAAAGGGTATATAATATATTGAATTATCAATTACATAGAATTTAAATATAAATTGAATTAGAATAATTATAAATTAAAATATTAGTTAATTAAAAGAGAGGGTAAATCTAAAAAATATAGGATATCCGTAAATCTAAATATCAATTAATTAAAAATAATAATAAAATTTAAAAATATTATATTTACCTGTGCGGTATTTACTCTATTTATTTTTTTATTACTATTTATTTAAAATTTACTTGTAAATTATCTTCCTATAAATTTATTTTATTTGATTATAAATTATTATTCCATTTTATCTTTCATTAAAATAAAATTGTGCCAGAACTAAATCTCCTCCTCCATCTTTATGCTCTAATATTGTCATGGTAAAAAAATATTATATGTATATATTAAAAAAATTTGTTATAATTCTTAAAAAAAAAATAATAAAAATGTTAATTTATTTTAGTTCAGATGATATATATATATATTATATTTTAAAATTTATATATTTATTATGTAAAAATATGCTAATATTATTTATTTGAAATAAATTGAATATTAAATAATTTTTAATATTTAAATTTTATTGAGTGTATATACATATAGTAAATCTGAATCAATTTATGCTATCTTCATAGAAAAAAGAAGAGAAGGTGTTGTATGTGCAACCATAGATCATAAGCAAATGGATGATTTTGTTAAGGAACGGAGAACTTTGGTGTCCAAACTAAAATATAGTTGATAAAAATTAAAAATTGCTTATTAAAAAAAGGAAATAAAGAAAGAAATTGCCGATCAGTTTAGATAAAGATGCACTAATAATGAACTTCTCAAACAAAAAAGTCTTCCCACTCCAACCAAACCAGTAAAATTTAAACATCCAAGACAAAGATACATAAAATTTACCTAAGCATAGCAAAGGATTCAACACCAAACTCCAAGTATCTAAGCATACATTTACTTGAATCAACGGTGAAAATCCCAGGGGTCAGCATTGTCCGGAAACTCTCGGTAAATCTGGCAGTTGCTCGGATCAATATAATACTGAGAACCACTTCCAACGCTGCTACTAATCGCCGGGTTCACGCCACTACTATGAATGTGACGTTGTCTTTGGTTATTCTGCGGATTCAGACTCAATTGGGTGTGAGGAGGCACACAGTATAAATTCCTTGTCTGCTGTGAAGTCATACCATATGATGGTGGAATACTGCTCCTGCATCTCAAAAACCATCTGATAAGATTGATAGAGTTGTGTGATTAATACTTGTTTGATAGTGTAGTGGAAGCTATATAGCTTACCTAGGCTGGAGAGTAAAATTGTGATGAACAGAGTGATTATCAGCAGCAGCATTGTAGGGGACACCATTAGCATATTCCAGAGCAGATATCAAGTCTCTGGGTCTGGTGGCACCAGTGACATGGTCACATAATGGAACATAATGAATTTGGTGGTTTCTATTAGACAGAGATATTTCAGTAGACGGCTGTCGGTACATAGATTGCTCTACAGCAGCAGCTTCCTGATGATGGTCTGTCACATATAAAAAGTTAATTTGGGTTGATAAATAGGAGGTGAAATTAAATGAAATGATAGATGACTGACTTGGTACTGCTCCAGCAGGCAATGAAACAACCCAGTTATGACCATGACATGGACACCAGTGTTCTTCCACATTTTCCTGATTGAGCAAGAGGGATAGAAATTATACATACAAGTGAATGTAAATTGCTTAGATAGGTGATGACAATAAGGTACCATTGGGATAATTTGATGGTGTGCTTGTAGGTCGTCCATTAAAGCCTCCATGTCTGAATCTTCATTGAAAATTCGCCACTCACCATTCTCGATGTTGCGACAATTGGGGCATTGCATCACTCCAGACACATTGAAAGCAGATCCAATGCAGTCTGTCATTCATCTTATTATATGTTATCAATTTCATCGGCTGAGTTATACTATATATGATTTTGGACTCACAATTTCACATATTTGTAGTATATCATAAAAATTAAAAGAAAGCAAAATACATATATACATTCTCAATATACATAAGACAGATGATAAAACTGTTCTGTCAAAAACTATCCACAGAAGAATCTAAAAATCAAACAAGAAAAATAAATGAATCAGAAGATGAACCACTGACCGAGATGAAACCTATGAGAGCATTGGAGGGTGACGATAGTTCGAGGATAGGTAACAGAGATTCCCTCCAAGCAGATAGAGCAGGCTTGATTTGCAGCACCACCACCGCAACCACCATCTACATGTGATAACTGAGACATTTTCTTACACTGAATTTGGTGAAGATGAATTGAAGATCAAGGAAAAACAGACCAAAACGTTACTAAAACATTTATATAATCATCAATTTCATGTTTGGGATGTCACTAACCATATATTGTCGTTGAGTGTGAGTCTGTATGAGTCTCCCAAAACTCAAGGCTATGGATTGACGACACGTGTCACATTCTAGCTCCCATTGGCTGTGATTTTCAATTGACCCATTCCCTTGAGGGTGTATTGGTAATTGTGTAGTTTCATTCATATCTGGCAGATTTGCATCTTATTTGGGATTTGTTTAAATAGTGATTTTAGTCCTTTTACGGTTTTCATATCCACACGGTCTTTTAAATAACGTTTTAAATCCTAAAAATAACTTTGAATAAATAATTCTTATTTTTATAATTTAATTAATATGTTTAAATAAAATAATATACTAATTTCAGTATTTTTTAAAATTAAAATACAAAGTTGAAGATGGAGATGCAATACTATGAAAACCCATTAATAGGATCTATAAAAAATCAAGCCCAATTCAACCTAGACCGAACAAATAGACTTTAGCCCATTTAATTCAATAAAGCCCAAGCCTCGATTGCGTAACTTGAACGCTGGTCGAACTCCTCCATAATCAAAAACCCTTCCACTATAAATAGCCTCTGTCGACGAAGGACAAACCCTCTCGCTCTCTCATCACTGCGTCGTCTCTCGGTTTATAGTTGGTAACCTTCGATCTCACAAGAGACACGCATCATGTTGGTCTACCAGGATCTCCTCACCGGTAGTTTTCGAATCCTCGTTTTACCTCTGCTTATTGTCTCGTTTTACCTCTGCTTATTGTCTGGATTTGAATTTTTATCCTTCCGTTTTCGATTTAGATCTGTATTGGTTTTTGTACTTTTCGTCGTCGATTTGTTGTTTCTGAGATCCGTGTGATAAGATTTACTATATTGTTTTGCGATCTTGATGTCGAACTTTGATAATTCTCACTGCCCAAGGTTTTAGGAATAGAAACATAGTATGTTTTGTTTTCGTACGGATTATTATTTATTTATTGGGGTATCATTGATTTAATTCTTTTAAAAGTAAATTTTTTCTTATCATCTAGAGTTAACGTGTTATTTGTTTCAGTGACTAGTAGTCAGCTGTTTTGGTTGAAACTTATCTATTTAACTGGTGTTATTGGTTGGACATCAGCATTCGTTGTGATTTGTTTTGGTACATACTTAATTTGTGTGCTTGAGGTTTTGAATACCTAATTATAGGTTGTGGCTTTGAATTGGATGGAAATTACCTGAATGACTAATCTGATTCATTCTGATTTTGACTGTTTGTTATGTTATTCAGGTGACGAACTTCTCTCCGACTCCTTTCCCTACAAGGAAATTGAGAATGGAATCCTGTGGGAAGTTGAAGGAAAGGTTAGTTCTGTTATTTTTTTTAACCTTAGAATTACTTGTGTATAAAATTTCAATATAGCAATGAGTAAAATGTTTAAAAATAATGACGGAGGACTAATTGGATATATGAAAAATGAGAAAACAAATCTGGTGTACTTTGATTTCTTTGCTCATCTTTGCTGATTCTTTGAACTTTAAATTTGATGGATCCTGATTTGGATAAGTGTTTGTATTGATTGATCTAAAGGTGTATATATGCATGTGATTTAGAGGTGTAACGTGTGTCTGTAGATATAGAATTATGTAGTAATGGGAATTCTTTAATTTTTCAGTGGGTTGTTCAAGGAGCTGTCGATGTAGACATTGGTGCAAATCCTTCCGCTGAGGGTGGAGAGGACGAGGGTGTTGATGACCAAGCTGTCAAGGTTGTCGACATTGTGGACACATTCAGGCTCCAGGTTTGTTATTACTTTCCTGATTAGGGTTTTGCAGCAATCTTTGGGATAGAGAAATTACAAGATTACTATAATCGTTGCAGGAACAACCTCCCTTTGACAAGAAGCAATTTATTGGATATATGAAGAAGCTCATCAAGATTTTGTCAGGCAAGCTAGAAGGAGAGAAGCTAGATGAGTTCAAGAAAAATATTGAGGGAGCAACCAAATTCTTGCTTAAGAAGCTCGGTGACTTCCAATTGTAAGTAGCATATAATTTTGACAAACGATATGCTAGGTTACTATGTTGTTAACTGTGATTAACTGTTTATTATGCCATAGTTGGAAGCCTTTGATATTAATTCCTGTACTTTTTATGACAGCTTTGTTGGGGAGAGCATGCAAGATGATGGCCTCGTGGTTCTTGCTTACTACAAGGAAGGCGCCAGCGACCCTACATTTTTATATTTTGCCCATGGTTTGAAAGAAATCAAGTGCTAGAGAATTGAAGTTAACCGAGCTTCAAAGTTGGAAAGCTTTGCTGTAGTTCTAGTTTTTAAGTTATATTTCCTATCCTGTTCTTTACTTGTTTATTGTACTTGTTGTGGTAAGAGACTTATGTTCGGTTTTTGGATTTGGATTTAGATTATTTATTGGCTTTTCTATTCTTATAATTTGGTTAATACCCTACTATTATTTGAGTTCCAGATAATACTCATCAGTTACATATTGGTTGATAGTTTGTCTAATCACTTTGCTTATTTGATTCCAGTTTCATGAAAGCTAGTTCGACCTCTATTTTTTTACCTCACATGATGTGTTTTTCAATCTGTTGTCTCTCTTGATTACGAATCATGAAAGCAAAGTAGATCACAACATGCCTACGTTTTCATCTCTCACCATCAACGCTCAATTAAAGAGGGTGATTTTGTTGGTACCATTGGCCTTACCCAGCAGTGGTTTCCAGTAGCGTGATGCATGTTTGTTTGGGAGCGGCTGATTCGATTGATACAATGTAAAGTGTCAAACAAGTAGTCACGTGCTGGGTTAACCGCAACTTGTTGTCTTGTGACTTGTCTTTTTGCCGTCTTATTATTAAACGGACTGCTGCGATTAGGCGGTGGGTCCATCTCATTCTATCGACCAAAGCTAAAATCCTGGTCAACTCAAATCCCATATTTACATGAATGATAGAACATAGTAATTACCTTACCTGCTAAACATGTTGCTTGTTGATACGACTCGTTTTTTCCCACACGAGGGAGGTGTACGGTAATTATCGATTATTAGATGACAAGTGACTTGCTGCCATATTTTTACTTTCAACAATCGTCTATACTACTTGTTTTGAGCTTGTCAGTCTGTCACGTTTCCTTTACCAAATTATATGTTGGCTTTCATCATTGAGGTAATTTGGATAGATTAGGAATCATATAACATTCTGAAGGTTGACAATGTGAAACACAGATTCTTGATTTTTTTTTTAATAGTATTCTTTTAAATTAATCAAATATCAATTCACCTTCCATCGAATTAAATAAAAATAGTGTAAAATATTTAAATAAAAATTAAATTATATTAACACAGAAAAATGAAGAACTTTAATTTGAAAATTTGATACACTTAATTATAGTTGGATCTCACCCTCTTCACAAACACTCTTCAAGCTAAAGCAAGACTTGTGTATTTGAAAAAAAGAAGTGAATTGTAAGGTATTGATCGGGCCAGGTCAACTAAGAGCCAGCAGCCACCAAGCCAACATTTTTAAAAAAAAAAAAAACCAAACACTTAAACAATTATTATAAAATTTAAATAAAACTAAAAAAATAATAAAAATAAAAAATCAATAGTCTCGATTGGACCCACTTTGAGATCCACCAGCATCATTTCACCTCACATGGCCCACTATGACCACTACTACGCACCCTAAAGGGACCCTATTTTTAATTTTAATCTTTATAATTAAGCTTAATTAATTTAATTAAAAAATCAACATTAATTTACTATAGTATTTCGTCATGTTTAATTTTTATTTCCCTTGGCATAAATGCACATAGTTGAAAAAAGTAGTCCTTTTCTGTAAATACCACATTTATATCTTATAGCTAGTACACATGAGAAAACATTTCATATTATATTTATTTATTTTGCCAACTGTTCTGAGAATCATTTTATCTTTGTTGACTTACTATTATACCCAAAGTCTTCACGTAAATTACGTATATGCCAGTCAAGCCAATCACTGTGAATATCTGGAGACATAATAGATATTGGTAAAATTATGAGCAAACAGAAGACATAATTCAAATTAGCGTTAGATTTCCGGAAAAGAAAACAACTTTTTCTCATCAACCAAACAGAAAAGTTTGGCGCAAGGATATATCCGTCAATTCAATTAAAAAAAACAATAAACAACGTTAAACAAAAGGGCAAAAAAGTCCAAATGTGTTCACAAATAGCCGTTCAATAATTTGAAAATACAACCTAACTCCCCAATTAAAATTGGATTATTTATTAAATCAGATTTTACAACCGAATACTATACCATTTTCTCGTGGAGCCTCTCTATTTTTTTCTCTCTCTATACGCTCTCATCATCGTCATCGTCATCGTCGACCCATTGCAACAGCGATTCTTCAAAAATCGAAAAATAAAAATTAATTCAAAAGTTAGGGTTCTGCTTTCGCTTTTGATTTATCTACTTCGGATCTGATTAATTCATTAATCAGTCTCGTTTTTCATTTCCAGATCTCATTTCTACTCTCTCAATTCGGTAATTTTCTTTTTTCTGTTTATTTTATTAAATTTCATCGGGTTAGCTGTATTTGATACCGTGAAATGTGAGTCTCTTAGGTCTGTTTTCATGTTTTATTTTGTAGGTTGATACGAGTAATTCGGCGATTTTGATAACTTAAATGTTCTTGTTCGTCGAATTAGGATCATCTTCTTAATGTGAGTGCCGTTTGTATCTGGCGAGTCCTTGCTTATTTGATTTTGGTCGTTTTTGATGTGTCATAGTCGGTGCTTTTATGGTTTATGTATTTATCTGATTTTTTGATTGTTTTTTTGTTTCGATTTGGTTTGGATGGAAGTGTTGTAGTTGAAAACAGATCTTAAAAATTGGCTCCTCAAAGGCGTTCGCAGCGCCACATGGGTGGCCAGATGCAGCAGACCAATGCTGCGGCGGCGACGGCAACTACTCTTTATGATAACGCCGCCACTGTTGGAGTCGGCGGGTCCATGCATAGCAATGCGGGTCCCACCAGCGATGCTGGTGACGCTGTCATGGCGCGCTGGCTTCAGTCTGCCGGCTTGCAGCATCTGGCTTCTCCATTGGCTTCTGCTAGCATCGATCATCGTCTCCTCCCCAATCTCCTCATGCAGGTACCATGTTTTAATATCTATGATATTTTTCTTTTAGCCTTTTGTTTTGTTTTGTTTTGTTTTACTCTGTATTTATTTAATTTAGGTGATATTGGCTTAACTCTTTTATCTTGGTTTATGAGTACATTTAGTGATAGAGTAGGATATATTTTTGATATTGTGGTCCTCTATATGCTTGACTTTTGATTAAATTGCTTAGGTGTTTGGATGATTACTAGAAACATAATTTGCTGGTAGTATCTGTAGTGAAAAGTTTTTAGTATTTTGGATATGACAGTCTTGTTTGAGTGATATGGAGTTTGGATATGTAAGTCTTGTTTATTAAATTGTGATGTTCATGTTTGTGTTGGCAGTTCTTGAGATAACTAGGTATTTATTGTTTCCTTGTTAAAGGGTTATGGAGCACAATCTGCTGAAGAGAAGCAAAGGCTTTTCAAACTAATGAGAAACCTCAATTTTAATGGGGAGTCCGGGTCAGATCCCTACACACCTACCGCCCAAACTTCGGGTGGAGTAGGTGCATCTGATGGATTTTTTTCTCCGGAGTTTAGAGGGGATTTTGGAGCTGGGCTTTTGGATCTTCATGCAATGGATGATACTGAGCTCCTATCTGAGGTATGTTCTTTATTTGAGTTTGGTAACTTTAATAATGTAATTCAAAAGCGCTGCTGCCAGTAGTAAGTTTGTCGATTTTGTGCAAACAGGAATAAGATGTGCATCTTATGTGTGAATCATTAGTCATGACATTAGTTCATGTTACTTAGAATCTGTTATATTATATCTGTATTTGTTATTCAGTAAGTTTGAATTTTATGCCCTTTCAGCATGTTATCTCAGAACCATTCGAGCCATCACCATTTGTTCCTAGTATCAGTAAGGGGTTTGAAAACGAGTTCAACTTGACAACTGGCAGGCAGCTGAGAGAACAAACTGATACAGATGCTCCAGTTATTGCTATTGAAAAAGAGAATAGTGGAAGAGAAAATAATGTTGCCAAAATTAAAGTTGTGGTATGTAGGATTTGATGGCGCAGGGTTTCTTCTCTCTTTATGCATGTGGACTCATTTTTTTTTTTTTTTGTGTCTTAGGTACGCAAAAGACCATTAAACAAGAAGGAGCTTTCCCGAAAGGAGGATGATATTGTAACTGTTTCCGATAATGCCCTAACTGTCCATGAACCTAAAGTAAAGGTTTGTACCCAGGCAAACCTAAAATTTTGTATCAGATCTTAGTTGATGCTGCTGTAGTGTTAGGTCTAGTTGATTAATTGTTTGCTTAAATATGCAAGGTGGACTTGACTGCATATGTGGAGAAGCATGAATTCTGTTTTGATGCTGTTCTTGATGAGGATGTTACCAATGATGAGGTGAAATCTTTTTCTTTTTTTCTTTTCTATTTTTTCCCCCTTTTTTTTCTCGTATTAGAAATTGGTGTTGATATGAGTTAGCTGGTTCTCCTCTAGTACTATATCCCAAATTTCATGACATTATTTTTTATAAATGTTTATATATCGTCAACCAAACAATGAATGCATAAAATTTTAGAAAAACTTCTTTGGTTGTTGGTTTGATAGATCAATTGCATGATACTTGTTCCAGGTATATCGGGTCACTGTACAGCCAATTATTCCCATCATATTTCAGCGAACAAAAGCTACATGTTTTGCATATGGGCAAACAGGTACTTGTAGAATTTTATTTCTGTACGACATGGTGCTTTCTCACAATTTACTCTATTTTGAAGCTCTATTATTCTGAATGAGGAAGTCTTAGGAATTCTAGTTTTGCAGTAATAGGTTTGGTGGAGTTTTTGTAAATAGCTGCTAATTAGTTTGTATAGTTGTAACTTATTTTAGCACTTTAATAAAATTTTACTATTTTTTGAGTTCTCAATTGTGTGCTTCGGTTTAACTTTGTTGTTCTTCTATATATGTTTTTTAGTTTCCTCTTACACCATCTTATAGTTTAACAAAACTTTTAAACTGCAGTATTGAGATAATAGTCATTTCAAACCTCTATGTATTAGATTAGTATCATGAGAAATCATCAAATTATAGGTAATATATGTGGGTTCATGTCTCCAAACATTTGATTTGGGAACATAGAGGGTAGAATGTGTTCTAGGTGCGGATATAAACATACATGAGAATTGGGCTGTTTGTTTCTGAAACTAAGCATATATGAAACTGCATTGAGAACCCTATTGATAGATTTCAATTACAGGTAGTGGTAAGACATTCACGATGCAACCGCTTCCACTCAGAGCAGCAGAAGACCTTGTTAGATATTTGCATCAGCCTGCATACCGTAATCAGAGATTCAAATTGTGGCTTAGTTTTTTTGAAATATATGGTGGAAAACTTTTTGATCTTCTCAGTGAGAGGAAGTAAGATCTTTTGTTGGTTTAACTTTCAGGCTCTTTGTCAGTGGAACCCACTTTAGACTGAGTAGTTTGATTTAATGTTTTGACTAGAAAACTATGCATGAGAGAAGACGGACGGCAACAAGTATGCATTGTGGGACTGCAAGAATTCGAAGTATCTGATGTACAGATTGTAAAGGAATATATTGAGAGGGGAAACGCTGCAAGAAGTACAGGATCTACTGGTGCCAATGAAGAGTCTTCCAGGTCTCATGCCATTTTGCAACTTGTGGTTAAGAAGCATAGTGAAGTGAAAGAATCCAGGAGGAACAATGATGCAAATGAGTCTAAACCAGGGAAGGTTGTAGGGAAAATTTCTTTTATTGATCTCGCTGGTAGTGAAAGAGGCGCTGACACTACGGATAATGATCGTCAAACTAGGTAACTTATCGTGCTATTGGAGTTATAATATTCTGTGTTTGCATCTTGGTTTTTAATGATCTTGCAAGGTTGGTGATCGGATTCCTGCCCAAGACTGCTGCTTTTGTATGTTTTAGATAAATTGACTAAGATATAAGAAAACAACGGTTTTATTTTTGGATAACTATTTCAAGTAGGAAACTAAGAACTCAAGTTGTATAATTAGATTAGCTGGATAAACTGCTCATCGGTTGTTTGTTGTATTTTTTTTCCACCATAACGTCCGCATGCATTGCTGCACTTTGCTTGGGTATGATTCCCAAATGATTGATGTGGCTGTGCTACTTACAACAGCAGCATCACCAGCTTGGTGCTGTTTCGTTATTGCAGTTGCACATGTACTTCAATTTTTACTTAATATATATGTATTTTTGTTTTCAACCTAAGCCTACTGCTACACTTTTTTATTTGGATGAGAATCTTTCTGCATTTTCTGATTTAGTCCTTCGATTCTTTTGCCAGGATTGAGGGCGCAGAAATCAATAAGAGTCTTTTAGCTCTTAAGGAGTGCATTCGTGCTCTGGACAATGACCAGCTCCATATCCCATTTCGTGGAAGCAAACTCACAGAAGTTCTTCGTGACTCTTTCGTTGGGAACTCTAGGACTGTTATGATTTCTTGCATTTCTCCAAATGCAGGATCGTGTGAACATACGCTTAATACTTTGAGATATGCTGACAGGTAACTTTTGTTTCTATTGAGGGTCTTTTTTTTTTTCGTCTTCTTCTTCAGGTATCTAGTTAGCATGTTTATTACAGTAAGGCAATTACTAAGTAATCATCACTCAATGATCAGGGTCAAAAGTCTTTCCAAAAGTGGGAACAGTAAAAAGGATCAAGGTGTAAATTCATTACCGCCCATAAGTAAAGATTCTTCCTCTGCGTCTTCTGCACCTATTTCCACTGATGTAGAGGATGTATGTGAGCCCCCACAGCAAGAGGTGAAAGTGATGGATACAGGTAGAAGAGCTGTAGAGAAAGAACCTATTTCATATATTCCTTCTGTTGACTATAGCAAACAACCATCAAGCTTTTCTTCTAGTGTTCCATTTAATGGAAGAGAGGAAAGTGTGGTCGCATCTGGCTCAATGGACAGAGAGAGGTCTGAAATGAATAATACATTTAGCGGTTCTTCGATCCCAAAGATAAGCTCTTTATATTCCCAAAATTCGGTTGATAGTGAAGAAAAAGTGCAAAAGGTGTCACCACCCCGCAGAAAAGGACCTAGGGATACTGAAAAGTCTGCAAACTGGCAAAAGAAAGATGCTGGTGGATCAGATTTCTCCAGCAGTAACTTGCGGCAGCCAAATACAAGCAGTTACAGTACAACTAATGTGGGGTCAAGAAAATATGAAGCTGAACCTGCTTCTGATGGAAATATCAATGCTGGTGGGTCGGATTTCTCCAGCACTAACTTGAGGCAGCCAAATACAAGCAGTTATGGAACAACTAATGTGGGATCAAGAAAATATGAAGCTGAACCAGCTCCAGATGGAAATATCAATGCACTTCTTGAGGTTGTACTAAGTGGCATTCCATAAGCAACTAATTAGTTTAACAAATTTTAGGTGGTATTCATATCTGTTCTTTTGGTTTTGAATCAATGTAGGAAGAAGAGGCCTTAATAGCTGCTCATAGAAAAGAAATTGAGGACACAATGGAGATTGTTCGTGAGGTAAGTTGGAAATTCGGTCTTACATTACTGTGTTCTGCTATTGATATTTTAAATAGGCTATATGTGAATTATTGGCCGTTGAAATGTTCATTTGATGATTGGATACCAGGAAATGAAACTTTTGGCAGAAGTAGACCAACCAGGCAGCCTCATAGACAATTATGTAACCCAGTTGGGTTTTGTTCTTTCCCGTAAAGCAGCAGGACTTGTAAGCCTTCAGGCTCGCCTTGCCAGGTTCCAACATCGCTTGAAAGAGCAGGAGATACTTAGTCGGAAGAGAGTCCCTCGCTGAAGGCAACTCTTCAACTTCCTCTTTTTGCATTCAGGTAAGTCCATCTATTATCAAATTACGATATACCTTTGACATTGATTTCATCGCAGGTCAGTTGAAAAACTAACTACCCAAAATAACATTTGCCTCTATATAATAATTTCAATGCAGTCAAATCATGGATAACAGTTTCTGAGGGAGGAACAGAATCTCATTGCCTAGCGGCACGGAACGTTGGCTGTTCAAATCTGGGCCAGGTGCGCATATATACTCTTCAGGGACAAATGACTAATCCGTTGGTGATGGGTGAGTTGTCAAATGTAATATTTAGATGTGTTGTGGTGAGATTTTATGGGTTTTTGTGGCTGTTGGTTAAGTTGGAGACTGGGAAATGTTTTTATAAAGATACCTTTAGTAAAGGAAAAGAAAAATATAAAAATAGTTCTATATACAGTATTTGCAGTGTTGAAAAATACTTTTGCTTTTGCAAGTCTCATCGATACTTGATAGGTATATCATATGCTTTAGTTGAAGATTAGGAAAGAATGAAGTGGTCGTAAATGTGAATGAAGTCATGTTTGGGGTTGGGGCGTTGGACGGGCTGATTTTTTTGGCACCAACAAAATTTGGAGCACTGGATTTTTGCTTCCATTTTTGTAACTGGATTATTGTATCAGGACTTTAACTTTGGTGCTTTTTGTAAGTGTAAAAAAAATTGTCAATTCTTGTACTGTATGCAACTAGGTGAATGTCAGTTTTATTTTATATCAACCAGGCGATACGAATCGCTAAAACCTCTTGTTGTTCTTATTATCGTAAGACCTGAGAAAAATTTATGAGAATCAAAGCAATTAACATAGGCCTTTACAGATAGGGTGTTCAGGGGTATTAAATATCAGACCATAATGAGATAATGATTCTCCCTTACATATCTAACAGTGATAATTTCAGAAGCATAGTCGATCGAAACTCACAGTAGTTTTACTCAATAGATGCTTTTCGAACAAAATGATTTTATACGAACACCACGCTGGATTTCAGTTGGAGCAGTTATGGTTCAATATACGCAGCAGTAAACAAAAATTTCCTTCACATTAAACTGATAAAATGAGTAATTGCAGAGTTTGCTAAATTGACTGAAACCTTTATGAAATGCCAATGAAATTAATAGGGTTAAAGCATATGGAAATGAAATTACATGAATAGGGTTAAATGAAAAGGGACCCAAGAAAAGTCTAAATGCAGAAACCGAAACTAACTCTTCATTACCTGTCTCACAATATTACCAATGCAGATTGCACATTATATACCCCTTGTACAAAATACCAAAATCAATAATTTCAATTAAAAAAAAAAAAAAAAAACAAAACTTGAGCTTCCAGTCACAATCCAAGTCCTCAACAAAAGCAATAGCATCCTCTTCAGGAAACTGATGAGCCATATTACCTCCTTTGCAGTCGGGAGTATAACTAATGAGAGCCGTGGCCGATTTACTAAGCTTAATGCTCAAAGCCAACTTCCTTGTTTGACTAGCAGTTCGTCGCCAATTGCAATTGGTTAAAACTGACACTTAGACACTTAATCAGCTCTCAATCTCAGGATCTCCTTCACAGTCCTCAACCGAAAATAGGGCATATGACTCTACAAGCAAAAGTAAATGTGTTCCACAATCAGTGACTAATAAAATGCAGCCATAGGTGGAACAAGTATTATTTTATTTCCATTTTAATAACATATCCGTGCAGGGAAACGATCTTGGATGAAATGAGGGCACATATTGATTCCAACATGATGCTTTATCATCAATTAATTAGTTGCTAAAGTATCCAAAACCTCTTCAACACATAAAAATCAAACCATATTAACCACATGCAGAAATGAGCTGATTAGAGTGGAATGACTACAACACATAATCCGATAAGCAGGTTGACCTTTAAGGATCCCAGGCAATGAAAAACAATTACTTACAGCACCTAGTAGAGCAATTCCAACAAAAAAAAGCAGAAGAATGAAGTTCTGTACCCTTACCTGGTCAAAACGAAGCCCTACATCTCTGCAATAGAAGTCAATGTATTTCAACATAAACATACCGCAGTCGAACCTGTCCAGTATCATGAAAGGTCCACAATTAGAAAGAGATAGATGGATAATATATTATTACTGTAATTTAGAATCACCAACAATAAAAAATAAAAATAAATAAATAAAACAAAAAAAAAAACAAACAAACAAACAAAAATCTGGTATAAATAACACACTGCGAGTTCCCCAATCAGAGTAGAACGCATTTAAACAATCTTCAAACAGATAATCGGTAATTTACTAACAGCTTTAAGAATAACTATACACACCCATTTTCCTGCTCCGGAAGATCTTCAACACATTCATGTTTCCAATCACTTACATCAATGTCTTTTCCACTCTTGTCCCTCACTTCTTCTACATAATATTTAGCCTGGTATACACAAAAGCTTAGCATTAGCTAATTCTGGAGCAGCCAAATGACTAAACACAAAGCAACAAATAAAGCTAACAACAAAGGTACCGATATAGATCTACATTGGGGAAAAAATCAAGTGACATGAAGTGTAGTTTCTTCAAAGGAAACAAAAGGATTAAAATTTTCAATTTACAACAATGTCAAGATGGACCATGGATGTGTCAAGAGAATGAAATTACCAAGTTGGTCAACACTCTTCCCTCGGATCCTTTTAGAGAATCTAGGTACTGAAACTTTTTATCCTTTTTATTAATCACTGCCAGGCACCAATGTATCTGCTTGTGGATCGGGACAAATATCTGCACCGAAAAAGAAACCGATTTTAAATCAAGTGCAATTGGGTCGGCCAAGCAAACCAATAGAAACAAAATGGTTACGCAAAAGCTCTACTTTGTCACAGTCAATTAAAGCATATCCCAACTTCCTCATGGTTGTCCACCTTTTCACAGCTCTAAAATCAATGCTTTTGTTCCCACTGATTAACTGGACATAATATCAAAAAAACATCAAGAAAGATCAATGCATAAATAATAACACTAGGAAACGTGATTCTTAAATAATACCAAAAAGAGTGAGGACAAATTAAAGGTGAAATCAGATAAGAATAGAAGAGCAAGCAGCCACAAGGACAGTGGAAAACCAGACATTAACTTAAATAAAAATATTATTTAACTTAAATAGTTCAAAATAGAAGACTGTTTGTGTCAAAAATAAAAGATCACAAGTGAATACAGGTTTAGTAAAAAAGCTTAATTCAATTTCAAACAATATATCTAAAAGTAAATGAGCACATACACACAACTAACTTTTGAAAGAGATTACTTCTTGTAGCTACTTGTCATAAATATAGCATTTTTCCACACTATGGATGTTCCAGTACATATTTGACTTTTTAGGAAATTAAAAATAGGCTATACATTCACAACATAGTATGTTAGCAAATGTGGATCTGTAACAGCATAATTACTGACCTTATTGTAAAAAAATGTGCTGAAGAAATGGCATTTCAAGAACTTCTTTGGCTCTCTCTGTTCTCTCTCTTTCAGCAAGCCAAGGTACACATTTATCACCTTCAAAAGATTTTTCACAAATATGTAAACAGAACTACATCCTTTCTTATCCTTAATATATCTCATAACGATTGAAAAAGTCAACAACTCCTTTCAACATGAAATTAGGGAGCATGTAACTCCTGCAGAAGTACCTCATCATTTAACCATGCTCCAGGTCTAAGGCACTGTATCATTTCCCCGGTGATGTCAATATCAGTCCCTGGATGAGAGACCAAGACCCCCTTCCTGCAAAAGTATGAGCTGATTGAATTGTAGTACCTACAGTAATCAAACCAATAACCAATAATATCTACCGTATCATACCTTTTAGCAGAAAATGCACATTCAACTTCATACTCTTCCTCCTCTGTGAGAGGGACAAAGGGTTCATGAGGTACTTCCTGAAAACAATTTCTTTCACTGTCATAAACTACAGAGTAATAATGCTTCTATTAGCATTTCTACTGCTCTACAATGCAATTCTACATGCTGTAATGTTTTTATGTATCCTAAAAGCAACAGCAAATTCAACAAACATTAAAATAAAAGCACAACGAAACATGAGCCGACCTGTTTCTCCAGTTGCTTCACAGGCTGCAATAGCCTATATGACTCACGGCGCTTCTGATTCAAATCAATCTCAAACCCTATCTCCTTCAGCCTAGGATCCCTCTTCTGTGCACTCTCCAACAACTTCTTATACACTTCAACATCAAGCAACCCTTCCCGGTTCAAAGACAATGAATCCAACATCTTCTCCGCACTCTCTACCCTCAAAACATCACCATTGTTATTCACATCTGACACCCCTGAGGAAGATGATGGCCCACTTCCATTCCTCTTATCTGCAACTCTCCCATCAATTTCCACAACCTCAACCACATCCTTTTCATCCTTTCTACCAACAGTTGTTCTCCTATCCGATGCAATTGATCCCACTTCTCTACCATCTCCAACAACCTGAATTTCCTCAACACTAGAATCATCAAATACAGTATCCTTTTCATGCTCATCATCAATATCGATCACTTCCTTCTCTCTTCTAAAATACCTAATTGCATCAAAAGCACTACGTTTCGCCCTCTCTAACTGACTAGTCAAAGCATTCCCCATCGAACTACCATTACAAAACCTAGAAGAACTAGTATCTCTACTCAACTTATCTACGGCCCCAAAACCAAATTTAAGAGGCCTACAAGGAGCATGCACTTGCCTTTTCAATGGAGCTTTCGCTTCCGGATATCTAGCTATTCTCGCCGATATGCTGGTAGAAGAAGCGACGTTCTGATTGGGACTCTGATGCATGGAACCCAACTTGGGCCGTTTTGAAACTGGTAGATTTTGATATGGACTCAGCAAATTAAAGCTCAAGTACTCATCTCCACGCTTTCTATTACTCGTCAAAGCACCCATATCCGTCAATGGCGAAATAGCAGCAAAACCCTAAAAGCTTCGAATCCATTTAACAAAACCCATCTGGAACGTGATTCATTAGAGAATAAGCAAAAATACAAAAACAAAAGTTTAAACCCTAGACAATATATAATTCAGAAACAAATCAACGGTTGTTGAGCCAGTCACTCCGAATTGGGTTTGAAGAAATATGTAGTTATGAGAAAACCCTAGAACGAAGACTTTGCAGTGAAATTGAAATTGAGTGTAGAATAGAGGATGATAGGGTATCAATATATTGTGTATATAAACATGAAAAGGGAGACACGCGCACGCAGTGGGTTCGTCAGGTTCGATTGAATTGAATTTTGCTCCGTCCTGCCTTTTCGATTAATTGATTTTTCGCGGCACACCGGAGAGAAAACTTTATTAGAAATTAATTATCGAGGTTTTATTTTTTTTTATTTGAACTTAGTGAAAACCAAAAATAATAATAATTGGAAAAAATAGTGTAATTGAAAAAAAAATATATATATTATATAAAATATTTCCGTAAACAAATAATTACAATATACTGAATATACCTGCTGATGTTACCTGGTACATGGTGGAATTAAAATAGTAGAATTGATATCATGAATAAATTAAATAGTAGCGAGTTGTTACGTTGTATGCATGAGCAGCATGAAAACAGATATTTATTCACTGGTTTTGTAAAAAGAAAAAACGCATTCGAATGTGTGTTTGTCTGTGCTTTTAACTATCGATTGTCTGTGCTTTTTAACTGTCGATTGGTCATATTGATTCCTTTCATATGGGAGGGAGAATAGAGAAAGTTCATTAAAAACTGAATGGACAACGTGTAAAATTTTCACTGATTTGATACAGGTATTTCAGTTTCCAAATTACATAGTCAACGCATTTGCTGTATTACCTGTATGCATATCACCTGTTACCCATGTGTATTTAATCTGTTGGCTATGTTAAGTTTTAGTTCAAAATATTACCTAATTTTTTAAATTTAAATATTTATTTTAAAAAATAATAATAATAATAATAAATATTATAAAAGTATTTTTAAAATAAAATAATAATAAAATAATATTTTTTTAAAAAATTATTTTATTATAAAATACACATTTTAATTTAAAATACTTATGTTAAAATATTATTTATTGTTCCATTATCAACTAAAGTCATTATCTTTAAATTTAATTTCTCATGAAGTATTTTAAATTAAAATGTGTATTTTATAATAAATATTTTTAGAAAAAATATTATTTTATTATTATTATTATTTTATTTTTTAAAAAAATACTTTTATAATATTTATTATTATTTTAATTATTTTTAAAAAATATAAATATTTAAATTTAAAAAATCAAGTAACATTTTCAACTGAAACTTAACACGAGTAACAGGTCAAATACAGTCAAATGCGTTGACTAATGGCAAATTTAACGTCGTTAGTTCAGGTGTAACTTTTTCAAAAGTCACTATTGTTTTGTGTGAAATTAGTGAAAAGTGGTTCACAAGTGTAATATTGCAAAAACTCGTTGTTGCTCAGTGTAATTTGCCCGAAAACTGAAAAATTACAATTATTTACTTGAAATTGAATAATTGAAATCTAGAAATTTGGAAATTTAAAGAAAGTGTTCTTATCTTGCAAAAAAAAAAAAAGAAGAATCGCTTCAAATTTGCGCCATTGTTGGGTTTTGGAGCAAACTATATGAGATGGTTCAGTGATTGTGGAACAAGGTTGAAATAAAAAAAATCTATATGAAACTTTGGATAAGAAAAATGAAACAACTAAGCAGCAGAAGCTTTGATTATAATCCGAATTCATCTGAGCGATGACTTGAAAAATTAGTACATGATCATTACAGATTTTACATATTTGTGGCAAGCATTAAATTCCAAATATAATCGCCAAAGTACGAAATGAATGGAACAATTTGAGAGTCCAGGATTTTAAAAATGTGAGTGAATATAATTCTACAATGTATCTTATTGTGAACAAGCTGAAAATGTGTGGAGAAACAAAAACTGATCATGAATTGTTAGAGAAAGTATTTACCGCGTTCCTTCCTTCCTAGACGGGTTTACAATAGCAGTATCAGGAAATAAAATTTTAGAAATATGATGATTTGATTATCATTTTGGATATTACTGAAAAACACAACCAGTTGTTGTTAAAAAATAATGAAAGATGCCATGTTTGTACCACGCATTCCTAGAAGTCAATACACATTATAATGAAAATTCAGGTCATGGTCGTGGTTACTGTTGTCATGGTTTTGGCGTAGGAATGATTATAGAAATAAACGTGGGAATGGTTGTGGAAATGACTGAGGATTTGAAAATGGGCAGGGACAAGGTCGTAATTCCAATAGAAATTATGCACAACAGTATAACAATCTAAATGCTCTCCAGAAGTAGAATATTTACAATGCCCTTTCCATTAAAGAGAAAGATGTCCACGAACCTCAATAATTCAATAATGGTCCATGTTATAGATGTGGTTCCCCCACTTGTTATTCAAGGACTTGTTGCGCCCCCAAACATATAATTGAAGCTTATCAAAAGCTGATACGGGAAAAAGAAAAGGAAAAGAATAATGAAGCAAGTATGGTTGATGTTTTGACGACAACGATATTGGTTCTGTAAACATGTCAAATTTGGAAACCGTTAATTTCTTTGAAGTTTCAGATGGAATGATAAATCACTTGATTGGTGATGGAACCGTAAACTACAGTTGAATGTATTTCCTTGTTTTGAAATGTAAATAGAATGGAATGTAATTTTGGTTTTTGATTGTAAATATCTGTAAATAGTTATGAATATATATTACATTTCCATTCAACTGATGTTATGTTTTCATTTTATTCAAGGTTATGGATTTGAATCAAGAATTAGTTATATTTGGAGATATATGTTTAGCTAATAATGCTACAACTCATGTCATTATGAGAGAACTAAAGTATTTTCTGGAACTAATACCAATTTAAGTTAAGGTGAATACCATGTCAGGTCTAGTATATTTTATAAAAGCCTCTGGAAGAGCCTTGATATTGTTACCAAATAACACTAAGTTGAATATAGATAATGCATTATACTCTAACAAATCCAAACAAAAAAATTGTTTAGTTTCAGGGAATAAGAATGAATGGATATTATATTGAAATAGTTGATGAAAAGGGTGTCAAATATTTGTTTATTATTTCGAACAAATCAGGCCAGTAGCTTGTGATTGGAAAGCTGTCTATTTCATCATCTGGATTATAGTATACAATCATTAGGCATATTTAAATCCATTATCGAGAACTAGAATTCTCAGATCCTAAAATATTTCAACTTTGGCATGATTAGGGGTGCAAACGAAAACGAGCACTCGTGAACGATTCGTGAACGGTTCGGTCAAAACTCGGTCAAAACTTGTTCATCACTTAAGTGAACGATCAGGAATAAAATTTTATAACTCGTTTAGTAAACGAGCCGAGCTCAAACAAACCCTTGTTCGGCTAGTTTATGTTAATGAACAAACTCATTCATAGCTCGTTTATGTTCGATTAAAACTCGTTTGTATTCGCGAACGAGCTCATTTATAACTCGTTTAATATATTATTTAATAAAAATAAATAGACAAATTTTAATGGATATAAAAAAAATCTAAATTAAAAAAGATCCAAATTAAAATAGATGCTGGAATTAAAAAATATATCAAAAATAAAAAATTAATTAAAATGATTTATCTAACCTAAGGTTTAGTTTTCTTATGACTAATAGTTTGTCAAGATAGTCACCGCTCATCTCTATTACCCCTTCTTCCTCTCTTTATTTTTTTGTCATCAAACTCTCAAGTAATTCCACCACCCATCTCTACCACTGCCGCCTCTCTCTATCTACTTTTCCGTCATCAAGCGTAAAGCAATTTCACTCTCTTAAGTCTTGCTCAGAAATTTGCAACCAATCCAACTTGTTTCTCTACCACTTGGTAATTAAATTACTTTTCTATCTTTTTTATTTTTCTTCTTTATTTCTCTTGATATAGATTTCACTTGGATTGTTTGTTTATTGAGTCTAATAATTTGAAATTTCATTGTTTAATATAACTTAGATTATATGAAATTTCATGGTTGATGACTTTATATTGGTTCAACTCGAATGAATTATGAATACTCTTTTAAATTGTATTTTGAACTTAGATCTGTGTGATACTATTAGTATTTTTTTATTAATATTTTTAACAAGGAGAAATGAACTCATAGTTTGAATTAATTTTAGTTCAGGTTTAATTTAAATTCAATTTATTTTTGTTTTAATTTTACTAAACGAGTTACTAATCAAGCAGCTAAATGAGCCTAATCGAGCTACTAAACGAGCTGAGCTCGATTAACTTTAACGAGCTATTAAACGAGCTGAGCTCGATTAACTTAAACGAGCTTAGACGAGTCGAGCTCGAACACAGAAAAAAATTATCGAGTCGAGGTTGAATAAACATTTATAAAATTCGTCGAGCTCGAGTTTGGCTCGAGCTCGATATTTGACAAACGAACCGAACACGAGTACCTCATATACTTGACTCGGCTCGACTCGTTTGCAGCCCTAGGCATGATCTGTTTGGGCTTTCAGGATCCACAATGATGTGTAGAATAATTGTGAACTCATAAAGGCATCAATTGAAAAATTACAAAGTCCTGCTAAATGATAGGGACTTATGTATCCCACGTTCTCAAGGAAAATTAATGACAAAACCTTCATTTAAAAAAAGGAATTGAATCTCCATCATTTTTACAAAGAATTCAAGGAGATATATACAAACTCATTCATCCACCTAGAGGGCCATTTCACTATTTTATGGTTTTAATACATGCATTTACAAGATGGTATCATGTATGCTTATTATCAACTAGAAATGTTGCTTTTTCTAAATTATTAGCACGGAGTACTCATGTAACACCCCATATTGAGACAAGGTAAAAAGTTATTGAATTGTTACCCATATCACTAATGTGCACATTTTTTTGGGGAGTTCGAAACTTGAGAACTCTAAATTTAAGCATGCTTGACTTGGAACAATCTTGGAATGGGTGACCTTCCGGAAATTTTTTTCGGAAAGCATGCGAGTGAGAACTAAGTATGTTGTAAAGCGTAATAGTGGTCTGTGGGGCTAGTGGTTAGCCTTAAGATTAGTACAATACAGACATGGCGCCCGACCACTACTCCTCAGGTCATCCGAGGACAGGGGGCGGACATTACAAATGGTATCAGAGTAACCCTGCGATTGCGAGGTGTGTCTATGGACGGAAGAGTCCAAGGCAATCGTCTAATGGGGGTAAAGATTCTGGAAATGATGTGGGTCAACCACAATGAGGACGTTGTGTCCTAAGGGGGTGGATTGTAACACCCCATTTTGAGACAAGGTTAAAAATAATTGAATTGTTACCCATATCACCAATATGCACATTGTTTTTCCGGAGCTCAGAACTTGAGAACTCCAAACTTAAACGTGCTTGGCTTGGAACAATTTTGGGATGGATGACCTTCTGAGAAATTTTTCAGAAAGCATGCAGGTGAGGAAATTGCATACTGAAAAACGTAATGGTGATCTGTGGGGCTAGTGGTCAGTCTTAAGATCGGTCATGTATTAAGGTGGCGCTCGGCCACCACGCATCAGGTCATCTAGGGGCGGGGGTCGGACGTTACAACTCGATTACGAGCTCATTTTTCACACTACCCTATTAAGAGTTTGTAAATTTAGATTGAAAGTATTTGATGAATACTATCAACTATCTGAGATTAATATTGAACGTTCAGTGCTGCATGTTCATACCTAAAATGAATTAGCTAAATCATTGATTAAACGCCTTCAAGTAATTGCGCGAACTATATTAATGCTCTCGAAATAACTAGTATCTGTTTAGGGACATACTATATTTCATGCTATTGCACTGATTCGTATTTGTCCAATAACTTATAACCAATATTCCCCATTATAGTTAGTATTCGGACATCCATCTAACGTTTTGCATTTGCGAACATTTAAGTATGCTATAAATGTACCCATTACTCCAACTCAGAGAACAAAATGGGACCCTAGAAACGTTTAGGAATATATGTGAGCTTTGATTCTCCATTAATTATTAGATATTTGGAACCACTGATTGAAGATTTGTTTACAGCTAGATTTGTTGATTGTCAATTTGAGGAAAGTAATTTTCCATCACTTGGAAAAAGAAAAGATTTCTCTAGAAGAGAAACTTGAATTAACATGAAAAGTTTCCACTTTAGCACATATAGATCCACGTACTCCACAATGTGAACTAGAAGTTCAAAGGATCTTATATTTACAAATGATAGTTAATCAAATGCCAGATGCATTTAATGATTACTTAAAAAATAACCAAGTCTTATAGAAGTTGCTAATGTACCAGCAAGGGTAAATGTTCTAGAAGGAAAATCTCAAAAGACCACAGCAAATGAAACTCCTATCCCACACCAGAATCATGGAAGACCACTTGTTTTGAAAGATACAGTTCTAAGGAAAAGAAAAAAAAAAGTGATTTGGATCCTAAAACCACATCCAATGAAAACCTCAAAAGTTGTTGAGATCCCTGAAAATAATCTTCCTAAAGGAGAAAATGATAAAGAAATATCATAATAAAAAAAATGAAGAAATTTTCATAATTTCAATCAGAAATTATGAAATTGAAATGAAATGAAAATTGATGATCTAGTTTTCTACATAGTGGCAATAGATATTTTATATGATGGTCATGAGTCACATAGTATGGAAGATTGTAGAAATAGACATGATTGGAAAAAATGGGAATAAGCAATCCGGACAGAGTTGAACTATCTAAATAAACGAAAAGTTTTTGGACCCTTAATGAATACACCAAAAGATGTTCAACCAGTTGGTTATAAATATGTTTTTGTTCAGAAAAGAAATGAGATTGTGAGATACAAAGCACGGTTGATTGCTCAAGGTTTATATCCCAAAGATCTAGAAATGATTATGATGAAACTTATTCCCCTGTAATGGATACTATTATATTCTGATTTCTTATCAGTCTTACCATTTTTGAGAAACTAGAAATGTGTCTTACGAATGTAGTTACTGCATATTTGTATGGTTCACTTGATTATGATATTTACATGAAGCTCCCAGAAAGATTGAAACTACATGAATCATATCGATCGAGATCTCAAAACTTGTATTCTATAAAGTTACAAAAATCCTTTTATGGGTTGAAACAATCTGGAAGAATGTGGTATAAACGTCTTAGTGAATACTCGATAAAAGAAGGATACCGGAATAATACTATATGTCCATGTGTCTTTATCAAGAAATCAGGGTTAGTTTTGCTATTATAGTAGTTTATGTGGATGGTATGAATATCATTATGACTCCTGAAGAGATCAAACAAATTGTTGAGTACTTTAAAAGGGAGTTTAAGATGAAAGATTTGGGAAAAACGAAATATTATCTTGGTCTGGAAATCGAATATAAATCAAATGGCATATTGGTTTATCAATCAACATACATTGAAAAAATTCTGAAAAGATTCAATATGGATAATGCTCATCCATTAAGTAAACTGATATTGTAAGAACACTTGATCCCAAAATGGATCCATTCCGACCGAAAGATGATGATGAACAGATACTTGGTCCTGAAGTATCATATATGAATGCAATAGGTGCATTGTTATATTTGACTCAATGTACGGGACCAGATATCTCGTTTGCTGTAAATTTATTAGCGATATATAGTTTTGCACCAACCCGTCGGCATTGAAATGAAATTAAACATATTTTGCATTACCTGAAGGGTACGAAATATTTGAGATTATTTTATACGAATTCAGATAAATATTAAGATTTGACTGGTTATGTCGATACTGGATATCTTTCGGATACGCATAAATGACATTCTCAAACTGGCTATATTTTCATGTATAATGGTACCGCGATCTCTTGGAGATCTATGAAACAAACTTCGGTAACTACATCCTCAAATCATGCTGAAATTTTAGCATTACACGAAACTAGTCGAGAGTGTATTTGATTGAGATCAATAATCTAATATATCCAGAATTCATGTGGTATCTCCCAAACTACGAATGGACTAATTGTAATTTTTGAAAATAATGCGGCATATCGTCCAAGTTCAGGGAGATTATATCAAATGAGATCAAACCAAATATATTTCTCCCAAATTCTTCTACACCCACGAGATTTAGAATACTAATAAAATCAACGTGAAACAAATCGTATCTTCTAGTAATCTAGCCACTATATTAACGAAATCACTAACTACATCAACGTCAAACTGGTTTACGAGATATAATGCGAAAAAATTTCAAATTAGAAAATTAGGTTTATAAATGGTATTAAAAGGGGAAAAATTTTGTAATTCTAAATTTACCGACTATATTTTTTTTTTTCTTCATCAAACTTCCATTTCAATAAATTTTTCTGCTAAGATTTTAACGATACAATTAACAGTCAATGACTCATTTCAATGATATATGAACTTGCTTCTTCTTTACTTTATATTAATTCACAATATTTTTTCAGAACTGAATCTATTCAATCAATTTTATGTATTCTTAGTTTGCTTCTTTTTTTTTTTTTCTACCGCAGACTATTTTTATTTTATAATATATATAACCAACTGAATCAGTTGAAAAAATTAAATTAAAATCAACGGTAAGGTGAACATCCAATAGTGTGAAGGAGAGAGTTGTAAGTGAACGGAGAAGTTGAGATGAGGCGTTTGAATATGGTTAAAAAACCTGGACTGGGAAGACAAAGAAGAGTTTTTCATTTCTTTTTTAACTGATTTTATTCATCATCATATCAAATGTTACATTTCTACCTCAAACTTACGGAAAAAATGTTCAATTAAGTATTCTTGTCAAATTAAAATGGATCAAATGTGCATCTACACTACATACACAATTCAATCACCCACCACCTCAATAGCAAGCCAGAGAGTCGACGCATTTACACGGACAAGATCTAGGCAGAGCCTACACTAAGGCTAAAAGTTTGTGTGATCAGAAGGATAACTTTCTAGTTTTTGGCTACAACTATCAGACTATACAAACATAAATATAAGCTGGCAGCAAGGGGCGACTAACAGGTTCTATTCTTTGCTTGATTAGGGTAGGATGATAAACAATTGCTCAGGTGATGCTACATTGTTGCTATTCTGACATAGTTGTAATATCCAGCTACAAAGAAATTGGGGAAGCTACCTTGTATCACCTGTTTACACTAACTGCACCACGGCAGCTACTCTTAATGTACCGTTTTGGAGAAGATCGGCAAGCTCATCGAATAAGATAGCTGTACGCCAGCCCCATCCTTTTGGAGCCTTTGGCAGAAGGGTACCCCTCTGCTTGAAGCCTCCAAAAACCATGACTTCTCTCTTTGATGGACATATCAGCTGACAATAAGCACATTGATATTAGAACATGATTACTTTTGGTGTGATAACATGCGCAGAGATAGTCACTGAATAATTGTTCATTTCGGAATAAATTTTTTCATGACTGTTACCTTATAGCGAGCTGTAACTTTTTCACGAGAATCCACATACATGTGAACCTAGACAAAGAGAAAGATAAGGACAAAAGTATTTGAAGCCTAGACAAAGAGAAAGATAAGGACACAAGTATTTGAAGCATATGGCAAGCAAGCATTAATTGCCAAGGGAGAGTCTAATAACCTTTCTATATGAATCAGTTATCTCTGCTTTGCGGCGATGAAGAAACAGACCTAAAATAATCATATCTTTAGTGATCCAGGTAAACAAAACAAAATTGGCTTCATTGAGAAATTATTATCAGACATTATTACCGAGAGTTCGGCGTCCTTGAGGATCTTCATCGTTAAAAGCCTGAACACTGACCTATAATTTCAGATAGAAGACTTGGTCAATATCTACTAAAAATGTAGGACTTGAGGTACATCAATTACATGTTAAATCTAACATCATAAACATAAATGGATACCTTCCAAAATGAACCACCATAAAAATGTTCAAGAGAGTTCTTTACTTGACCATCATGAAGCCTGTGCACTTCCTCAAACTCCACCCTGTAGACCCACAGACTGTTAGAAGGCAAAACAGACAAGATAGGGGAGAGAGAGAGAGGGCAGCTATGTTAAGTTTTATGCGACAACCAATGCAAGAAAGAAAATGCTACCCAAAACGAAATGGAGGGAAGTGACTCAGAGGTGTTTTCATGTCCAATGAAATCGAAGAATCATTTGTATTCTCCCATTCAATTCCAATTCCGTGCTCTTGGGAATCTAACATCTGCATGGACATATCACTAGAGCTTGGCCCTGCGGCTGAAGTTCCAGACAATCTGCTTTGAATATCTGTCTCATACTCCCTCTCTGTATGCTCTCCGTTAACATTACTGGCATTGCTCCCTCCTTGACTTAATCCGACAAGAGCTGTCAATCCATCTCCCGATAGATCTCCATTGTGGTCGGTTCTTGCCTCTGTATCATCATTAGCAACAGACTGCTGACAATTTCTGTTTCCCATGCCAAAGGGTACTCGAGAAAAGACAAACCGAGTTGGTGGCCAAGCAGTTGCAGGCACAAATGTACTGCCTCGTCCAATACCTGCAAGCCCATCAATGGGGCCTCTGACATGAACTCTAACTGGTCTGAAGCGGCCATTACCATCCCCTTGAGTAGAATCAGCAACATATATGTTTCCAATGTTTCCAGATGAATTATTCTGATCATGTTCTTGCATGTAGTAGCCAGTAGCAGTAACCCCATGTGAAAACCCAAAAGGCTGCCTACAAGTGCAAGCCATACTAGCTCGGCAGCAGTTTTTGCATGTCTCAGCAACAATTTCTTGCACTCTCTGGCTCAAAAGCATCTAGATTGTCAAATTACAAAACATTAGTATCATCCCATATATATCAGAAATCAAATAAAAAACATTTGTAGAAAAATGATTGAAGGTTTAAAATAAGACATAACATTTTGATGAGTGCATTTTCTACCAAGTTCCTTAATTATGGTGTCTGGGACTGAAACACAGCAGAGTTGATATCACAAACCACAGAAATATACGAGTTCCATGCATTAATTCAGAATCAGAGATCAGAGATATCATTTATATGCAAAAGTTCTGATATGTCTAATGGTTTATTGATGCTTCTCATCCCACAACATTAATATTTTAGCAAAAGAACTAATAATTCAATAGCAATCAGATTTGAGAAATAAACCTGCAGCCAAAGACCATCATTCAGCGAATTGCAGGGAAATCCCAATTCCTCAAGTTGCTTTCTCACATTTAAAAGCGCCTCAAAAGACATGTTGCAATATAAAATAGAACCGCCTTCAAATATATTGACAAAAGCATCATAGTCCTCACCATGAACCCCACAGTTCGCATTATCATAGCCCCTCACTTGTCGTCTATCAACAACCCTGCCACCCCATGATAGATCAGGCATGCTACATCGTCCCCAATCATTCACCATAAGTGTGCCACAGGGGGAGTCCATTGAAGAATGCTTTGATTGGTCGCTTACAAGCCAACTATTATTATTCAAACGGTAGCATGAGTCTTCTTCAGATGGTCCTTCCATGGCCATACTACTAGCCCCTGGCATCTCAACATATGAGCATGAAGATCTAGCTCTATCAGTCTCTGGATATGAGCAGCCCACAGATGAAGATTGATTCATATTGCAGGTATAGACTGTCTCCATTTTTGAGGGAGCATATCCAGCTTGTTTCACCTGTTGTTTGGAATCAGAAACCCCAGTTTGGTAATCCACAACATGGTCTGCTATCTCCACTGGAAAATTATGAGCCATATTATGGCCCTCTATGCTATTTGTTATATTTAGGCGTCCTATTTCAGATTCCAACCTCTTACTCGTGCAACTATCAGTCAAATTTTTTCCTTTTGCTTTATAAGAATCAGAATGGATGCCTATTCCCATCTCAGAAGAACTGGAACTGTCTTGCTCATACTGTTCTGTCTTGCAAAGCGAACCTTTTGCAAGGAGTGCATAGAGAGCCAGTTCAAATCTAAAATTTATAAAGAACAAAAAAAGTGTCATTTAACTTTCTGATTTGATATTTGAAAAAAAGAATCACCCAGTGACGGCTTACATGGCTACAACTCTTACCGTTTTTCTTCACTGGGTACCCACAGTGCATCTGAAGTCAGCAATGCATGTAGAGTATGTGAGGAAAGTTTTGGAAGTACCTATGATGAGAGATGAGACAATAGCATAGATGGATAACCATATAAAAAATAAAAATAATAGTAATAATTTATAATAGTATTAAAAAAAATGTATTTAAACATCTATTTTTATAAGCTAAAATCAGCTATACTTGATTTCCTATGAAAACATGGGACAAAGCTACAGAAAAATAAAATATTTCCATAAAAGAATTTTTAATAAGCAAGTGCAATGGATAGACACAGTAATTACATAAGAAGTAGATTGATACTTTAATAATGATTATATAGTACAAGTATCACGTATATGGTTTCTCCAAGAACCTAAGGGTCATGACAAGCTCCATTGTAAACAAATTTTGCATTTTCCTCTTGCTACAACCAGGTAACTAGTATACAACTGTCACAACCTTCACCAACAAACCATCTAAAAGGAACAAGCCATGACTACACAGATGAAGTGAAATGAACTTTATATATATAAAGTCAACAGAAAAAAGCAAATCATAATCCGTATCCACTGACTTATTCATTAGACATGAAATATAAAACAGATATAAAGAGCACAGCACAACAAGGGTTCACAAGAGCAAAACATAAAATTGCTAAACTATGCGCAGCAACTGACAAAAGATGAACTGCTAAGTAAATCTTAATAAAGAAGAAAAATAAAAAAAATAAAAAAAATAAAAAATAAATAAATAAAAACCCTAAGACCCTCATCCAGTTTTACAGAACCACTTCAACGAATTTACCTCTTTCAATTCTACAAAACCACTTTGACAAAGATAGCCCCAACAAGCATTCCTCACACGTTCCCCATGTATGCCATAATCTTGATTCTCTGCAAACACCTTAAACCACAAATACACAAAGCTATCAGAAAAAACAATCAAATTATACTATAAATAAAATAAGTAACAAAAAACATCTTCAACCTGATACGCCAAGAAATTAGAAGTCCACAGCTCCGAGATGATGAAATCTGTACATATTGCACATAAATCCTGCACCCCAAAGTTACCCGAAAATCCACATACTCAAACAACACATATTTAAACAAATCAACACCTAAAACCAAACAGAACAAACAAAATCAATACCTGGAGATCAAGAAACGAAGCAGCAGCCAAAACACGAAAAGCATTGCTGTCATTAAGCTTGGGATGGTGGCCATACAAGTAGGCCAGAGCCATAGCAATTGCATCTCCATCAACGTTCTTATCATCAACGTGTAATGTCACAATTGGGGCCGTCGCTTCCTTCCAAGGATCATTCAACATGTTCCTTCAACACACCATAACCAGCATTCAAATTCACATTCACATTCACAATCGAATTCGTAATCAACTTTTAACACCGTTTACCAGTTTAGCAGTGACACTTAAGTAAGTTAGTTAGATAGTGAGCTAGGCAATGCAAATGAAAACCTGAAATAGGAGCTGCGAGAGAGAATCAAGCGGTGGAGGTGGTAGGTAGCGCCCATGGCGTGGACAACTATGTCGGAGAAAGCACCGGAATTGAACCCTTCAATCTGGATGTGGTCGCAGAGAGCCGTCAAATTGCAATCGAGCGCTCGTAGTTCGCTGCTACTCCGGTCGTTGTCGGAGAGCTGCGAGGGTGGAATGGTCATTTTCATTTGCTGCTGCGGACCGTAGAATCGCGGCTTGCCGTACTGTGTGTCCATTAATTCGACGTCGTTTCAGCTTTGGGTTTTGGTTTTAACGGGATAGTACGAGAGAGCAGATCGGAGAAGGCATTGTCAGATTATTTTGCGTGAATGTCTCGCTTTTCTGTGTACTGAATGAATGATCATGACTAATTAACGAAGTAACCAAAACAAAACATGTGGAGGAGCAAAACGCTGCGTATTGTTTTGGATTGGATATTTCCCATTTTTTCCCCAAAAACAAAGGGCCGGATCCCTCTGCGGTTCGGGTATAACCCAGTCACAATCACAAATTCATTAACTTTCATATCTCGATGATCCATGGCCCGCAATAATTTTATACCCGGACAAAACGGGTACGGTGCTGTAACCCATCGGTTCGGTCCATCCAGAACCGCATTAGACCCGCATATAAAATTGGTCTCTCCACTCCGCTGCACTGGTTCGGTCTTGCTCTCGCGCCTCTTGAAGCCCTTTTGCTCCACCATCTCCGTCGTCCCTCATCGGTCATAGCTATCAGTTTATCATATCGTTCGATATTAGTCTCTCCAGTGCCGTCTTTCTGCTACTATCTCATCTCATCAGCGCCTTCTTCCTCAGTGGTCGCTGCATTATTCTCCGTTTCGTCTCGTCTCTTTTGCAACTTGGTATATCTGTCTTGCTCAACTTTGTCTCAGCTCTTGCTAATGTTTAGTAATTATATTCCCTGTCGGTATGCTCCGTTTTGTGTTGCTGTTAGTTTTTGTATGATTGCAGCTTAGTTTTTGTTTTGTTTTCATAAAGAGTGATCAAATTAGATTGGTATAGACTCTAGTGATGGTGGAAGGGATACTTACACTTCAGGCTTAATTATCCATTGTCAACTCATATTGCGCATAATCATTTGGTTAGTCTAATTTTCAGTTTGTTACGGCTTTTGATTTAGTTAAGTTACATTTTCATGTGAAACTTTTCTATTCTGTTTTTTCACAGCCATTACGGCAGATAAGTAACCAGCATATAAGTTTCTATTATACACAGTATCAGCGCATCTTTGGAGTGATCTGGTGTATAATATGTATTTGGCATATTGAAGTGCTGTAGCTCTCAAAAACTCTTTGACAAGAAAGGCAGCCAGGATGTTTTATAAAGGCTCGGGGGTCTTCCATTTCTTTGGTGACAGGTAATTAATAATTATGCATTTGAATGGTGAATTGAAATGCAAAATGCTTTGTACTTACTCATTTGTTGTTCATTACTACTATTATTGTTATTATTATTATTTGAACGAACAAACACTTACTTCCCTAATTATAACGTCAGATGAACCCTGATTCTGCATTACTACTCTGTAGATTTTTCATGTCAAGAAGTGCTGGATTTCATTTTTCTTTCCTGGGTTGCGTGAATTTTGACTCTAGTATCCTGTTATAGTGGAAAAGTTTACATCTTTTTATTAGTTGAATGAAAAATCTTTGTAAAAATTATAATGTTGAAATGAATTTGGGTGCATAGTTTAAGGATTGAAGTTTGCATTTTTAGATTGGTCTCTCCCTCCCTTTCTTTCTATATCGAATACCTATTTGTTCTTTTCCTTGAATGTAATTCAATTTCTTTGCTAAATATGTAGATGATGGCCTGGTAGCAGTTAATACTTTCTGTATTTAAAAATGCTCTTACAAAAGCCAGGTATGTTTTTCTATATTTGTTCTTTACCTTTGTACATAGAAATATATCTGATTCGGTTTTCTTTCCAGGGTTGGTAATTCGTGTTAATTCAAAATGCCCACTTGTTTATGGTTTTTATAAGAAGTTGTCATCTTTATCCGATGGTTCTTCAAGTGGGTTGGTTGGGAATGCTTCCTTGGTGGGTCAGTGTAAGCAAGAATATCCGAGAGTAATTGATCGGAGAAAAGTTATAGATGATGTGTTTGGTATTTTGCAGAGTGGTCCCTGGGGACCTACTCTTGAAACTAGTTTGTCCTTGATTAATGAAGCTCCTCAACTAGAATTAGTTGATGGAGTCTTGAGGAGGTTGAAGGATGTAAAGTTGGCCATAAATTATTTCCGGTGGGTGGAGAAACAAACTAATCAAACTCATTCTCCTGAAGCATACAATTCTCTTCTTATGGTAATGGGGAGAAGTAGAAGGTTTGATTATTTGGAAGAGATTCTGGGAGAAATGAGTCTTGCTGGGTTTGGGCCTACTAATTTTGTGTGTATGGAGTTAGTTGCTAGTTGTGTTAAGTCGAGGAAGCTGAGAGATGCTTATGATATTATTCAAACAATGAGGAAGTTCAAATTCCGCCCTGCCTTTTCGGCTTATACAACTTTAATTGGTGCCATGTCTGAGGTTCATGAGTGTGATCTTGTGTTTACTTTGTTTAATCAAATGCAGGAGCTAGGCTATGAAGTAACTGTTCATTTGTTTACTACTGTCATTCGTGTCTTTGCCAGGGAGGGACGTGTTGATGCTGCTCTCTCCCTGCTGGATGAGATGAAGAAGAATGAGTTTCATGCTGACATTGTTCTCTATAATGTTTGTATAGACTGCTTTGGGAAGACAGGTAATGTGGATATGGCTTGGAAATTCTTTCATGAGATGAAAGCACATGGAATAACACCTGATGATGTGACTTATACCAGTATGATCGGGGTTCTTTGTAAAGCTCACAGATTAGAGGAAGCTGTTCAATTGTTTGAGCAAATGGATTACAATAAGGATGTACCTTGTGTATATGCTTATAATACCATGATTATGGGTTATGGCTCTGCTGGAAAGTTTGATGAAGCATACAAATTACTTGAAAGGCAAAAAGAAAAGGGGTGCATCCCTAGTGTGATTGCGTACAATTGTATCCTTACATGCCTTGGAAAGAAGGGAATAACTGCAGAAGCATTGAGAATATTTGAGGATATGAAGAAAGATGCTATGCCCAACATGACAACCTATAATATTCTAATCGACATGCTTTGCAGGTCTGGAAATCTTGATGATGCTTTAAAAGTTAGAGATTCCATGAAAGAGGCTGGCTTGTTTCCTAATGTTATGACTGTAAACATTATGATAGATAGACTTTGTAAGGCTGGGAAACTAGATGAAGCGTGTTCTATATTTGAAGGAATGGATCATAAACTTTGTACTCCAGATGATGTAACTTTTTGTTCTCTAATAGATGGCTTGGGCAAGCGAGGTAGAGTGGACGATGCATACAGACTTTATGAAAAGATGCTGGATTCTGATCAGGTTCCTAATGTCATAGTGTACACATCCCTTATTAAAAATTTCTTCAAGTCTGGCAGGACTGAGGATAGTCACAAAATATACAAGGAAATGATCCAAAGTGGCTGCCCTCCTGATTTGAAGCTCCTTAATACCTACATGGATTGTGTTTTTAGAGCTGGTGAAACTGATAAAGGCAGAGCTTTGTTTGACAAAATTAAGGCCAAAGGATTCATTCCAGATGTGCAAAGCTATTCCATTCTAATTCATGGCCTTGTCAAAGCAGGTTTTGCTCGAGAAACAAACCAATTGTTCCATGCAATGAAGGAGCAGGGCTGTGTTCTTGACACCCGTGCATACAATACTGTTATTGATGGATTCTGCAAGTCAGGGAAAGTGAATTATGCTTACCAGCTGCTGGAGGAAATGAAATCTAAAGGTCACCAGCCAACTGTTGTTACTTATGGTTCTATAATAGATGGGCTGGCTAAAATTGACAGGCTTGATGAAGCCTACATGCTTTTTGAAGAAGCAAAATCAAAAGGCATAGAGATAAATGTAGTTATTTACAGCAGTCTCATAGATGGATTTGGGAAAGTAGGCAGAATTGATGAAGCATATCTAATCCTAGAAGAGTTGATGCAGAGAGGTTTCAAGCCTAATGTATATACATGGAATTGCTTGCTTCATGCCCTGGTGAAAGCAGAGGAAATTGGTGAAGCCCTTGTCTGCTTTCAGTCAATGAAAGACATGGAATGTACTCCAAACCATTGGACTTACAGCATCATCATAAATGGTCTTTGCATGGTTAGAAAATTTAACAAGGCCTTTGTCTTCTGGCAAGAGATGCAGAAAAAAGGCTTAAAACCCAACACAATCACATACACTACTATGATATCAGGACTTGCAAAGGCTGGGAACATTGCCGATGCATTTGGGCTATTTGAGAGGTTTAAGCAAAATGGGGGTTTGCCTGATGCTGCTTGTTACAATGCTATGATCGAAGGGTTAAGCAGCACAAATAGAGCAATAGATGCATATACACTTTTTGAGGAAACTCGGCGCAAGGGTTTGAACATATACAGCAAAACTTGTGTTGCTTTACTAGATGCATTGCATAAAGCTGAATGTCTTGAGCAGGCAGCTATAGTTGGCGCTGTCTTAAGAGAAACTGCAAAGTCTCAACATGCCGCAAGATCTTGGTAACATCATGTGCTTTTCAGGACTAGTTGCTGATAAATCTCTTTTTCCAGTATTAGAGATGCTTTGATGCCGTAAGGTGTTTTATTATCTATCTCAGCACCAGAATGCTTCACGTACCATTCCTTCGATAAGTTGCTTCTCCTAGCAGAGGTATTTTCTCAACTTAAGACCACTCATTTCAGAATTGGACACGTATTTGTTGACATTTTATCTACATTTGTCTTCACTGCTCGCATATGCTTTAAGGTAACCTGCCAGCAGCTGTATCCTAAGCTCATGTTCTTTTGTATTAATTCAAAAGTCTGTAACTGCAGGCTTTACATGCTATAATGCCTACTAATGGCAAGAGTGTTGTAGCAATGGGCTTGTAATGCTCAGCACTTGCATACACCAAGTTTAGGGTGATTCCATCATGAAGTCATAGCTTCTAGCCTCAGTTGCTTAGTGCAGATTTGCGATTGCAGCCAAGCCTCACAAGTACCTGAAGGATGTTTAAGACAGGCCACCATCAACACCTTTTTTTCCCTCATCACCTTGTTAAGTTCTAAATTTGCTGCAGAAGATTTAGTTCTCTATTCATCCATTGTGTTCTCAACTACTGGTAGAAGAACCACACGACATAAGATTTATTGATTTATATAAATTTGAGGAGCTTCAAGTGCTAGCCATAGAATTCTGTTAATATTTTACAAAAGAACATGTATTTTATCGCTTAATTTGTAATAATAGGCAACAGTTATTTCACTCTCGGTTTATTAATTTGTCATATCATGCTCTATTTTTTATTTATTTTTAAACTTTTCACATTTTCTGTATGATTGATTATTATAATAAATTCTGACGCAGCTCTCTCAATTGTTGCGCTTCTATATAATTATTTTTTACATGTATATAACACTTGATTATATAATTTCTAGCGTTATATCACCAAGTCCAGTTAGGAAAAAAAACCGCATTTTTCAAATCACCAAGTCCAGTTAGGAAAAAAAACCGCATTTTTCAAATCATCTTTCTATTCTACCGTGATTTGATTTCAAAACTAATAAATGGGACACGTGTTGATCCTACGAATGGCAATCGAATATGGCAGTAGTAACCGGAGATATCACTCTACTGGGACATCAAATATGACCGTTGCATTCAAATGGTCCAACGGCTCTTTTACCCTTTCTTTCAAATTTTAAATTTCAAAAGCGAGCATACATAGAAAAAAGTCGACCACTTTCTTCTTTCGCATTTAAATCAAAAATTCACCACAAAGGTTCCCAATCAAATCACACAGTCGTCTTCAAACTACTCTCTCGTTAAGCAATGGCGTTGAGACCTATCGACAATGCTCTTCCAGCAACCACACCAGAGAGGCCAAGAAAGCAAGCCAAAGTCTCTGTTTCAATCCAAAAGCAAATCGATTCAGCTGTAAATGATGAGAACAAAGCCCCTGTTCCACCTTCTGCAGATGCCACCATCGATTATATCTCCTCCGAGGATCTCAAACCAGTAACTGACCCTGATACCGAATTTCAGGTAAGTTTGACGATTGGGGCTCTTCATTTTATTTTATCTGGGTATTTTGGTCTAAGATATTAAGTTGTGTTTGTTTGTGAACTGCAGAGTTTGATTGAAGGGTTGGATTCTAAGGATTGGGTAAAGGTCTGTGAGTCGATTAACAATGCTAGGAGATTTGCTCTGTTTCATTTCTCTCTGTTGGCGCCTATCTTGTAAGGAGAAGAGCTTCTCTGTCTTCTGTTTTTGTTTATGTATGATTGGCGTATGTGATAAGTGACAATCATTTGTGACATTTTGTAGGGAAAAAGTGATGGGTGTAGTTGTGAAGTCTATGAAGAATCCGAGGAGTGCCTTGATCAAGACCTCTATCATGGCTTCTGCTGATATATTCAAAGCATTTGGTGATCAACTGCTTGATTCCACCGTTTCTGACGCATTTGACAATCTGGTACTCACATAATTTAATATAGATTGCTTGATTGCAGTCATGCTTTTGCTTTTCTGTTCTTGACAGGAATTGTGTTTGGCTTATGTTATGTGTTTTCTTCTCACAGCTGCTCCAGCTACTGCTAAAAGCTTCACAAGACAAGAAATTTGTGTGTGAAGAAGCAGACAAAGCATTGAAAGTAATGGTGGACTCAATCACTCCTTTGCTTCTTCTCCACAAACTCAAGCCTTATGTTTGCCATAAAAACCTCAGGATCAGAGCCAAAGCTGCTATCTCCACCTCCAATTCTGTTTCCAAGATGGTAACCAACCTTTTACTCTTACTTTTGCCACAACCATATGGCGTCCTTTCTGGTTTGCACTAAAAATAATTCTAATGGTGAAATTCATATCAGGGGCTCGAAGGAATGAAAGAGATAGGGTTGGTTTCTCTGGTTCAAATGGCTGCGGAACTGCTGAATGATAGGTTGCCTGAGGCAAGAGAAGCAGCCAGAAATACTGTTATATCTATATATGATTCATGCACAGAAGAAGAAGAAGTTGAGAAGTTGGAGGCGTGGCAAAGCTTTTGCCAAGCTAATCTGCCACCCATTGATGCTCAGTCTCTCGTCAAGATTGTCACTTCACGGGTAGACACCAGGCAAGAGTAGAGTAGCTACTCTTTATAGTCTTCTGTGTGAAGACAGGTTTTTTTTTTTGTAAATCTCTCTATGGCTTTATTTGATTTGATCGAGCCACAGTGTCAGTCATTTTTTTTCTCTTTGTTACTGAGTGTGTTAACAATAAATTTGAGTTCTATATTATTACTTCTACCAGCTCCAATCATCAACAAAATAATGGATAAGCAATGACAATCAAGAGAAATGATGAAACTGATAGGATAACACGATATAATGGCAGTTGATGAAACGTTTTTGCTCTCAACTGACTCAATCAATCCTATCTTTACAAAATTGTTGCCATTTTACAGCAGTGGGGCTGCGGTGGATGCCATGTATTTAAGGGAAGGGAAGGGTGAGATTCTTATATCTCATTTTCATGCAAATCACCGGGTCATGGAACACAGATTTCTCATGGGTTTGATATGACCCGAAACCTAAATTGATGACCTGGTTTACCTGATCCTTCAGTTACTTAAATGTGTTGCAGCCACTTCATTCGCCCATGAATGAATTGAATGTGTTGAAGCCATTGGATCATTCAATTAATGATTGCAAAGCCGTCTCAACTTCCGCAAATGGTTGTCCAGCATAAAGCTTTAGCTGCCCCTTCTTCACAACTACTATCTTTCTACTATTTGATTTCACATCTTCCCTTAGCTCCTGCCAAAAAGGTTCATGTTTGTTCCCGTAAAAAAGACATCCAATCTACCATAATTCTACTGGAAACTTAAACATATAGTCGCCATTGCAAGTTAAACTTAAAAGGTGGAAGATAAGTAGAATAAGAATATACACGTATACATGCTTACTTTTACTGGCAGAGGAACAATGTCGGCATGAAAATCACCTAGATCTTCAAAATATAAGTCCAGGAGATTACAGAAGTTATTGGCGTCACTGTGGTTTTCAAAAGCAATGGTGTAGGGTGTCTGAGAAGTGCTTCTCAATGAGAAAAAACCTGCTTCTTCATGTTCTGGACCTCTACGCATAAGTACAGCCTGAAATAGTACAAATATCAACTTCATGATTAGAACTTGCAACTGCTTCTCAACAAGCTCCAAAGGGAAGGTGTACCGATGAGATCTAAGATTGAAAAGTAAAGTGCATATAAACATCACAAAGAAATTCAATTGCTCATCCCTGAATGACAGTCTTGGTAATGTTTGAGCAAAGCTTGCTTTCAGTTCAGTTCTACACCAAGCAATGTTATATGAATCAAATGAATGCAAATTGTGAAGAGGGAAAGGGGAATTAATGATAAAAGCACCTTGTTTGACTCAAATATAATAATTATCACCATACCAATTGTAATTATTCATTGCAGCAAGGAGGAAGATGAAAATGTATTCCTGAATTATAATGCATGAACAGAACATCACATTGACACAGCTATGTATACTCAGCAAAAGTGGCTTTAATTTGATTTCTGATTTCGATTTATAAGTTCGATACTAGTCTCTAACTCTAACTAAATCAAGACAACATTTCCTAAGTATTGAGTTTTGAGAAAGAGCTAGCTAAATGTTTTTCTTAGACCCAACTAACTAAAGATTTAGAAGTTTAAAATAACATACCAAAACATAAGGAAGCTTTGTCCACCACAAATCAGACTTGGCACCAGGTTTTGTTCCACTTGCAATGCGATTTGAGCCATTAACAACATCTTTATCAGACTTCAAAGCACTTTCTTGGCTTTCCTTTTTGGATTTCTGCAAATTTTGCTTCCCCATATTGGTTTGGAGCTCTGTAGCTTCATGCAAATGCCTCACTTGGCTAGTTCCTTGAATAGTACCTACCATATTACCCATAGTTAAGAAAAAAAAATAAAAGATTCAAATATTCTCCTTCTCCCAATATAATATTTTACTTTTCCACATTTCTCACCTCATCCAATTCATCCTACTTTATTTCAGACATTAATCATCCTCATCATAATTCAACTCCATTTTCCCGGCAATTAATGATAAACAAATTAGAAAATCTAGAAACTTAACATTCAAGTGATCGCAATAGATTTTCAAAGATCAATATAAAAGATTAAAACAAGATCATTACCAGACCTCGTGGAACTGCTCCCAACTTCTTTTTCATTGTGCACCTTTCTCAGGCCATCCATATCATGTAGCTTGCCATTTACATGATCCAGTGCATTACCTTCCTTTCCCTTCTTTTCCATAGGACCATCGCGCAAACCACCAGAACCACTCTTCTTTCCCTCATAAACACTACGACCTCCAGAACCAAACCCCTTCACATCACTTCTCGAAGGAATCGAAGAAGAGCTCCTAAACTTAAATCTTTTCTTGAATATTAAGTTATCATTCTCATTCACCTTACCATCACCCTCTTCCAACTCTTCATCCCCCTCAAACTCATCTGAATCTGAGTGATTTTCTTGCTCTTCATCCTCCTCTAACCTATCCACATTATCTACATTCAATCCTGGTAACTTCACACTTCTCATCCCCATTTTGCTCTCCAACTTAGCCAACCTAGCATTAACCTCCTTCCCAATACCATCAAACCCAAAATCATCTTCAACAACCTCACCCTCTTTGCGAGCATTCCTCGCTTCACTCCTCCGTGCTTCTCGTGCCAGCGCCCTAATTTCATTAATTCTGTATTCCATCTTTTCACTCACAAAAATTTTTCCCGCATTCAAACCATTCAAATTCTTTTCATCTTCCTTATTTACACTAGCATTTCCTAGAACCCAAACAGAACAAGCTGTTTGCAACACAAAAGCCCCTACTAAACCCAAACCAATTTTCAAAAGAGTGTTTCCAGTGATAAGATTACCAGAAATATCACTGTATTGAGTCGCAGCAACACCCTCGGTCGCCAAAAGCTGAATACTTTCTAGCTCATCCTCGGCCGGAACAGTCCCACCGGTTGTTAAAGTCGGAGAGTCAGCGAAAATGGATTCATTTTCGGAAGGGTGTGTTATGGTGATTATAGGGCTTGTTTGAGTCGATGGAGGCAGGGTGAGGAGTTCTGGTAGGAATTTGAGAATTTTTGGGCGCAAATGGTTTTTGCGCCTTGTTAATTTTCGAGGAGGGAGTAATGGGTTGTAGTTAGAAGAAGATTGAGGTGGTTTAACGGTTTTAATGGTGGAGGCAGTGGTCGGAGGTGGTGGAAGGAGAGAGGAAGACGCGCAGTACGCGGCAACCATTGATGGCGGTGGCGGGTGTTGTTTTCTTCTTTTTGGTTTTCCCGATTTTTGGTCGTGGTTTTACCACTAGAATGCGCCAAGTGGATATTGTTTTTAATCGGTTGGGCTGCTTAAAGCCCTATAAGCCCACAACTTCGAAAAATTCTGCTCGGCCCAAAACTGGTATACATTTATCTGGGTCCAAAAAGCAAATAACAATAACCCATGAAGTTTGTCTTTTTACAACAATCTATATATAATATAAGTGAGAACTTTCGGTGGATCCCACAAAACTTATGTGACGTGCTGAAAGTTCTCCATTAGATAGAAAAACACTCATTTTACGAGATTTTGAAATTTGTTTATAAATTACTATTAGAACTTTAAACGTATCTTTTTAATATTTTATTCTCTTACTCTCTCCTCACTAATATTAGTGAGATATTTATTCGTGAGACATTTACTCTCCTTCCAATTTTATTCTCACCTCTCTTCCCCTTCATCTTCCATTTTAAGTGATCATTTGTTTAAATAAATAAAATTTTTATCACATATGACTTTTTATCTTCTTTCTAAATATATTAAATTAACATTAAACATATTAAATGGTTCTTTTCATATATCAAGACATGTTACATTATGGATTACAATTACGTGTATATAAAGAGCTCTTTACAATTTAGTTTTTCACTTCATTCTCCATGCTATGGAAAACAATTCTCTCAAATTAAGGTAATCACTCTTCATCTATTTTTTTATTTTACTTTTATTCCGTATGATTTGTTCGTAGTTATTATTATTTTTTTTTAGAATTTGTTTATAATTCTTTGATATACATAATATACCTTGATATTAACACATGGATTTTAGAATATTTTCTAACGTTTAAAGGTAATCTCTTATTTTCTATTATTCTTTCTTTAACATTTAATAATAATATTATTTATTCATAATTCTATATTTTGTTTTTTTTTACCAATGGATGATCATGTATCTATTTATTTTGAAATTCTAAAATAATGATATATTTTTGTTTCGTTTTGTTTATTTATTTTATTTTACTTTGGTTAGCTTTGACTATATATATATAGAGAGAGAGAGGTCCGCGTTTTATCAAATAATTAAGTAATTCTATTTAATTATTTTCTACTAATTAAATATTTTTCTAACTTTTCTTTAACTGAAAAAATACTAAAAAGAAAGAAAAAAAAAAGAAGAAAAACTAACATCAATAGTAAACGAAACATTTATAGGCTAATTAAAATGGGATAAAATTATTTTGGAATACAGAAAATATAGAATTTAATTAATTAATAATAATAAAATCTTAAAAAGACATTAACTAAAATTAATCATATTTAAATATTCACATCTAAATATTCTATCAAAAGAAAAAATTAGTTTGTAGTTTATGAATTGAAGAAGACTATATATATACATAGAAATTCACATATAATTAATAAAAAATAAAAGATGATTATTTATTAATAAGTCATTAGAAGTTCATTAATGAAAATTAAATCAATTTACTTTTTTAATTGAAATAATGCCCTAATTATGTTTGAGTAAATAAAATTAATAAATAATTTAAAAAATAAAATTTAAATGATGATAGATTAAATAAAGAAAATAAATAATTTTAAAATATAAATTCAAAATATCATAAATTATATTCAAAAAGAAAAAAAAAATGAAATTTGAAAATATTAATCAGCATATTAATTAATTAATATAATTTTACTATAAATATATCAATTGTCTATTTAATTAAATTACAAAGTATATTCTATTTGTAATCTTTCTTCACCTATTTCCTTATTAAAAAATAGAATTAAAAAAATAAATCATTACCATGGAAATATATCTTCTTAGATATCGTATTGGGAATCTTCCCTCTTTGTTTTTACACTATATTTATATAGAACTACATTATGATATCACAAGAGATGTATATATAGTTAAATGTAAATGTGGAATATCTAAATTCAAATTAACATGTGCAATAATTTAATATTTAATATTTTTTTAAATTTACTTTTTAAATGGAAAAGGGTCCATTTTCAATAAGTAATATCTAGAAAAATATTTATTTATTATTATCATATGTTATAGGATATAAGACCACATAACGGAATCATAAAATTTATAATATTTGATTAAAAATTATATATATATATAATTATAATTTATTGATTTATATAATATTTTTAAATAGTTAATTCAGTCATTTAATATTTTTAAAATTCTCATCCATAAAAAGTTTATTAGCATGATCTACTAATAAATAAATTCAAATTAATATATTCCTATTTTTTTATAATAGAATTGAGGTCTAATTTATTTATAACACAAAGGTTAGGAAACTTAAATCAAAACTAACATTTTAATTTAATTTACTTTTTATTTTTTTTTTATAAAAATTACTTTCCTCATCTGAATAATTTTATATTCTGATTCAAAATATATTTTTTTATTCTTTATATCTAAATTAAATAAATTAAATTAACATATAAATAAAATTGTGTACAAGTATTACACATATTTTAAATTAATTGAAAATTTTAATATTATATACATTGACAAATAAAGTTATTTTAAAATTAAAAAATTATAATATTTTATTAATGAAAATTTAATTATAATTGTTTATACTTATAAAAAATTTATATATTCAATTTAATACAAATTGAATATATTATAATTTAATTATTATTTTGTAAAATTATATATTTTTAAATATTAAAAATTAAATAATTTATGATTAATATTAATATAATTTTTTAAATATAAATATAAAATTATATTCTCGCGTAAAGCGCGAGCAATTTTACTAGTATATATATATATATCTATATCTATATATATATATATATCTATATATATATATCTATATATATATATATCTATATATATATATATATATATATGAAGGAGCCCGGGGCGCATGATTTACATTTAAAAATTGAATATATGTATAATAAAAATATTTTAATATTTAAAAAATGTATTAAATAATAATAATAATTTAATTCAAATATTTATTTATTAACTTTGATATACAATTAAGTGTATAAATTTATAAGTTAAATTTGAATTTAAAAATTTAATATATTGAAAATAAAAAATTTAATAGAATAAATGAATTGAATTTATAAAATATTCAAAGTATAATTTTATTTTCATTGTTATGGATTATAAATTATTTTTTATTCAAATATAAATATTTTTATTTTTATTTTATGTCTATAAATTTATTTAAATTTAAAATTTTAATAGATTGAAAGTGTGAATTTGTAAAAATATGTTATACGGGTATTTTTTAAGAAAGAAAGTAAATAATAAATAAAATTAATATAAATTATTTTTTATAATATTTTTTAATTATTATTGTTATATAATTAATAAGAAAATTAAAAACATAATTATTATAAATATTTTTTTAAAAAAATAAATTTAAAACTAAAATGATTTTTAAACAATTAATAAACTCAAAAAAGTATAATTAAAAAAATTGCAGAAATATGAAATTATGGGCTATTTGTAGAAAATTTAACACACATATTTACAAATCTAACTGGAGAATATTACTGATCCTGTTACTATGCTTATCTAACAAAAACAAATAATAAAAATATAAAAATTTGGTCAAAGGATTGATAAGTAATTACGGGTAATCGAATATGGTAAAAGGGGAAGTTCACTGTTCTATGAACAGTTAAATATGTTACTGAGTTAAATTGAGACTACGTGTACACTAGGGCGGTGAGCCCAGTCCAGTAGATGAATTTACAAAAAACAAATATTGCATGAGGGATACTTTTTGTTTACGGTAGCAATGAACAGTAAACAAAAAGCATCAAATGTATTATTAGTATTATATATATATAATTACTATCTTATAAAAAGGCGGATAAGATGCTCACCAAATCGTCTAACATTTTATTTTCTTTTTTTATCCTTTAGAATATTAATAATTCATATTTATTTGGTGAGAATTGTAATAAGTAAGGGTAATATTGGTATTTTATAAAAAATCGTGATAATAAATTCCAAGGTACATAACCGTAATTAACCATTAGATATATAATTGTATTTAACCATATGTTTGGATTATATTGTTGTTTTAAAAATAGAGAGATGCAAATAATTATACTGGTCAGGTTAAAGGCTATTTGTGTCAATTTGTTCACGTTTTAAATTCACCACCATTGATGTTTATGTTAGAGTTAATTGCACTCATACCCTGAACGATAACAAATTACACACAAATGAATATTTTGGTATTAATACATATTCACACCCCCTTATCTATTAATAAAACCTTATTTAGTTAATAAATTTACCAATATAACAATGAAAATTGCACTTTTAAATACATCTGTATGATGTAATATTCATTTAAAGTTAATTTTACTTTATATTTTAACTAATTTTTATAGATAAAAGGGGTGTGATTGTATATTAATATCAAAATATTTATATATGTGTATTTTGTTATTATTCAGGAGTGTGAGTACAATTAACTCTTTCTATTACAGAACAGGTTAACTCTTTCTGTTATAGAACAGGTATGGAACAAAATTAACAATAAAATCACTTAATGGAGGTAGACAATGTAAGATAGAGGATCACTCTAGACAGCCGTTTGAACCTTATGTTGGAGTGGTGGTACTCTCTTAGCAAGATCAAGTAGGCGTGCTTATGGTGTTTCATTGTATATCTTGAGGTTTTGATTTAGAGGATTGGAGGGAGGTGAAGATATGACGTGCCTTTAACTTCCTTGTGTTGTTTGGTAGAGAGATTTTAGCTGTGTTAAAAAGAGGTTTTTTTGATGTAATATAATCCATCCTATCTGATTAATTACTGCTCTGCTCCATCGAATCGATTAATTTTCGATATGCTCCCATTTTCAAAACGAGGGGGTTCGTTTTGCTGGGATGGACAAATTATATTTTTACAGCAAAATGTGTTGAGGCGTTTCGGACTTGATAACAATGAAACGAATCAGGACATTTTGCGGAAAACGTGGGGCAGCGTTTCGCTGCAAGTGTGATGCTGAGTCAGCATCACAATTGCAGCAAAACGTGGGGGTGCGTTTTGCTGCAATTGTGATGTTGAGCATCACAATTGCAGCGAAACGCGGGGGGTGCGTTTTGTTAATATGGAGTGGCGCGTTTTGCTTTAAATTCGTGGTAGGGTCACCGATGTTATTTGTTTTTATTTCTCACCTTCTCTTTAAAAACACAATTTCTCTCTCTACAAAATTTCTCTGGTAAATCATTTGATTGTTAATTAATTAATTTGTATTAACTAGTCTACTAATCAATTATTTATTAATTGTGCAGATGAGCGATTATTTCGATCGAATTGGGAGGTTTCAGAATCGACATATTTCGGGTCGGATCACTCCAGAGGTTAGAATAATTTTATATTTATTTAGTTATTAATTAATATTTAAATAATAACATAATTTTATTAAAAATATAAATTAAATTCTATTACGTAAGATTATTAATAAGAAATTAGAGTTAATAATAATTATTTTAATGGGTAAAATTTTATTTGTTTGGTATATTAAAAATAAGTATGTACTTATATAATTAGGTAGTAATGTAATTTCGATAAAATTTTGAGTACATTATTTATAGATTAGGAATAATTATAATAACGATGCTTGTGAAATTATATTAATTTATTAAATTATAAAAATAATTTTTTATATAATTTTACTAATTTGTTATGATCTTTAATATAGACCGAGAATGATATATATATCACTGTACTTAGTGTCGAGAAACCACCCAGTCATCTTTTACAGTATTTGCAGATGACTGGGTTCGACCATGTAGCTTCTATAGGACCCCGAGATAGCGATGCAGCTTTAGTTACCGCTTTATGTGAGTGTTGGCGTCCGGAGACACATACATTTGTTTTACCTTGGGGAGAGTGCACTATCACTCTTGAGGATATCGCGTTACTTACTGGGCTTCATACCGAGGGATTTCCGGTTGTCGGCCGGGTTAGGGGATTTAGTGTAGGTGGACAGCACGTGACCTCAGTTCAGTTAGTAGAGAGACTTTTAGGTCTGACTCCTGAGGATGTAGTGACTTGTATGAACGGTAATACTGCGATCTCTCTAGCGTGCCTACGACGACATTTCATGGTATTTCCACATGACGCTGATGACTACACTTGACAGTGCCACACACGGGCATACATCTTACGTCTTCTTGGAGGTATAATATGTGGTTTGAAGATGGCGAAAGATGTTCCCATTTCTTTTTTACAGTTGCTTGAGGATCTGACCACTGTTAGGTTATATAGCTGGGGTCGGCATGTTTAGCGTACTTGTACAGATACATGTGTCACTCAGTTTTTCCAAAGTGCAAGACGCTTGGAGGTTTTGTGTGGATTCTTGAGGCATGGGCCTATCTACGGATTCCAGCATTGCGTGTAGGTATTGTTGCTTACTCTCCATGTTTTCCGATCGCTATGAGGTACATCTAAATAATGTCATTAATTTATGTAATAATTATTATATTATTTTTTTAAAATGAAGTCGTCTTATTTTATTCCTATTTTATCAATACAATTTTGAGAAGTATCCTAGGAGCGATCCCGGCTCCGAGGAGTTGAAGCGATATCGCTTGATTTTAGATCGGTTAGACTTTGATGATGTGAGTACATATTTTATTAAATTTTTTCCATGGTACAATAGTTTTGTTTTTTGATACTATTAAATATGATGTTCTTATGCCTAGTTTGTTTGGCATCCATACGTTGATATCGCACTCCGAGCATGCATTCCTGTTGGCTACGAGGATACCCCATTGTGGCGTGCATGTACCCCACTGTTGTGCATGGCTGTCATCGAGTGGCATCCCGCTGATCGAGTTTTTCGACAGTTCGATTTCGCTCAGCATATCCCTTAGGCTCCCCTATGTTTAGACGGGCCACATGGTTCAGACTTACGAGGGGCTACAAAAGTCGTAGATTGGCGAGTGAAACATCAGATTTGGATCGAGTTTTGGGACCATCGTAACCATTACATAGCCGGATGGACTTTAGACACACATCCCCATCATGTCGCTTCACTGGCGTACTATCAGTGGTATTGGAGTGTCACAGTTGATTTTATTCGCATTGTGACATGGGTAGTTCCCCCTGCATTGCCTTTGCAGGTTCCGCCGCACATCATGCCTTCTGCAGAGGTCACTGTACCAGTCTTACAATTTCCACCACATCATGTGTACGACAGACCACGATCATGCTTCCCAGCTGCTCATTTGAAGGGTCGACGTCTATTTGCCGTTATGGCTATTCAGAGGCAGCATACAACCACATCAGATCAGGGTGAGCAATGAGTGGACAAAGCCCCACCAGAGCAGGGCCTCGATGCAGGCCCACGTGATGAGAGTCACCAGGACGGTCCACGTGATGATGATGAGGCTGACGATGAGGATTCTGATGATGACGATGATGGTGGTGATGATGGTGATGGAGATAAGGACGGTAGAGGTGGTGGAGATGAGGGTGGAGGTGGCGGAGATGATGATGACGGAGATATTGCAGATCAGGTACTTATCAATATATGTTGTCTCATATTTATTTTCGGTTTATTATGTTATTTAATATACCTTCATAATTATGTCAGATTCAGTTTGATCCCAATATGGATTGGGATGAGGCTACAAGTTTGGTTCCATTTACAGACCTACTGCACATGGGTACCTCTCGGTCTATGTGATGATATGGGACATTCGACGGGATTTAGTGCTTTCCAGCCATAATCGAGGCCGATGACACCGACCATTACACCGTCGACGGGTTCTGTTTATACACCAGTGCCATATCCGGTATACAGCCCTGCATCAAGTTCATTCGGCCAGCCATACATACCTGCATATGATCCATATTATCGCCCCCGTTTGCCTAGCTCGCCACATCCAGTTAGACATATGCCACAGCAGGGTGACTCGGCAGTTCCATTTTCCCCATTCGGTACACGACCTGATCCCCCCTTCAGGTGCTGGGATTCCGGTTACATACTTTGCCGGAGCATGCAGTATTCCAGGGTGTACCATGACGGCACCACACTTGCACTACACTTAGTGTTGTTATCGCATATTAGACTAGTATTGACTGACATTACTTTATATATCAGACTTATTTAGTTATGTTATGTGTTCTTATATTTCTATCCGTAATTCAGTTTTTATCATTACAACTTGAATGTGTTATATTTATTATAACTTGATTTGTCTATGAGTTTTTATCATTACAACTTCACTGCATTACATTATATTAAATGCAGCGGAAAAACACACGTTCCACAGTACCCGATTTGGAACGAGAGTTGGAAAGACTTAGAGCTGAAGGCATTGAAAATGAGAGAAGAAGACTTAATGCTTTGTGTCAAGATCTCGAATATCAAATTGATCAACTTCAACTTGACAAAGACGACCCAATACTACTGCATGGATGCAATGAAGAAGAGCAGACAGATATCATATGTACCATATTATTCGAGGAAGAGAAAAAGACGAAACAACTTCGACAAGCAAGACACAGTTTGTGGTTGTTGCAGCAAGGTGTCTTTCGTCGACGAAGGCCTGACAACTTTCGTCCACCTCGTCAGATAGGTTGATGCTTTGTTATATCCATTGGTCCTTGTTATGTATTACACACTACTGTGGAGAAATTGTATGAACTTTGGATCACTTTATATTTTTATGACTATTGTAATTATGTATTCTGCTTTAATCGGTGAAACGTCTTGATGAGTTTCGCAATGTATATTTTGGCACAGGTATGCTCTAACTTATTTTGCTTTAATTAGCGAAACGTCTCGATGCGTTTCGCAACGTACGTTCTGACACAGGTACGCTCTAATATTTTCTGCTTTAAGCACTGAAATATTTTATTGCGTTCCGCAACGTACGTTCTGACAGAGGTACGCTCTGACGTTTTATGCTTTAATCAGCGAAACGTCTTGATGCGTTCCGCAACGTACGTTCTGACAGAGGTACGCTCTGACGTTTTATGCTTTAATCAGCGAAATGTCTCGATGCGTTCCGCAATGTATATTCTGACAGAGGTACGCTCTGACATTTTATGCTTTAATCAGCGAAACGTCTCGATGCGTTTCGCAACGTACGTTCTGACACAGGTACGCTATGATGTTTTATGCTTTAATCAGCGAAACGTCTCGATGCGTTTCGCAACGTACGTTCTGACACAGGTACGCCCTGACATTTTATGCTTTAATCACCGAGACTATAAATGATTCCTGCAAACTAACACAAACAACACATAACAACATGTCATATTTGAGTTGTCCAGCTTTAATCTACCAAAATGCAAGGATCGTCAAGCAGGGTCCATCAATTTACTTCATGTCTGATGACTACCCATTGGTGTGCAATTTTTATCGTTCTTGTTCGAGAGATGAATTAGGAACTCATATCCATGGATTGTTACAGTTGAGTGCATCTCAGAGAATCTCAAAAATTGTCTATCGCATGCCGATAGGAAATACAGCTGGAGGTATGGTGGCGACTGCTTTGAAGATCCAAACTGATGCAGACGTTACAAAAATGTTCAACGCTTATGATATGTCGTCAGCTTACTTTCAATATATAGAGGTCATGGTCGAAGTGGTTGAAACTAACAGTGGTGGTGATTATTGTCAAACTGGACATCTTGGCCATTCTGGTGCCGGTCCATCAACAACAGAATTGCCGGCAATTACACATGTTCAGGGTGAGGCATCTAGTCGCCAACAAACAATGTACACTGGTCACCAAGAACCACTCATGCATCGTCATTCTACAGACGAGGGACCAATTGCTGTTGATTCATACAGAAATGCTACAAATGAAATATTTACTACAAGGGTTCAAGTAGGTATGCTTCATGAACATCTGTGAGAAATTTCTTTTAAATGATATATCTTTCCATATTAATACTATGAAATTTAATTTGTACAACACAGACGACATTGTGGATGATGAAGCTTTAGAGGACGAGGAGGATGATGTCAATTATGCCCCATCACTTAATGACGAGAGTGATAATGAAGACTTACATATCAGAACATCTCACGGTCAACTAAGAAGAGAGCATTCAACAATGTCATTTATGTAACGTCTTAATCTATGTGAAGAACCTGCTGAAGCACAAGGCGACAACGTGCTAGTCTATAACGCGGAAGATCCAAATTCGGAGATAGTCATTGGTATGAGTTTTGCTGATAAAGAATCTTTGCTTCTTGCTCTAAAACACTATTGCATTCGTCGTAACGTCGACTTCTTAGTGAAGGACTCGAAGGGTCATAAATATGCTGGTGTTTGCAAGATGAAATCTTCAGGTTGTAAGTGAAAAGTTCGAGCTAGATTAGGAAAGAAAGATAATCTTTGGAAGATCACAAGGTATGAGGGACCGCATACCTGTAATACTGCTTCCATGACAGTAGATCACCAGAAATTAGATTCCGATTTTATTTGCTCGATCATTATGCGTACAATAGCTGACAATCCTGCAACAACCATTGCACAAATAATCTCTGATGTCGACCAACGTTATCAATACCAGCCATCATATAAGAAAGCTTGGGTTGCAAAGCAAAAGGTAATCACGAAATTATTTGGATGCTGGGAAGCTTCTTATAATCAATTGCCTCGCTGGATAGTTGCTATGAAAGAAGTAATGCCAGGTATAGTTATGGATATAGAGGTCAATACAGCATACTTTCCAAACGGCACTGTCTACGACTCTTTCATGTATTTTGGTCAAGTTTTCTGGGCATTACCACCATGCATTCAAGCTTTCCTCTATTGTAAACCAATAGTTCAAGTCGATGGCACACATATTTTTGGACGGTATAAAGGCACCCTTTTAATCGCTGTGACTCAAGATGGTAACAACAATGTATTGTCCTTGGCTTTTGCACATGTTGAGTCGGAGAATGACAGTTCATGGGAGTTCTTTCTTAAAAATCTCAGGCAACATGTGTGTGTACAGGATAATCTCTGCATCATATCTGACCGCCATGATTCTATTCGTAAAGCACTTATCGATATTGAATGGATGCCATAACATGCTGTCCATCGCTACTGTATCCGACATTTCGCATCCAATTATCACAAGTCATTCAAGGACATACAACTGCAAAAAGCAGTGACAAATGCAAGTAAATTTAGTACTTTCTGTCAATTAAATAACAAAATATCTTCTAAGGTTGTTACATATGTTTCTTATATGTAGGATATGCTGCAACTAAAAAAGATTTCCTCTATTGGTATGGAATAGCTGCCGGAGAGTCTGAGAGGAAGACATGGTTGGACCGTGTGCCATTAGAAAAATGGACTCAATTTTATGATGGCAATCATAGATATGGACAGATGACTACAAACCTTGTTGAATGCATTAACAATGTGTTGAAAAGAACGCGTCATCTCCCAATAACAGCACTGGTTAAGTCAACTATTATCGACTTACTGAATTGTTTGATCGCAGAGGGGTAGATGCAGATACTCAAGCTGTTAGCGGATTCCTTTGGTCTCAACATTTAATAAAGGTAATGACAAACAACCAAAAGCTCGCAAGACATATCCGTGTCCAACTGTTATCTCGAAGAACACAAGAGTTCTTAACTGTCCAATACCTACCCTCTACCTCAGGTGGGAGTCAAAAACAGCTTACTGTTAACCTTCATAATTGGACATGTTCTTGTGGAATGTTTCAAATCCATAGATACCCATGTGAACATGCTTATGCAGCAATCGCTTCGCAGAACTTAGATTGGGGTGCATATGTTGCAGATGTGTATAAAATTGAAAATCTAAAAAGTGCGTATTCCATGGACTTTCCTCACATTGGCAGCGAAGACAATTGACCTGCATACTATGGACCGAACTTAATCCCTAACCCAGAAACAAAAAGAACAAAAAAAGGTCGCCCTAAAACATTACGGATCCGAACTGAAATGGATATGCAAAAGCAATCTCAAACCAAAAGTGCGGTTTATGTCGACAGGAAGGACATTTTCGCAATACATGTCCAAATAAGGAACGTTATTTGAAGAAATAAGTTAGCCACCACATTAGGGTATTTCTAATGTTTATTTTATGAAATCTACTTGTATCAATTTTGTGTTTATTGTAACTTTCTTATTGTTGTTACCTATTATAAATATTATTTTATTATAACCATTTTGCCACTTTCATTAAAGTCCACCTCAAATTTCATTTAATCAATCATACAACATATTAATTAAGAAAATGAACATATCAAATGTACCTTTCCAACTAACGTAAATTAAATCTTTTTTCCAACTAAAGTAAATTAAATCCAAAGTTAAAAAATATATATGTAACTTCATATAACAAAAAAAAAACATTAACTACTAGTATACCAAAAATATCTACAACTAAAAAAATACTCCGCACCAAAATTTCACCCAATTTTGCAGCAAAATGCACCAGGTAGTTTTGCTGCAAAAAAAATTAAAGCAAAACTACCTCGTGCATTTTGCACAAAACGAGCTCATACGTTTTGCTGCAAATTACCAAAACGCTATCCATCGTTTTGCTGCAAAAAGTTAGACTACACACTCCATCTTCAATCCAGCAAAACACACCCAAACGTTTTGCAATTTGGAGCATTTTGGAAATTAAACAAAAAGTTGAAGCAGATCAGTATATAATTTAAATTTTGGGGTTATATACACAAAAAGTCGTTAAAAAGACGGTTTTGGAAATCATAAAAAAGAAAGTTGAGTGTGTGGATAGAATCATTGAATCATGAATATGAATCGGTGGTATTGAAATGTGAGAAATCACGAGTACACAATAGCTCACTATTGTATAAATGGTTACTTAGTGATTAATAAATTATTAACATGGTTGCTATTTCCCACGATCAAATTACTACACCCAACATCAACATTACTAAAATATCTATGACATATTTAAATAATTACTTTAACTCCCTTCAATTTATTTTTCTATTTTAATATAATAAAATTATAAATTATTTAAATAATATTAAAATTACTTAATTACCTTTAATTTAATAATTAATATAAATTATTTTTTTATAAAATTGTTTAGTTAACTTAAAACTCCTCCATTGATTCATATTTGATCTTTACTCAACTATTGTAAATACATTACAAATTACAAATTAAAACTTCTCAATTAATTCATATTTGATCTTTACTGAGCTACTGTAAATACATTACAAATCAAAAGCAGTTTATGTAATTAAAAAATACAGGATTAATACATAGTTAATTTACTAATTTTTTTATGTTGTTTGAGTACAGAGATGAGAGTGAATGATCATGAGTCTCATTCTCTTCCTCGTTAATATGATTTCAATGAAAACTAAGATCTTGTTAAGTTTACGAAGAACATTAAAGATGACTCCGTATTGGACCATATATTTATGTCTAATAGAATTATGATATTTTATTTTATTAGGGTTTAAGGTTTATAATATTATCCTGAAAAAATATCAATCCCATCAAACTACAAAACTTCATAAATAAAATGATATTTTCAAGGATATAAATGGTATTAAAAAAATTATAAAATAAATTAATTTATTTTGTAGAATTAAATTTGATTATATATTAAAAAACATTATAAGGTTATATTTGGAAAAAAAATGTTATCTTTAGTAATTAGGGTGTGGGAAATAACAACCCCATTATTAATTATATTTGGATAACTCTCAATCAAATAAGTGTGGATAGTGTTTGTTTTATAATTTATTTGTATTATTTATTTATTTATTATTATTATTATTATTATTATTATTTTGTTAGTGTTATAAAAAAAATTCAAAAAACAAATTCGAATTTTTTATGAAAAAAATTCTATTACAAATAAAATTAAAGATTTTATATTGTATTATATATTTGTTATAATTCTTTTAATATTTATTATCTATAATAATTTAAAATGAGCGTATTAAAATTTTAATATAGAAAAATTTATTTTTTTTTGGATTAAAAGATAAGTTATAAACTTTCAATTGATAAGTATATAAATAAAAATTTATATTAATTTTAAAATACTAAATAATTAAGAAAATAAATAATTTATTACTAAAAACTTTCAATATTTTATAAATCAATTTTATAAATAAATTTTAATTTTATATAAATATATTAAAATCAAACCAATTATGTTAATAATTTCTTAATTCTAAAATTTGACCAATATATTTTCAATATAAAAATATCTATGATGAAATAATTTTTTAATTTTCAAAATAAAAATTAAATTTATAAATATTAGTAATATGATTACAATTGAATATAATATTTATTTATTTTATATTCTAAATTAAATGTTTAAATAAACTTAAGTGTATATATATATATTAAAATTTATCATTATTTAATTTTAAATTAAATTTAAATTTTTTTATAAGAAAAAAACACCTGCATTGAGCAGGTGTTACAAACCTAATATATAAAAAGGCGAAGAAGCAGCTGAACACAGCAGCTTGCTTCTTCCCTTTACCATTATGCCCTTAATTCAATTGTGATATTACATATTAAATGGTTATAATGATTTCAAACAAAAAGATAGTAGTGTAATTTCAATTTGTTTTTATACAATGAGGGACTTACTTGAAAATATATCATTGGACTAGATTGTTATTGAACCACACAACTGTTGTTTAGCTTCTGGACTTTCTTTTCATTTGCTGTTCTCCTCACTTTTTCTTTACGTGGCTTATTATTTTCAATAAATAAATTATTATAATTACATGATTTAATAACAGATTAATGTACAATTATTATTTTAAATCAATTACAAAATTTTAAATTTTTAAAAAATTTGAAAAATTCATATATTTTCCAACTGCATGTGTGAGGTTAACTTAATTTTAAATAGTTTTCAATTCAAATGCGAATAACAATTTACTTCATAATTAATTATAATATATTTTTTTAATTTTATTTTTGTTTGTAATAAATTTATAAAAAGTTTATATTCAATAATTAGTTTAAAATTTAAAATCAAGGTCTAAGGTTGAATTCCACCACTAATTTAATTTATATTTAATTTTAAAGTCATATGTAGAAATTTATAACTAATTGTTTATATATATAGTAAAGAGAGTTAAAATGAATTTAACAAGTAAGTTATTTGTTAAATTTTCTATTATACAAAAGATTAATATTAAATAAAATATTGACAAATATTATTACGAGTTTGATTAAGAGTATGTTTGACACTATATGAGACAACTGTTAAAAAACAATTAGCGGTTAAATTAAATGTTGAAGTAGTGATTTGGCATGAGTGTTTGATGATAACAATTAGATGTTGAAATAACTGTTAGATGTAAAATTACGTAAAATTTTACCTTACAATATAATTTATATATTTATTTTAGTGTTAATATTCATTTTTAAATAATTTTTTCTTTTAAGATTTTTAATTTAAAACCTACAATCTTTTAATTATCAACCAATTAAAAATAAATAAAATATAGACTAACTAAAAAATTTTATTTAAAGATTTTTAACCGTATTTAATAAATAAAACTATTGTTAAAATTAACCTAATGTAGTACAAATAGAAGCTTTTAATATTATTAAGGGTATTTTAGTAATACTCATAAATTGATAATGGTAAAATATGAGTTTTTTTTATTAGTGATTTGTGGACACCTCATTGAAGTAGTGTTTTAAAAATCTCTAATTAAAAATCTAATTGCTAATCAAAATGTTTGGGTTTCTCCCAAACTATTAAATTTTCAAACCATTAATGAAAAATTTAATCACTGCTTTAAAATCTACCTCTCAAATACACCTTAAGAAATTCTTTTTAATATAGTGAGTTATTATAAAATTTTATTTTATTTTTATTTGATAATATTTACTTTATTTTTATCATTTAATAATTTTAAAATGCTAATCAAATCAAATTAAATATTATATTTAATAACTAATATAATTAATTATATTTTTAATAATATTATAATATTACAATCGTTATTTTAAATTAATAATAACTATTTTAAAATATAATATATAAAAATTCGAATTAAAAAGTTAAATATAAATTTGATGAGAAAAGTTAAAAAATATAAAAGAATTTAAAAAAAAAAAAGTAATATATTAGTACGGCTTAGAATTTGGGTCTAGCTCAAGGGTTGAAATATCGGTATCGGTGTCGGTATCGGTATCGGACTCTTCAGTTTTCAGATAATATCGGGATATTATCGATTTCGGTTAGATATTTTGTTAAAATTTAAAAAATTAATAATTTTATATTTTTTATGTTGAAATTTTAAATTTCCCAAAAATAATAAACTATATTTCACTTTATATAATCATTATGTTCATCTTAACACATGTTTATATACATTTTGTTTAATTACAAATACATGTGAGTTATAATTAATCGTAAAATAAACATAAAAATATTGAAAATAACATCTAAATTTATTAGATTATTACAAAATTTTACAAAAATACAAATCACTAAAAAAAAAGAATTTCATGATGACTCAAATATATAAGGTGAATAACTATCCTTTCACACAATAGATTTGCCATGAATATGTGTTTGCATATATTTTTTTTTAAGTAATTGTTAAAATGTCATGTTTATGGCGTTTCATCTCTTCCAATTGATCCGTAAATAGAATCATTTGGATTCATCCAAGTAGATTGATATTGTCACTCGGTGTACATTCGAACTTCATTTGACATTTTTGAAGAATGATAATCAAATATATTGTAGCTCTAAAATTACAAAAGAATTAGATATGAGAAATTGATTCTGATCCTAACTAAGGTTGAATATTAGAACTTAACCCCGATTTCATTTCACCTCGTGATTGTAAATCATCCAAAAAATTATCTAGATTACCAACGTTCATTGATGAGAAAATTATTATTTAAGATTCCTCATCCATTTGTTGCGCTCTTTCTTGTTACCAATTGCAACCTTCTTAACCAACATTTTGTTATTTATATTTTCAGTTAGATATTAACCAACATTTTGTTATTTCTATTTTCAGTTAGATAATAATGTTGACCTAATGGATTGAAGGTGAATTAAGGTGTGAAGATTATATTATTTCTTTACAGTCTCCTCCAACAGTTCCATCAAGCATCTCTACTACTATGTTTGAATTTTAATCTCCATTACTACTAGTTGGATTTTCATGGTAATTAGAGAAACTATTTACACATAATTATTTTTCAAGTACCCGTTCAACATTAATTCCACATTCATATATATAACTAGCAACACATAAAATCGACATCATCTAGTAAGCAAATATAATAAATAAAATAATAATAATAGTAAAAATAGTAATAATAATAATAATAATAATAATAATAATAAGATTCTCAATTCTAATACTTATATTTACATCTAAAGTTCATATGAGATATATTTTCTCTACATATAAATAAGTTATATTATATATATATAATTTTCAACTTCACATTAAAATAACAAAAACTATTTTTTTTTCAATATATTTATAAACAATATAGTTAAATCAATGCGAATGTGCTTTAATGGCATTCACATATTGAAAATGTTGGTGATAATACTTTTATTGTAATATTTCTCAATGACATAACGCTATTGTGTATATATATATATATATATATTTCTCAATGACATAACACAAATATAAATTAATAATATTAATAATTTTTAATTAATATTATTAATTTTTTATTATATTGTAATAATTTCTGAATATAATTATGTACTTAATTTCATTTTGCTACTCGATGCCAATTGTTTTAGTTTTGTCAAAAAAATTTCTCATATTTTTTTTTATAGTATTTCAGCTATTTAAAAACAAATTATTTCATAATTAATACAAGAAGAATAAATTTCACAATGCACCTAAAATCTTCCCTCAATAAAACTATAGTTTAAATTGATGTTTATATTAGAATTGTACCTTATTACTAAAATTAGAAATTTATTAAGTATCTTAATCCAATTGTATACGTAACTTGTATAAGATTTGAGTTCTCTTCATGTTTAATATCATATTAAAAATGAGAATTTAATTATGAAATATCATACTAAATAATATACAAATAATTAAAATCATAATTCTATAATTAATCTTTTTTCAAAAAAAAATAATAGAGATTAATATATTTGCTGCACAAATGAGCAAACTAAATATATGCTTCTTGCTCCACACCTACATACTTCCGTGTGAAATGCAATTTTTTCGATTGATGTACGCATGAATTCATACAATATTGGCTAGTAGGAATCACATTAGTATCAACCAACCTTAAAACGGTACAAATTAGTTCACTATTCTTATTTTTTCAATTGTTTATTCTTAATATTTTCATTTTTACCATTTAAATTTCATTAGTCGTGAATCCACACTTTAGTACAAATATCAAAATTAAAATCTATTTATCACTTAATTTTTTGTTAGCTACATTCTAAAAATATTATTTATTTCTAAATATATCGGGATATTTCGGATAATATCGGAAAATATCGGGAATATCGGAATATTTTACAGATATATCGGATTCCGTACGGATACTCCGGAGGATATAGGATATTCAGACGTATCGGTACCGGTCGCTCAGAAATTTAGATAATATCGGGATAATATCGGGTATCGTTTCGATATTTAAAACCTTGAGCAATTAATAATAGGAGAGATAAATAAATATTATTTGGAATTAATAATTATTTTATAAAAAATTAAAATATTATTTGAATTATAAAATTTTGTGTTAAAAATAATGGAAACTAAAACAAATTTAATTGAATTATCTCAATTTTAATTATATTCATAAGTATATTATATATTTGTTTCTATAAATATAAATATTTTTTTTAATATTTAATTTATCTATCCTAATTTATTTTTTATTTATAAAAATGTTAAAATAAAATAAAGGCCACCTGCCTTGCAGGTGGCACAATCCTAGTAATATAGGATAAGTGATGTTTTACGAGACTACGTTTGGCACTGAAGTTTTTCACAGCGTTTAGAGTTTTGACTCAGTCAAAACTTTAGAAGTATTAAACATCTGTGTTTGGTCTTCAATTTATAATCTTCCTATCTGAGTTTTTCACAGAGTTTCTAAAACGTTAATCAGAGCAACGTTTAGAGTTTCAATCAAAGAGTTTCAACTTAAACTTCCAAAATTATTCTTATCCATACTAATTTCAAATTAATTTCTCTTTTTATCAAATTATTTTATAATAATTACTTTTTAACTAATTATTTTATTTTTGGTTTTAATAGATTAAATATGTTTTTCATAAAGATAGAGAAAAAAAAAGTTGATTATTACAAATGTATTATTTATATTTTTGTTACTTATTGGAAAAAAAAGTTAATTTCATTTTAAAATTATAGTTTAAATTTAAAAATAATTATCTTTTTTATATCATGTCCTTCTATGTCATTTAAATATTATTAGATAATTAAAACGCTAATTTACCAAACAGTATTTATTAAAAACGCTAATTAAAACGCTAAACGCTATTCATTATTTAAAAAATACTAAACGCTTAAAAATAAGTTAAACGCCGCTCAAAATGCTATACGCTGATAGCGCCAAACACAACCTAATTAGCTTCTCTTCCTCCATTCATTTTAAATTTATTAGAAATTTAATTAACTAAATAATTAATTATTTATTTAATTAATCAAATTTCCATATTTTCAATGGGTATATATTTGTTTAAAATTCTTAAATATTTATTAATTATTGATTCAAATTGAATTTTTTAATTATTAACGAAGACAATTTTTACTTTTGAAAAAAATTATTTAAAAAATATAAAAATAATCCATAAAATTTTTCGCTAATTAAAAAAATATAATAATCAAACAAAATCTATATCTGGTAACTAATAATAATAATATCAAATTTATATATATTTTAAATTAAATAATTATATATTTATAATTATTAATAATAATAAATTTAATACACCACAGCATCGCGGCCGAATATAACTAGTATATATATATATATATATACATTTTTATATATGGACATTTTTAAAGAAAAATAATGCAATCACACTTCAAGTTCTAACTTACCGTGGGAATTATTGATTGTAACGTTGAAGCAGAAAACATAGCACTTGATCTCTGAAAGAAGATATCTTTCCTCTAAAATTTTAGGACATTTGAAAAATTAAAGGGGAATTCCCATGAAAATTAAAGGGGAATTCCCAGATATTACACTAATTCTCGAGTGCTTTGTTGTTTTTATTTTTTATTTTTAGATTCTTTATAAATAATAACATTTATGTGATGTTATATTCTTATTATGTAGGATCCAAAGCAAAAGCTCTTGAAGAGTTATTAAAAACCGAAAGCATCATAGATGTTGTTGATCTCGGGGGCTGGTAGTCTGTTCTTGAACATCATAAAGTCATGTGATATATTTGTATGGAAAGACAGGAGAGGAAGAGATACATTAATGATTATTTAAAATTTTTGGATATTACATTTGGTCAAGGTTTCTAAACTTCAGAACTATAATGACTTTAAACTGAAGAATAATATAATGTATTAAACGACCAGGATGAGTTTTGAACTTAAATACATTACTTTATTTTGCATAGTCAATCATTAATTAAATTGATGTATTTTTTAGAAATCATTTCATTCCATGATTGGAGTTTCTGGCATGGATCTCCTCCATAGACTTCTTTCCCTAGATCCTCAGAAGAGGATAATAGCTATGGATATACTTAACCATCAATATTTCGGAGGAATCCATTGCGAAGTACTTCTATTGACTGATTTTTACTGATGCGAACATTTATTGAGTGATTTTTACGGATGATTGGTATTTTTAGTACTATTTATTGTGTATAGTGTGTCTCTAAGTGTATTTGGGAAAAATTTTCAATTAGCGTTTAGATTATAAAAAAAAAAAATTGTGTTTGATAACAGAGTTTAAAATAGCGTTTTTGAAAGCTATCAAAAATAACTTTCAACTCAAACGCTAATAATAACTTTCCTGGTATGTACTACGGGAAGCAGACAAAATTTTGTCAGCTTCCCGATATGTAATTCCGGGAAGCAAAAATTCGCTTCCTAGTACTACACACCAGAAAATAAACTTGATTTTTGACTGTTTCCTGGTATTACACACCAGGAAGTGAAAACTTAGCTTCCCGATATTACACACTAGGAAACATGCAAAATTCAAGTGTTGTTTTCTGGTGTGTACTATTGAAAAGTGAATTTTTACTTCCCGGTATTACATATCGGGAAACTAAATTTCAATTTTGTCTATTTTCTGGTATGTAACACCAAAAAACTACTAGTATTTTTTTAATATCGAAGGGTAAAATGATCATTTTGGTATATTTTTGTAAAAAAAAAAATTAAAAATTAAAAGTTTAGTTTTGTAAAAATTTTAATATGGGTTTAAAAAAATAATATATATATTTTTTAATAAAAAAGCTCAAAAGTGCAAATGACCCTATTTTTTTAGGGCAAACATCACGGGTCATCTTACCTCATCTCAGTGTTGTAAAACTCGATCGAGTGCGCTGAATACTCCCCAAGTAATCGCTGCTCAGTGCCCCACCGATCCGATTACATGAAAAGTGGTAGAAAAAAATCGATTGAGAGTACTCGGCAAGTACTCGGTCCTCTTGACTACTCGGATTACTCTACTCAACTCGGATTATTCGGACCAATTCGGATTTACTTGCCCTAACTCGGATTTACTCGACCAAATAATATTTTCATATATCATTTGAATTTATTACTCAATTCACTTGTTTGCCGTGTTTAACACTTATTTTGTGAGTTTATCTAGTATATATAAAAGTTTGTATTTATTAATAATAAACTCCCAGAGCTAATAATAAATAACCTACCGTGAAATTGACCTATTTAAACAAGGCATAAGGATCTCATAAGCCCCTAAACTTGGTTATATTTTTCATGTTAACCCTCCAACTTCACAGATGTTCAATTTAACCCCTCAACTTACAAATATTGGGTCAATTAAGCCTTTTTTGCTGATGTGGAGGACTTAATTTACATTTTTCAAGTTAACCATTTTTACTGCTAGCTCAGCCTCCACATCAGCAAAAGGGCTTAATTGATCCATTATTTGTAAGTTAAGGGGATAAATTGAACCTTCGTGAAGTAAAAGGGCTAACTTGAAAAGTATAATCAAGTTCGGGGGCTTCTAAGACCCTTATGTCTTTAAACAAAAAAACACTTAGAGAACTTATAATATATTATCAAAATGGTTTTAAGAAAAAACTTAGGGAAAGTTTCACAAATAGTATTTTCAAACTTGTAATTAAATAAATGAACTTTAAAATAATGAGTTAAGTTAATAAACCTTTGAAAGATGGATTTTTATTTTATGAGCCATTTTGACCATATTGTCCTTTTGATTTAAAAAACTAATTTGTAAAAAAGAAAAAATATAGTTAAAGATAGTAGTACCAAATTGCCCCTCTATTCTACCTTTAGATTACAAAAATACCCATATAAACCACCCAACCAATTATTCACGTTCCAAACTGCCCACTCCCAACTCACCATACTCTTTCATCCACATCTCCTTCCTTCCATTGAAGAGGTTTTTCATGCTTTTGGAAGTTACATCTTGAGGTTAGTGTATTTCATAACTACCTCACTATTCTATTGTTATCATTTCCTCTTGAATTAAAAATGATTGTAAGTTGATTGTTAGGGTTTTTGTTGTTGTAAATTGGTTGTTAGGAATTAGTTTGTTGATTGGGTGTTATTATTGGCTGATAAATGAGTAATTGAAAATTCATTTAAATAGAGGAAGAAGTGGTAGGAAGAGTCTTGTAGTTATTTTGTTGGATTGAGGTTTAGTTAATTTTACTGTGAAGTTCTTTGTTTTGAAGCACCAATTAAGTCATGAGTTATTGAAAAAATGGTGTACAGGTTTTGATGTGTTGGATTGAAAAATAGGTTGAATGACAATATATTTAGAGGTATTGATGTGTTGGATGTAATAGAATAATTTGTTGTGTGTTTTTCATTTTGGTTAAATTGTTGGATTTGAATTGTGAAGAAGAAAAATGTGTAGTGTTGGTGTTATGTTTTGTTATGATGGAGTTTGGGATGATAGCAATTATAGGGGTGGAATTGTATCCGGTGCTATGTGTAGGAAGGACATTTCGTTGAAGAAATATCGGATAAAGCTGCAGGTAAGAAGGGTATTGATATGAATAAGATTGATGTGCGACTATATACCCTTGTAAATAGGCGGGGCATGGGGATTACTAGGATAGAAATTAATAATGAGGATTGTGTGGGTTATGTTATGTCTCATGAGCCTATCGAAATATTTGTTGAGTTTTTGGAAAAGAATGTTGGTCAAATTATTATGGTTAATGTAAATGAGGGGAATCGGGAGAGAAACCGTGTGGATGCTAATAATATTCAAGAATTTGTCACCAATACGGAGTCAAATATTAATTTTGATGTAGAATTTGGTGAGATGACAATCTTCGGTCCATGAATGAAGCTCAAATAGAACGTGGTGGTGACGAATCATTTTTTTTTGTTTGGATTATGAAGATATAGTGATCATGATAACAATAGGAGGAGTGATGTTATAAGGGAATGAGCGTTGCAAACGACATGTGAATCGGTGTTCGTGGCGGGGGTAATAGCGAAGGTGTAGTGGGTGTTGATAGTGAAAGTACGGGTGATGACCTAGTTTGGGAGCTTTCTATAAACAACCAATATGGTTTTGTTGAGCCTAGGGTATATGCATTATCCACACCCTATCAAAGGTATGGTTTAATGCAAGGAACTCTATTTAATAGCAAGGAGGATTTGAAGCTTACCGTAGGTAGGTACGCACTTGAGAATAAGTTATCTCTTTATGTATTGCGTTCTAATAAAAAGAGATTGGAAGTGTATTGCACGGAGAGGTCTAAAGGTTGTAAATTTGGGTTTAGAGCAATGAAACAAAATATAGAATCTCCGTTGTGGCATGTGACACATTTTAGTCATGAATGCACATGTCTTTGTGATCCGGATATAGTCGAGAGAAGGACGGTGGCTGGCAGGTGATTAAGCACCATATGTGCAACATTTATGCACTATTTTATTAGTTATTTTGAGGACATTATTGTGATTTTATACTAATTTGCCCTATTTTTGTGAATATGAACAGTTTGGAGGCATTTGTGCAAATTATGAAGTTTTCTGGGACTAAAGACCAAAAATGAAAAAAGTCAAGGATTGAAGACAAACTTTTACATCTTTCAAAAGTTAAATAAGAGATTATACTAGAGAGGATTTTGAGGAGATTTTATGGGTTTTGTTATTTTTCTTAACGGAGTATATTTACTCTGTAGAACAGTTTATTAGATTATCTTTTGTTTTCTGAAAATACTTGAAGAAGGAATCAGGCTTTAGTTTTTCTATCTGTTTTCTTATTTTTATGCGTTTAGTTCATATTTTAGACAATGATGTTGATTGCGCCCATGGGGTGCTAAACTAGTCTGCCCAGCTAAACGATTAATTAAATTAATTCGTGTTGTGAGATCTTTGCTTTGTTGCTTTATCTTTTAATATTTGTGTAATCTCTGTGCCTATAGTTAAGGTCATTCTGTGCCCATAGCTAAGGTCATGTAAGTTTTATTTAATTAATTGATTAAGAGCGCAATTGGTTAATTGAGTATGCTAATACACTGCATGTTAGATAATTCGTAATTAATTTAACCTAGGTAGTGTTGAGGTTGCACAATCATAGTTCAAGAACTGTCGTACTGATTCATTGGCTATGACCATAGGTCTTTTCTAGTTCATATTGCAATCTACGTATTAGATTAGTGATTGATTCGAATGGTCGTACCCGGTCAGTCTAATAACTAAGGAAAAGATTGGTTGTTAGGCACGTTGTCAATAACTATAACTGTGGTTATTAAATTCGATAGAGATATCTGTAGAATCAATGATCGACACATTAATTAAATGATCGGTTAGCTGGGTCTTTTAATATATTTGCTTGTTAATATTTTGCGTTTTTAGCATTCAGTCCAAATCCACTTTTCAAACCCCCATTTACATTACTTGGTCAGTATACAATACACAATTGATAACCGTTCTCTATAAACAACAAATTGATTGTAGTAAACAAGGTCGAATCCACAGAGAACGGTTATCAATTGTGTATTGTATACTGACCAAGTAATGTAAATGGAGGTTTGAAAAGTGGATTTGGACTGAATGCTAAAAACGCAAAATATTAACAAGTAAATATATTAAAAGACCCAGCTTACCGATCATTTAATTAATGTGTCGATCATTGATTCTAAAGATATCTCTATCGAATTTAATAATCACAGTTATAGTTATTGACAACGTGCCTAACAACCAATCTTTTCCTTAGTTATTAGACTGACCGGGTACGACCCTTCGAATCAATCACTAATCTAACACGTAGATTGCAATATGAACTAAAAAAGACCTATGGTCATAGCCAATGAATCAGTACGACAGTTCTTGAACTATGATTGTGCAATCTCAACACTACCTAGGTTAAATTAATTACGAATTATCTAACATGCAGTGTATTAGCATACTCAATTAACCAATCGCGCTCTTAATCAATTAATTAAATAAAACTAACATGACCTTAGCTATGGGCACAGAATGACCTTAACTATGGGCACAGAGATTACACAAATATTAAAAGATAAAGCAACGAAGCAAAGATCTCACAACACGAATTAATTAAATTAATCGTTTAGCTGGGCAGACTAGTTTAGCAACCCATGGGCGCAATCAACATCATTGTCTAAAATATGAACTAAACGTATAAAAATAAGAAAACGGATAGAAAAACTAAAGCCTGATTCCTTCTTCAAGTATTTTCAGAAAATAAAAGATAATCTAATAAATTGTTCTACAGAGTAAATATACTTCGTTAAGAAAAATAACAAAACCCATAAAATCTCCTCAAAATCCTCTCTAGTATAATCTCTTATTTAATTTTGAAAGATGTAAAAGTTTGTCTTCAATCCTTGACTTTTTGCATTTTTGGTCTTTAGTCCTAGAAAACTTCATAATTTGCACAAATGCCTCCAAACTGTTCATATTCACAAAAATAGGGCAAATTAGTATAAAATCACAATAATGTCCTCAAAATAACTAATAAAATAGTGCATAAATGTTGCACATATGGTGCTTAATCAGCAGGGTAATTGGTTCATTTTTTTCATCACGTGTGGTTACGTCAAAATTCAGTGCAAACACAATAGTGAGCGAGGTACGTGCCAGATGGGCCGTGAACTTATTGTACAGCAAGCTTAGAGAGCTTTAAAGTATGCACAATCTGTTGCATATGGAAGTTATGAGGACTCTTGGAAGTATAAATCTTCCTATCGCCATATGTTGACGATGACTAACCATGACACCGTTACTGCTCTTCGTACTAATCAGGAAGACAATTTTATGTACTCGTTCTTTGCATTAAGGCAATTCATAGCAGGTTTTAATAGATATATCCACCCGGTGCTTGCAATGGATGCAACTCAGTTGAAAGGGGAAATAACGAGTGGCATATTTATGGCTATGGGCCTTAACGGTTCCGACGGTATATACCCGATTGCTTTTGGGTTTGCTCCAAAAGAAAATGTGGCGGGTTGGACATGGTTTCTTCAGAAATTACGTTTGGCAATTGGTGCATCGGATGATCTTCTCCTTGTTACCGATAGAGATAAGAGCATAAGTCCTGTCATGAAAGATGTATTCCTGATGTACCGCATATAAATTGTTATTTTCATTTGAAGAATAATCTTAGTAACCTGTGCAAGGGAAGGAATTATATGAGGGAAGTTTTATGGAATGCGGCATATTCCTATAAGGAAGATGAGTGTTCAAGCTTATTAGACATTTAGAGAACGATTTTTTCCTAAGATGCATTCAGATCTAGTGAAGCTTGGGAAGGAGAAGTGGTCCCGTGCATTTAGTCCCCAAAAAAGGTGGGCTATAATGACCACCGGCATAGCCGAGTCACTTAACAAGGTGATATTACCAGCACGAAAACTTCCTATAACGATAGCGCATGAATTTCTATGAAGTTTGGTTCAAAGATGGTTCAATAATAGGAGTGCGTCTACATCGAGGCTTGATTCATCTACCACTGAAGCGGTAAAGGCACACATTACACATTTGGAAGAGCATATCGTGAAATGCAATGTGTATCCGATTCAAGACAGCGTCAAGTATAAAGAGACGAATGAGCATCTTGGTGATGTCATAATGTTGAGGCTAAGATTTGCACATGTCGTAGGTGGTAGATGGACGGGTTGCCGTGTTTTCATGCAATGACATATGCAAGTTGAATTGTCTACAAATCCATATATTGAGCCCTTCTTGCTTTAAATTAATTATTTACATGAACTAATTAGTTTATTTGGAATTTTGTAGGTTTTCACGTGTATGCATTATCACTTGTGCCATGAGTACTACAATAAGTAATACCTATAGGGAGCTTATTTGTGGCCTATTCTACTGCTGCCTGATAGGGGTGCATGGTTAGAAGTTGATGCTACAGCAAGGAAGGTAGTACTTCCTATAGTGATGGAGAAACAAGTAGTTCGTCTAAAAGAAAAATGGATACCTTCTGCAGGTGTGTCACGTCCGTAATCTGGGGCTATTCGTCTGCTTAATTTTGAAAATTTTCTTAATTTTTATTTATTTTCGTTATAAGGGTAAAATGGGCATTTTTGAATATTGTTGACTTTTCCGGTTTGACCAAATGATTTGACTAGTTTGACTTTTGGGTTACATTTGAAAAACAATTTAATATTTAAGATGATTTTGCAAATAATTCTAAAATTGGGTTATTTTCAAACCACATGGGATATATGGGTTGGTGGAGATATTTACCACCCATATATATGTGAAAAGAATAGCTTTTTGTTTCATTCTCACCAAAACCTAGAAACTTGATTGTTACGTGTTCTTGTTTTCTCAAACCAAGAAAACCACTCTATGATTTTCAAGCTTTAATTGTTGAGGATTTCACTTGCGTTTTGTGCAGAATTGAATTCTTCACATTCTAGATATGATTTCTCTTCTCTTTTATTTCAAATCGATTTCTATTCAATTTGGGAATTTTATCTATAGCTAGGGTTAGATGATATTGGGTTGACTTCTACAATTGATTTGGGGTTTTTGCTTATAATGGTTTGGGTTTTGAAACCCTTGATTCAATTTCATGATTTGGGTATATTGGGTTTAAATCAATTTTAATTGCTTTTTGGGTATAAACCCTAATTCGTTCAATTTGGGAATTTATGGATTATTCTTGATTTGGCGTAGACCAAGTTGGGGATCGTCAACCGGAGTGATTTCGGTGATATTTTGGATTAGCGAATAAGGTTAGTAGCCGTGTTTACGCCCTCACGTTTGTATGTTTTTGTTTGATTGCTTGTATGAAAATTTGATTAAATTTATATAAGACGAATTCTGATTTGGAATAGCTTATATTGCTGCATTTAATAAACTGTTTGGGAATATTGCTGCTCTATTATTTGATTATGTTCGGACATATGAAATTGTGTCCATATTCGTTGCTATCTGTTTGCTATTTGGAAACTGAATTTTGTAATCTGCTAAAGTCCTGTCCTAAGGTTAATACGAGAAGACCAGCATGCTGTTAGGGAAAACTAGATGTATACATCGATGCGCGAAAACGTATATGGCCTTGATTGCCAACCACTTTTTGGATGCAACGACATCATTTCTGGAGCTTGGCTCATTTCTGGATGCGACGACATCATCTCTAGGATCTTTGATCTATCTCTGAGGGTTTAACCCTATCTGTCTGTTTTGTTCCCGATTTTGTTATTAGACTAAGGACAGGCCTGGTAAGTTAAACACCTAATTAATTTGGGTAATCTGAACTCTGTGATAATGATGTATTTCTATTTCTGGTTATGTGTTGGATATGTTGTGGTTTGTTTCTGGCTGCTGATAGTTGTTTTCTTTTGGGTTCTAACACTGGGTAGTGTTTATTGTGACTACTAATTGGCTGTAAGTGCTTGGATTAGACCAAACTAGGTAGCTAGACTTTGTTTGTCGAACGAAATAACTTGAAATAGGCTTAAAAAGCGCCCAGGGTCCGTAACCGGACTGTTTATCGGATTAGATACCGGATTGTTACTTAAAACTGGAAAACTGAACGTAGGATGGTCTCTGGACGAACTCCTTACCGAGCTGGTCACCGAAATACAATTCGGTCAGGCTGGAGATCATTAGATTCACTCTCTGGACGAATTGCTTACCCAATAGGTTACCGAACTGTAGTTCGGTATGAACCTCCGAAGACTGTTCAACCTCTCTGACCGCGAGCTCTTCACCGAGCTAGGTACCGAATTACAATTCAGCATGTCTGAGAGAATTGAAACTCTCTGACCGAGCTTCATACCGGAATAGAAACCGAACTGTCACTTAAATTTTCCTTGGATTCGTATAATTGCTCTCTGACAGTATAGCTTACCGGAATGCCTACCGAACTACAATTCGGTAAGTATGTAATGCTCTCTGACCGTATAACCTACCGGACTGTTTACCGAACTACTATTCGGTTACGGTCTTCTCTCTGAAAATAATTTGATAACTGTAAAGCCCTTTTTCAGTCGGTAATTGAAATAATCTGTAAACATTTATCTTAGATCACTTTAAGGGGATTAATTTTGGGATAACCTGATTTGTTAATCAACTTGTTTGCCTTTGTTTGTACCATTTGTTTGTTAACTAACCTGCATTGGTGCATGACATACTATTCTGTTTAATAAGACGATCTGTATGTGTTTGTTGGGCATTGGCTTACTAACCAGACATCGATAGTCTGACCATTCGTTGTTTCTATTTTTGTTTTGTATGTTTTGAACCCTTTTTGGGAATGAAATTGCTGAGTTCAGACAGCCAGGTGGGATAGCAGGATATCACTAGCATCGAACATTCACATGGCATCCTCTTCAGATTTGGATTTCATATCAATTTACTTTGCTGGATTTATTTCTGTATTTTGAATCCGCTGCACATGTTTTGAATTTGTTTTCAGATTAAGTATTCTTGGGATATTTTTATGTAATTTTCTTTTGTTTGGAACTTGTAGTTCAACTACAATTTAGTTTTGAATTTGTTTCGAACTATTTGAATTTGGATTTATAAGAACTGTCTTTCAGATTTGAATATGATTTGTATTTATCTGTCTATCTGTTATTTGTATGTTTTGTCATTTGTCTTCCGCATGTGACATCCGATCTCTGCGTTCCCTTTCCGTCGAGGCGGGGGTTCGGGTGTTACATTTGTTGGTATCAGAGCACCGCTTCTCGGTTGCTTCTTGTTGTGCATTAGAATATGTGTGTTTGTGCATTGTTTTCAAACTCATGACATTGCATACATGACATTGCATATAGAGAATTGAGTCTTAGTAAGTATATCCTTGCTAACACTTGCTCTTGAACTTTTTCCAGACCCGTACTCCTTTGATTTGTTGATTTTCATATTATGGCTGGTAGACACCGTAATATCCCCATTGGACAAGACAGTAACTCTAGTGAGAATCGTAATCCCGATAATACCGCTGCTCAGACTCAGGCATTTTAGGATATTGCTGCTATCCTCCGTGGGTTGCAAGAGGGAGGAGTTAGGCATGAGAGGTCGGCTTTTGAACGCCTTCCTAAGAAGAAGATTGAGCTGTTTAAGGGGACTAGTGATGAAGGTCCTGAAGTGGCAGATAATTGGTTAAGTGATATGTCTCGTGTCTGTGACGAGATCAGGTGCAATGATGCTGAGAAGCTTGAATGCTTGGTTTCCCTTCTTCATAGTGAAGCAGTACGTTAGTGGGAAGGAGTTGTTCAGACTTTAGACCCTGAATTTGTGGTCAATTTGGAGTTCTTTCGCGAGCAGTTCAAGAAGAACTATATTGGGCATGCTTGGGCTGAACAGAAGAGAGTTGAGTTCCTTTATTTGAAGCAGAGGGATAGATCTGTTCAGGACTACAAGAATGAGTTTGTGAAGCTCTACAGGTATGCACCTGAAATGGTTCCTACTCCAGCTGACCGTTGTAGGAAGTTCCGATATGGGCTGAATTTTGAGATTCAGAAGTTGTTGGCTACCTTGAGGACTGATGATTTCCATGAGATGGTTGAAGCTACTGTTGATATTGAGATGTTGGTCAAGAAAGACCCGAAGCGTGAGAGGGACACCAAGAGTGCTCCTGCTGTGGGTGGCCAGCATCACAAGAAAGGCAAGACTCAAGTGCAGAACACTGGAGGTGGTTCAGTTAACCAACCTCGGCCTAACAGGGGTACTGGAGGAGGCTCTTAGCCGAATCCATCTGTTGCTAGTGCTCCTACTCAAGGCAATAGAGGTGTGAATTATCCGGTGTGCACTACTTGCAATCGTTGTCATCCGGGCGAGTGTTTTAGGAAGACTGGTGGTTGCTTCAAGTCTGGGTCTATGGGGCATTTGATTAGAGATTGTCCTCAGCAGGTTGCTGGTTCTGGTAGAGTGCCTAATTCTGGGGATGCTAGCTCAGTTCAAAGGAATGATAAGCCTGCTGCATCTCAGCCGAATGCTAGTAGAGGTGGGGCTCAGTCTGGAGTTGCTCCTAGGAGGGATTCGAGGGCTCCTGCCCGTACCTATGCTCTGAGAGGTCGTGAGGAGGCAGATACTCCTTATGTGGTGACAGGTACCTTCTCTATCCTTGACACTTCTGTTTATTCTTTGTTGGATCCGGGTTCTACGTTATCGTATGCTTGTAGTAGTGTCTTAGAGGATAAGGGTTGAGAATCTGGTTTGACTGATAAGGATCTGTATGTCACGAATCTGTTGGGGAATTGTGTTGTGGTTAACCGTGTGTATCGTGATGTGCCAATTGTGATTGGTGGTATTACTTTTCTGGGTGATTTGCTGAAGTTGAAAAGTAATGAGTTTGATGTCATTCTGGGTATGGATTGGTTGTCTAGACATGAAGCAGTTATGGATTGTAGGGCGAAGAGGATGACTCTTCAATCTCCGCAAGGTTGGGTCAAGTTTGTAGGTGATCGTAGGGATCCTTTAGATAGGGTTGTTTCAGCTGCTTTGTGTGATAAGATTCTTCGAAGTGGATGTGAAGTATTCTAGGCTCATGTGGTGGAAGTGGATAAGCCACGTTCTGATGGAAAGTTCATTCCGACTGTTAATGAATTTTTTGGATATTTTTCCTGATGAAATTCCGGATTTGTCACCACAGAGAGAAGTGGAGTTTACTGTTGAGCTTGTTCCGGGCGCCGCGCCAATTTCTATGGCACCTTATCGAATGGCTCCAGCAGAATTAAAGGAATTGAAAGTGCAGTTGCAGGAATTGTTGGATAAAGGCTATATTCAACCGAGTACTTCGCCTTGGGGTGCTCCAGTTCTGTTTGTGAAGAAGAAAGACGGAACTTTCCGGTTGTGTATTGACTACCGGCAGTTGAATAAGCTTACTGTGAAGAACAAGTACCCTCTTCCTCGGATAGATGATTTGTTTGATCAGGGGCTGGTGTGTTCTCTAAGATTGATTTGAGATATGGTTATCATCAATTGAGGATCCGGGAATCGGATATTCCTAAGTCAGCATTTCGGACCAGGTATGACCACTATGAATTTGTGGTGATGCCATTTGGTTTGACTAATGCTCCTGCTGTCTTTATGGATTTGATGAACAGAGTGTTTAAGCAATTTCTGGACCAGTTTGTTGTGGTGTTCATTGATGATATTCTGGTGTATTCGAGGGACAAGGAAAAGCATGCTAAGCATTTGAGAATAGTTTTGCAGATTCTTCGTGAGAAGCAACTTTATGCGAAACTGTCCAAATGTGAGTTCTGGATGGAAGAAGTAGCGTTTCTTGGTCATGTGATTTCGAAAGATGGCATTAAGGTGGATCCGAAAAAGATTGAGGCTGTAATGGCTTGGAAACCACCTGTGAATGTGACTGAAATAACGAGTTTCCTGGGTTTGGCGGGTTATTACCGTCGGTTTGTGAAAGGATTCTCCTCGATTGCAGGTCCTTTGACGAAGCTTCTGCATAAGGGAGCTAAGTTTGAATGGACTAGCAAATGTCAGGAACGTTTTGATATGTTGAAGAAGTTGCTTACTGAAGCTCCAGTTTTGGTTCAGCCGGTTGAAGGGTTGGACTACATTGTGTACAGTGATGCTTCGCTGAACGGTCTTGGTTATATGCTTATGCAAGGCCGGAATGTGATTGCTTATGCATCAAGGCAATTGCGGACTCATGAGCGTAATTACCCTACTCATGATTTGGAGTTGGCTGCAATTGTCTTTGCATTAAAAATTTGGAGGCATTACTTGTATGGAGCGAAGTGTTTTGTGTATACGGATCACAAGAGTTTGCAGTATCTACCTGTTCAAAGGGATTTGAATTTGAGACAACGTAGATAGGTTGAATTTTTGAAGGATTATGATATGGAGATCAATTATCATCCTGGTAAAGCTAATGTGGTAGCAGATGCTCTTAGCCGTAAATCTATGCATGCTTTGTATGCTATGATGGCCAAATTGAGTCTGAAGGATGATGCTCTGGTAGCCGAATTGGTGGTGAAATCAGATTTGACTGCTAGGATTTTGGAAGCACAGAAGTTTGATGAGATAGCCTTGGAGTGGGTTAAGAAATCTGGTCAGGGTAAGAGGACTGAAGCGTCTCAGAGAGATGATGGTAGTTGGTATTTCGGTGAACGGATTTATGTGCCATTATCTGATAATCTGATAATAGAGATTTTGACAGAAGCGCATAGGCAAGTGTATGCTATGCATCCTGGTGCTACCAAGATGTATCACGATCTAAAGGTGATGTATTAGTGGCCAGGTATGAAGAAGGACATTGTTGATTTTGTTGGGAAGTGTTTGGTCTGTCAGCAAGTTAAGGCAGAACATCAACTTCCATCTGGTTTGCTTCAGCCGATATCAATTCCGGAATGGAAGTGGTATCGAGTCACTATGGACTTTGTTATTGGGTTGCCATTGACTCGTGAGAAGTTTGATGTTATTTGGGTGATTGTGGATCGTTTGACCAAGTCTGCACATTTTCTGCCAATTCGGGTGGATTATTCTTTGGAGAGATTGGCGAAATTGTATCTGAAGAAAATTGTGAGGTTACATGGGGTTTCTTCGTCTTTCATTTCTGATAGGGATCCTAGGTTTACCTCTCCATTCTGGAAGAAATTTTAGGAGGCTTTGGGAACGAAGTTGAATTTCAGTACCGCCTTTCATCCGCAAACAGACGGGCAGTCCGAAAGGACAATTCAGACCTTGGAGGACATACTTCGATGTTGTGTAATTGAATTTGGTGGTTCTTGGATCAAGTATTTGCCATTGGTTGAGTTTGCTTTACAATAATAGTTTTCAGACAAGTTTTTGTATGGCTCCCTATGAGGCTTTGTATGGTCGGAAGTGCCGTACTCCGTTGTGTTGGACAGAGTTGGGAGAGTCTCGGATTGTTGGTCCGGATTTGCTTTTGGAAGCTGAGGAGAAAGTTAAGTTGATTAAGGAGAAGCTTAAGGAAGCATCGGATAGGCAGAAGTCCTATGCTGACCTTAAGAGGAAGGATATTGAATACCAAGTTGGTGATAAGGTATTTCTGAGAGTTTCTCCGTGGAAGAAAGTTCTTCGATTCGGTCGGAAAGGTAAGTTGGCTCCGCGTTTCACTGGACCTTATGAAATTTTGGAAAGGATTGGTCCAGTTGCTTATCGACTTGCTTTGCCATCTGAATTGGAGAAGATCCATAATGTCTTTCATGTATCGATGTTAAGAAGGTATCGTTCTGATCCTTCTCATATCCTTACACGTGAGACTATTGAGATTCGACCGGATTTGAGTTAAGAGGAAGAACCGGTTCAAATTCTGGCTAGGAAAGTGAAAGTTTTGAGGAACAAGACTGTACCCCTGGTCAAGATCCTCTGGCATAACCACGCGGTTGAAGAAGCGTCGTGGGAACCAGAAGAGACTATGCGACGTCAGTATCCGTATCTGTTTAGTTCAGGTAATTTCGGGGACGAAACTTCTTAAGTAGGGTAGAGCTGTCACGTCCGTAATCTGGGGCTATTCGTCTGCTTAATTTTGAAAATTTTCTTAATTTTTATTTATTTTCGTTATAAGGGTAAAATGGGCATTTTTGAATATTGTTGACTTTTCCGGTTTGACCAAATGATTTGACTAGTTTGACTTTTGGGTTACGTTTGAAAAACAATTTAATATTTAAGATGATTTTGCAAATAATTCTAAAATTGGGTTATTTTCAAACCACATGGGATATATGGGTTGGTGGAGATATTTACCACCCATATATATGTGAAAAGAATAGCTTTTTGTTTCATTCTCACCAAAACCTAGAAACTTGATTGCTACGTGTTCTTGTTTTCTCTCAAACCAAGAAAACCACTCTATGATTTTCAAGCTTTAATTGTTGAGGATTTCACTTGCGTTTTGTGCAGAATTGAATTCTTCACATTCTAGATATGATTTCTCTTCTCTTTTATTTCAAATCGATTTCTATTCAATTTGGGAATTTTATCTATAGCTAGGGTTAGATGATATTGGGTTGACTTCTACAATTGATTTGGGGTTTTTGCTTATAATGGTTTGGGTTTTGAAACCCTTGATTCAATTTCATGATTTGGGTATATTGGGTTTAAATCAATTTTAATTGCTTTTTGGGTATAAACCCTAATTCGTTCAATTTGGGAATTTATGGATTATTCTTGATTTGGCGTAGACCAAGTTGGGGATCGTCAACCGGAGTGATTTCGGTGATATTTTGGATTAGCGAATAAGGTTAGTAGCCGTGTTTACGCCCTCACGTTTGTATGTTTTTGTTTGATTGCTTGTATGAAAATTTGATTAAATTTATATAAGACGAATTCTGATTTGGAATAGCTTATATTGCTGCATTTAATAAACTGTTTGGGAATATTGCTGCTCTATTATTTGATTATGTTCGGACATATGAAATTGTGTCCATATTCGTTGCTATCTGTTTGCTATTTGGAAACTGAATTTTGTAATCTGCTAAAGTCCTGTCCTAAGGTTAATACGAGAAGACCAGCATGCTGTTAGGGAAAACTAGATGTATACATCGATGCGCGAAAACGTATATGGCCTTGATTGCCAACCACTTTTTGGATGCAACGACATCATTTCTGGAGCTTGGCTCATTTCTGGATGCGACGGCATCATCTCTAGGATCTTTGATCTATCTCTGAGGGTTTAACCCTATCTGTCTGTTTTGTTCCCGATTTTGTTATTAGACTAAGGACATGCCTGGTAAGTTAAACACCTAATTAATTTGGGTAATTTGAACTCTGTGATAATGATGTATTTTTATTTCTGGTTATGTGTTGGATATGTTGTGGTTTGTTTCTGGCTGCTGATAGTTGTTTTCTTTTGGGTTCTAACACTGGGTAGTGTTTATTGTGACTACTAATTGGCTGTAAGTGCTTGGATTAGACAAAACTAGGTAGCTAGACTTTGTTTGTCGAACGAAATAACTTGAAATAGGCTTAAAAAGCGCCCAGGGTCCTTAACCGGACTGTTTACCGGATTAGATACCGGATTGTCACTTAAAACTGGAAAACTGAACGTAGGATGGTCTCTGGACGAACTCCTTACCGAGCTGGTCACCGAAATACAATTCGGTCAGGCTGGAGATCATTAGATTCACTCTCTGGACGAATTGCTTACCCAATAGGTTACCGAACTGTAGTTCGGTATGAACCTCCGAAGACTGTTCAACTTCTCTGACCGAGCTCTTCACCGAGCTAGGTACCGAATTACAATCCGGCATGTCTGAGAGAATTGAAACTCTCTGACCGAGCTTCATACCGGAATAGAAACCGAACTGTCACTTAAATTTTCCTTGGATTCGTATAATTGCTCTCTGACCGTATAGCTTACCGGAATGCCTACCGAACTACAATTCGGTAAGTATGTAATGCTCTCTGACCGTATAACCTACCGGACTGTTTACCGAACTACTATTCGGTTACGGTCTTCTCTCTGAAAATAATTTGATAACTGTAAAGCCCTTTTTCAGTCGGTAATTGAAATAATCTGTAAACATTTATCCTAGATCACTTTAAGGGGATTAATTTTGGGATAACCTGATTTGTTAATCAACTTGTTTGCCTTTGTTTGTACCCTTTGTTTGTTAACTAACCTGCATTGGTGCATGACATACTATTCTGTTTAATAAGACGATCTGTATGTGTTTGTTGGGCATTGGCTTACTAACCAGACATCGATAGTCTGACCCTTCGTTGTTTCTATTTTTTTGTATGTTTGAACCCTTTCTGGGAATGAAATTGCTGAGTTCAGACAGTCAGGTGGGATAGTAGGATATCACTAGCATCGAACATTCACATGGCATCCTCTTCAGATTTGGATTTCATATCAATTTACTTTGCTGGATTTATTTCTGTATTTTGAACCCGCTGCACATGTTTTGGATTTGTTTTCAGATTAAGTATTCTAGGGATATTTTTATGTAATTGTCTTTTGTTTGGAACTTGTAGTTCAACTACAATTTAGTTTTGAATTTGTTTCGAACTATTTGAATTTGGATTTATAAGAACTGTTTTTCAGATTTGAATATGATTTGTATTTATCTGTCCATCTGTTATTTGTATGTTTTGTCATTTGTCTTCCGCATGTGACATCCGATCTCTGCGTTCCTTTTCCGTCGGGGCGGGGGTTCGGGTGTTACAAGGTGAGTATTATCGAAGAAAGAAATGTGGAAATTGTGGGTTATTAGGGCATTCTAGAATCATTTGCAGGAATCCTAGTTTGATTTGTGGCAATTGCGGCATATTGGGTCATCGTGACGATGAATGTCGAAGTCCCCCAATGACTTGCACCAAATGTGGAATGAAATGTGCATTCAAACCAAATTTTCTATCCTAAGGACACAGAATTAGCAACAAAAAAAGCCCAACAACATCCATAAACTTAAATGAAAACATCATTAAAGTAAATGATAACATCAACAAACTTTACAAATACCACATCAGGAACTTTCTCATTCCTTTTTAGAACGACAAAACCCTTTCAAAATAACCATTCTGATGTAATTGGAACATTAAACACTTTCAGCATATCACCATAAATAGTATAACACGTTAACAAGTTATGGTAAAGGGTATGTAAAATGTTTAGATCACTACAATTACCAACGATTACAGACAATGTCACTGTCTCACCGTAGTTAATAATAAATTGTTCTTGAATATGGTACGAATAATGTCACAACGCAATGGGGCAGCCCATTCTGGATCTCTTTTGCATAAAGTCCAACATCTCCGATGGAGAGCAATATCTTCAATATACTTGCAAACATATGGACCGCATGAGTTTCTGAACAAGACACATCAATAAATGAACACCCATTCCTACACGCTAACCTCAATTTAATGAACAGTTTGAAAAGTATAAAAACTTATGGTATAACTTACGCATCAGCTTGTGTAAGCATGAGCTTGTGATTTGCATAAAGGACTGACCATATGACACCCTTCCAATTAGGTATTAATCTCCTCGATTTGTAGAATCCTATCCCCTGCAGCAACCGAGGTACAATATAGGGAATACAAGCCAATTTATTAGGCAACGGACTTTTCAAGTTCCTGTCCGCCATAGGATCAATTAAAATGACGCGCTCCTTCTGCAAATCCAATAGGATAATAATCCAAAGACTTCTACAAACATTAGCTGTAAACACCAATTCTGTAAACAATAACCCAAAATTATTAGCTAAATCAAAAATAGCTTCACCATCTTTCGAAATAACTCACGTATGATAAATCATCCCAAGGTGGACAATTATCCTCCTTGTCATTCCCCAATATAATGCTTTCCAGATATTTGTCCCTATCGAAAGATTCGAGTCCATTTTTATGCTTCAGACAATTATCAAATACAATGGACGGTCTCAGGAAGAATGTACATCCAAGCACACTTACTGAATCAGATATTACTAGATTCAACTCTCGTTTCAAGGCAAGCACAAACATGTTAATGTCGTCGCCCCTGAACCATTCAAATATATCCGGTAAGTCTTTCAGCCTCTTTGGATTAAGTTGTATATTTTCAGAAATAGACCTGCTGCATATTATGAAGACATTCAAAAATTCAGGACCATGAAACAACTTTAGCATAACGATTCTAGTTTTCTGAATTAATAATTTCAGTATATGTACTTACTTAAAATCAGCATTGCCAGTAAGATACTCTGCCAGCAATAGGGGTTCTTCCACTTGTGTTCTAGCCATTATACACATAAGTAATGGAATTACAGTACCAACCAGATCTTCCAATTTTGCTCCCTGGACAGGTAAATTATCCGACGACCATTCATAAATAGTTTTAATCACTTTAGGGGCAGATTTTCTACCCACCACCTGGCATTAATCATCCGTATTATTTGTAGTCTCAACTTTCTTTTGCTTTCTTTCGCTTCCTTTTCAACCTAATAGGACCTCCGTCGTCATTAGCTTTATTCCCGACTGCCTTTTTTCCCTTTCGACCACTACGTGTATACGGAGACTTCTTTTTAAGCCTTTGACTTCTCCTTCGACTTACTTGTTGCACTCAACATATAATGTAAATGTTACGATTTAAATCAATGAAAATAACCTTAGTAGCATCAAAATAATAAACATAATATAGAATATGCATACCTCAGAAGTCATCTGCATAACACCTCTGCCATTGCTATCTTCCACATTGTCATCTATAGATTCTGAAACATCTTCAAGTTTAACCTCCAATTTTCCCTCAATTTGATCATGACCAACATTTTTCCCTCCCTCGCCCTCATATCCTTACCACTAAGCGATTTTTTTTATTTTCTTTGACTTTCTCATTTTCAGCCTCACAATGTTTTTCGCCTCCAATCTCTGTGGCATTTTCATCAATTTCCACCCTTTCTCCATATCCACAACCTTTTCTTTAGCCTAATTTGCTTTCCAACCAACTTCTTCATTGTCCTCGTACTTATCAGTATTTCTCCGTGCTAAAACATTGCAGCGATCACTTTCCCTCTCAGCAGCACTTTCATTTAAGTCTAATGATGGAAAAGGTCCACTTATCACCCTTGCTCCAGACTGGCCACCTTGTACTGCAGGAGAATTTTTTCCCTTCCCAGAATTTGGTCTCTCATACCCTCCTACCGGCTCACTATTTTCAATCACTATTTTTTTAACCATGCCAGCTATAGTATCCCCATCAACAGCTGCTTGAGAAACACCAAAATCTTTACCATGGTAAACTCTTTCTACTTCATTTAATCTTTCTTGAAATGGAGTATACGAAGATCCAACTATTCCAGCATTTTCCTTCAATCTCTGCAGTCTAAGCTGATTCTCAACTTCACTGGCCAACTGTATTCCACGAAACTCTTTGTGTTCTTTATTCCATTGCAATTGTACCTTCCATCTCTCATCCTGTTCTCTCTTCCATTCCTGTACTTGTTTCCGTCGCTTTTCCTCTATTTTCTTCCACTCTAAATAGTCATCATGATAACCATTTTCCTCATTCCATCCTATATTTGGTTTGAGAACATATAATTAAATAAAAAAGCTATTAAAACGACCAAAAACACAAACAAATGGACTCATCAATTCCATTAATTTTATTAAATATATCTTCCCATCAGCACAATCAGATAAAGTAGATGATTTGCGGCTTTGTTTAGGAAAATTTCTAGAATAAGGTTTTCATCGTTCCTCTAAATCATGATCCACCAATGGCTCCCAATCACTAAATGTCGCTTCTTCTATAACATCCTCTCCAAAATTGTTTGGATCAATTATAATTTCTAAATTTGCTAAATAATGCTTCAAGTACCAACTTCCCTTCTCCTCTTCCCATGGTTTTAGGGATCGTTCATCCCAAACCTAAAACAACCGGCACGTCAGCATATACACTTAATACTTCAATTGTAAACATAACATACACTATAGATGACTTACCTGCATAACTTCATCAAAGTCCTTCCAACCAATATCATCAATCGACTATCTCAAACACATTGGTTCCGTTGTAGGAATCCTATTCAATTCCCTAGCCTTCATGATTTGCCTCATATGAGGAAAAGCTTCAACCAACTACCACTAATACAAAAATAATTAGCTTATCACTAAAAATAATAAATGCAATTAATATTGAATTAAAAAGTTTTAACCAACTTATCATAAACACAAACAAGCAATCTCTTGTCGTCCTTCCCCTTTTTGGATTATCCAATAACTCTCGGGTCATCAAAGCCTTCAGCATAATCAGTGTATATGAGAAAGCATATGTACCCCATGCAAATCTTTTAAATCGGTACATATCATCTACCAAAAACCACACCATATTGGAGACCACTTTATTCTCCCCATAACCTTGTAAAATGACATGCACTGTCACTACCATAATTAGTTTTCCAACATCTTCAACGTCTAGTCTTCTCCTCCACAACAAGATCATAACTTGTTCAACCTTTACATGTCCCTGTCTCTGTGGCCAAAGTCTACTACATATATTACCTCTAGGGAGTGTTTGTTTCTCCAACTGTAAATCTTATCTCCGTGCCTTTTTAAATCTCAAACCGGTTACCAGTGCAAACTCTTACTTCCCAAACCGGTGAATAGCACTATTAACTTTAAACCACATCTCATCTGAAGGTTGATTATCCAGTTCTACTTCAGCTGTAAGAACCCTTAAAACTAATTTCCCATGAAAAATCTGGTCTTTATAACCAGATCGTTCCACCAATTCAAAAAAATTAACGAAAAGAAGAGTTCTTAATGAAGTTTTGCAACTTGTATCTACGAATTGGTCCGTTCAGCAACTCTACAAGCTCATTCATTTTGTAGAAATTGTTTACCTTCTACTTAGTAATCACTCTAGGTTCTTCCCATCTAAATCTATATTCCATATTCACCTGAAAATATTCGTATAGAAAAACAACAAATCTCAGCTACAATTCATAAAAACGATATCATTAAATACAATGACTTACATGGTACTAACCCATTTAGCATACCTGTTCTTCGGTCATCTTCAGGTAGTCTGCAATATCAAATAAGTACAGCGTGAAAGTAAGGGGCATCTGGTCAAACGATGTCACACTAGATGCTATTAAATATCATCAATTACTCATAAATTGACTCAAACTATTGCAACAATCATGATACATCCAACTCTCTACACACCACATACAACACATACTATTTAGGCAATTAAATTTCGGTTAAATATGTTTCACTAGGACTTCAAAACTGCAATACCACCGAATCCTACTACTATTGCATCTATTACAAAGCAATTAAATTTCAGTTAAATATGTTTCACTAGGGTTCAATTTATAATGGCGACGTTGAACATATACAAATCAAGAAATGAATTAATTACATACATACGTAATTTCAGAAGTAGTTCGTTCTTTCAAAACCACCTCAAACACATTCCACTACCACATTCAAAAGCATTCATATCTAGTTCGATATGTCTATAAATCATGTCCAACACAACAATTAAGTTTCTCCTGAACATCATGTTCTAACTCCACCAGATGTAGAATTACACTATGCTGCGCAACTTACAATTAAGAGTCACTACAGTGCGGTTTGAAACAACATACCAACTAACAAACATCAACGAGACAGAAATTAGCTTAACTTTCGAGTGACCAAAACCCACTGCACCCTAATACGCATCATTATACATTCTATATCTAATTCACAACAACAGAAATTTATTATCAAATCAAATCAACAACTCAATTAACATTAAACTTCTAATCTCTACTATTCAACCACAAACATATACATCATTAGAATTTGCAAGGAACCAGAGTTTCATTTACTAACATACAACGCAATAGCTTCTACCCAGTAAACCAAAATTCATTAAAAGCCAGATTAAAGAACTCTGATAAAAACATCAACCAAAATCAAATTTAACTGAAAATAGCCCAACTTTAACAAGACTCATAACTCAACTGACAGTAATTTCACGAACCCCACAAACATCTCGAACTCACCCTTAATCTCTCGAACCACAGCAGTTCGACTTTAATACATCAAAATCGTGGAATAAGGGACGTACCTGGAGGTAAAGCAAAACAGATCACCTTCCAACACAAGGGCAACTACAGAATCTCACTCCACAACACCTTCAAACACTGTATCATAGCCGTTTGAAATCCGAGATCAGATAAGTCTTTTAAAAACCCTAATATTGTTGCAGTTTATTTCAACAAAGGGACGAGTTTTTACTTGCAACTGAAGTTGAAAGCTAAGGACCGAGCCTCAATTGAAAGCTAAGGACTGAGCCAAATGAAAACAACAAATCTCGTCGATTTTGGTAGATCCGTCGACAACTGTGCTCAAAACTGTGTCTGTAATTATTAAATTGGTTATGAGATTGATTTTCTAAAAGACTAATTTGGTAATTCAGAAAAATACTTAATTTTTTTTTCTTAGCTTTTATTACTTTTAAATACCAATTTTGTTATTTCAATGTCTTGACGACGGTAAATTGAAAGCGTGGACTCATATAAAGGAAACCAGTTTTTGGCAGATTTAAAAATTTAATTCATTCTACCATGATCTAATATCTTAACTCAAACTATGTAGTGGTTTACTTTTTATATTTTTTCCAAAAATTTATTTATCAAACTTATTGAAAATTTCTATAAATTTATTTATATTTACAATTTTCTTAAAACTCATTCGAGTTCAGAGTAATTTGCCCTAAAATAAAATTTATTTTCTGGAATGATTACATATAACTTACAAAGTAATATAGTGAACCGAATTATCTCTAACTATATATTTGAGATAATGTGAAATGATAGTCTTGTGAAGAGGTGGTGATGTAGAGAAAATCCTCCTCTTCTAAGTAATAATCTCTTATTTGATAGTTTCATTCCATCTCACATCTATTTGAAAAAAAATAAAAATAAAAATTATTTGTCATAGTCAAGAACAGAGGATCTGGCATATTTGTCATGTATTCAAGGACAAGACAGGCAAATACACACAAGAAACAGCAAGGCCCAAGAAAATGTTTTATCTCGAACTCCAACCTCATCTCACTCACAGTATTTGTACCTATGCGTTTGGTTGGATATGGCGTGGATGGTTGTGCTTCCGTGACGAGCATCTCTCATTGTAACCAACGAAAAGCCCATTTTCGGCCGCAAACATGTGAATCCCACGAAACTATAACCATTTCTTTAAATAAAAAAATTGAAATAAATAAATAAATGCAAGCAAGACAATATTGCAAAACCCTACTAATGATAATAAAACCTATCCTTTCGTTTACCAAACTTAAAAAACCCCACCTTAGAACAATGGTTTGTTGGGAAAATTGAGAAGTAGAGACAAAGTTTTCATTCCATGGATTCTAACTCAAAGCCTCGTGTTTTTCTACCTGCAACACTAGCTGTTCAACAAGCATCATCCTACCCACACGACAGTCCTCTTTCAACTTCTTCTGCAGGTTCTTTCTTAATCCGTGCTCCTCTTACTGTTGATGATGATGATAGTGTAAGTGGTAGTGGCAGTGGCTATGGTTATGAATCCGATAGTGGTAGAATAGCTGTTTATAGTAGAGATGATGGTCGTGGTTCAAGTGGGGGGAGTAGTGACAATGAGAGGTTTGTGAGTGGTGGTGAGGAGTTTGAGACTGCTTCTGAGAGGCAGTTTGTGGTTGACACAGATGAGGAAATCTTGGATAGGAATGATTTTTTAAATAATAGTAGGAATTCTGTACCCATTGTGATGAATCCTGATGAGGAATTGTCTCAGGATTCGTCTTTCGATGATGAAGAGAGTGGTGTTGGTGTTGATGAGTTTGAGGGCAGTGAGGTTGATTCTGGTGTGTTGAATAGTATGAAATTGGAGAATAATATGGTGGTGCCTATGGCTAGGCTGTCAATTGATGATGATGATTTGATTGGTGTTGATGAAGAAGGGACAGAGAGTGAAGACGAAGAAGGTGGTTTTTCTGGTACAGTTGAGGTTCACAGCGGTGTGAATATTGAGAGAGTTGATAGTGTGCCTAGAGTTAAGGTGACAGAAAGTGAAGGTGAAGATGAGTCGTCATCTTCATCTGGGCAGTTGTCCCCTGTGGTTTTTCTGGTACAGGACAAGGTTGAATTAAATGGTAGAGATGGAACAAGTGAATATAGGGCTAAAAAAGGGGATGGTGTAGATATTGAAGAATCAACTAATTGCCAATATAGCGAATGCAGTAGTCTTGATGCCCGTGAAAATGTTTTTCTAGATGCAGTTGGTGACAAAGGAAATGCAGAAAGTGATGTTCTGCCAGAAATTGATATGGGGGCTTACTTGTTTGATCCTCTGGCCGTGATCTCTACTAAAGCTGAAGATGGTGTCTTTCAGGGGAAGGAAATTCAGACACAAGATTCAGATTCAGAAGTAAATCAGACTATGCACAATGAAGATTTTCTGGTAGTTAATGAGGGAGAGAGATCAGAATATACTAATTCAAGTTCTGTCTCTGAAGAATGTGTAAATCAAGAAGGAAGACGGAGTGGTATGCTTTCTGATGGGGATGTTGAAGAACTAATTTTTGGTAGCTCTAAAGATGTGGCTGTTAATGAGTATGGTGAAAGACTGCCCTTGAATGATCAAAAGCAGGCTATGGATGGCCAAATCTTCATGGAATCTGATGATGAGATGGACACCGAGGGGGATGGTGAAGAAAATGAATTATTTGATTCTGCTGCATTGGCTGCTCTTTTGAAAGCAGCAACAGGCGCTGAATCTGATGCAGATGGACTCACAATCACCTCTTCTGATGGTTCTAAGGTTTTCACTCTTCGGAGCCCCACCAATTCTTTTTCGTTCTCTTCCATTAGACCAGCACCAGCACCAAATGTGGAAGTCAGTCCAGACCTCAGTGAAGAAGAAAAAAGGAGATGTGAAAAGATACAACACTTGAGAGTAAAATTCTTGAGGCTAGTCCAGAGATTAGGCCACTCTGCTGAAGATCCTATTGTTGAACAAATGTTATACAGGCTGGCCCTTGCACTGGGGAGGCATTCGGATCAAACTTTCAGCCTTGAATCAGCAAAAGGGCTTGCAGTGCAGCATGAAGCAGAAGAAGATAATAGTATAGACTTCTCTTTGAATATTTTGGTTCTTGGGAAATCTGGAGTAGGGAAAAGTGCTACTATTAATTCTATTTTTAACAAGGAGACCACCATGATTAATGCATTTGAACCTGCCACTACTGCTGTTAAAATGATTGCTGGAAAAGTACATGGAGTTGACATTAGAATCCTTGACACACCAGGTCTTAAGCCATCTGCCAAGGAACAAATTGTCAACCGAAGATTATTGGCTTCCGTGAAGAAGTGGGTGAAGAAGTTTCCCCCAGATATTGTCCTTTATGTGGATAGATTAGACACACATGCAAGAGACTTTAGTGATTTGCCCTTATTGCAGTCCATTACTACATCTCTAGGCTCATCAATATGGCAAAATGCTATTTTGTCTTTGACACATGCTGGTTCTGATCCTCCTGATGGACCATCTGGATCACCCTTAAACTATGAGGTCTTTGTTGCTCAAAGGGCCCATGTGATTCGACAAAGCATTAGCCGAGCAGTTGGTGATCTGCATATGATGAACCAAAGCATGATGCAACCGGTGTCTCTGGTTGAGAATCATCTTTCAAGTGAGAAGAACAGAGCTGGAGAGAGTATGCTCCCAAATGGACAGGCCTGGAGACCACAAATGTTACTCTTGTGCTACTCATTGAAGATCATTTCTGAAGTAAAAGCTGTAACATTATCAGAAGGTTCTTTCAATCACAAGAAGCTTTTTGGTTTCAGGCGACGATCTGCTCCCCTGTCGTACCTTCTGTCATCATTGCTTCAGTCTCGCTCTCACCCAAAGCTCTCAGCTGACCAGGGTGGTGATGATCTTGACTTGGATATCGAGCTGGCTAATATATCAGATTCAGAAGAAGATGATGAGGATGAATATTCCCAGCTTCCTCCTTTCAAGCCACTAAAGAAATTTCAAGTTGCTAATCTCAGCCCCGAACAAAGAAAAGCCTACTTTGAGGAGTATGATTATCGCATCAAGCTCCTTCAAAAGAAACAGTGGAAAGAGGAGGTTGAGAGATTAAAGGAATTGAAGAAAAAGGGCAATACTACTGATGACTACAAGAGAGAAGATGCAGACCAAGATGATGAAACCCCATCAACTCTACCCGTACCATTACCTGACCTTGTTCTACCACCTTCGTTTGACGGAGATAATCCTGTTTACAGGTACAGGTTCTTGGAGCCAACATCTCAGGTTGTCGTGAGGCCAGTTCTCGACTCACATGGTTGGGATCATGATTGTGGGTACGATGGTGTCAGCGTTGAAACAAGTCTCGCCATTGCCAGTCAGTTTCCAAGTGCATTTGCTGTTCAAATAACAAAGGACAAAAAAGAGTTCAATATCCACTTCAATTCCTCAGTTGCAGCAAAGTATAAAGAGAGTGGATCTACCATGGCAGGACTTGATGTACAGACCGTTGGAAGGCAGCAGCTTGCATACATCCTCAGAGGTGAAGCTGAGTTCAGAAACTTCAAAAGCAACAAAACATCTGCTGGAGTATCGGTCACCTTCTTAGGTGAAAACCTGGCAACTGGGCTGAAAGTTGAGGATAAGCTTGCAGTTGGGAAACGTTGGGTTCTTTCTGGAAACGCTGGAGCTATGCGGTCTCAAGGTGATACAGCATATGGAGGCACCCTCGAAGTTCGTCTTAAGGACAAAGACTTTCCCATAGAGCAGGACCAGTCTAGTCTTAGTCTCTCTATGTTGAACTGGAGAGGTGATTCGACTCTAATGGCTAACCTAGAGTCTCAGCTCTCCATAGGTAGAGGTTCCAAAATGGCTGTTCGCGTTGGATTGAACAACAAGCGGAGCGGGCAAATAACTGTCAAATTAAGCAACTCGGAGCAACTTCAACTGGCACTCTTTGGTATCCTTCCAGTTGCAATGTCTATATTCAGAAGAATTTATCCAGGAGCCAGCGAGAAAAATTCAGCATACTAGAAGCCATTTGCAGTTTCTTATCTTTAGACTGTTCATGTTCAATTTTAGCCGTGACATTTAAGAAATTGAAGTCGCATTTCTGTTCATATGACCTTTATCTTCTAAAAGAACTACATCTTTTAATGAAAACACTCCAAAAGCATTCAAAATAAGGTTAAATAAGCTCTGTACTTGCTAGTTGTCATAACAGTGTACTGTTATTCAACTCTCGCAGAAAAATGAATCATTTGATACACAGCAATCAACAAGGAGGGCTATAGAGACAATTTTCTAAAATCAGGGGGCTAATTTGAAAATAACTAAACTGAAACGAATAAAAGAACTGGTTGCTGGTTTAACTGAATTATCCACACACACATTTTCCCTCCACCTCTCTCTCTCTCTCATAGTCCTATGAGAGGAATAAGAAATGAAGTGAAGCTGAAGAAACTCTACTGACCTGCACCTCTGTAGTTGAAAACTAGAACAAATTAAATTATTTATTTTAATTTTTCAGTAGAATATAAGGAAAATATGTCGTTCTTAAAATCAATTGCTGCAAATTCGTCTGCGTCGACTCCGCGGGAAGCTACAATTTACCGAGTACATTTTCTTTCTATTAGATTCATCTATTTAATGCATACACACTTTGATAGCTTTGTGATTCTGTTTACTTGAGTTATTTATTTATTTTGAACTTGACATTGGCTTGTACGCGAGAAATTTGTTTCGTTTTCTGTGGTTTATCTGTAACTAAACGGAGTGAATAGTTGAGTTTGTATGGGTGTTGTATTGAGTGTTTGATTATGTTTTTGGGATTAGATGTGCTTGTATTTTAGTTACTGTCTATTAGGTGTTTGATGAATTGTGTGTAAGAGATTTCTAGTGGTTTTAGGTTTTGGATTGAGTGTTCAAGAATGTGATTGACTCGGTCAGAGTTTTTTGTCTGACTGCTATTCTTTTATTTCTTCTGTGTATACTAAACATTGACTGCTTCAATTGAAAGTTGGTTTTACGTTGTCTTTTATGTTCAGGTTCTGTCGCAAAGAAGTTGCTCTTCCATAAGGAAAACAGTGTCTGCTGATATATTTAGGAGCAGGGGAGGCTCGTCAGTCAAAGCTTTCTCATTTTTGAATTTGAGACCTTGTTCCACTTGTTCATTGGGTGAGGTTTGCTCTTCTTCCAAGCGGAGATCACGAGGACCTGTGATGGCTTTGAAGAAAGCATCTGAAGGTGTGCATTGTTATTCTCAGTTGTTTGAATCATGTGGTGTTTTTGGCATTTGCTTTGACAAGGGTGAATTAGTATAGTAAACTATGCATGTGAAGAAAATTCTGGTTTTGATGTTATCAGTGTGGTTGAGATTGTTCAGGAGAGAAGCAGGAGGAAGGGAAGTACAAGCACACAGTTGATTTGCCAAAAACAACATTTGGTATGAGAGCCAATGCTGTAGTCAGAGAGCCTGAAATTCAGAAATTATGGGATGATCACCAGGTGTTCAAAAGAGTTTCTAATAAAAACGATGGGGTGGGTTTTTTTCTTAATGTTATAACTTGTGCTATGTTTATGAACTTTGTTTGCTGACCTTTGGTTGATTGGTTAGGGGAATTTTGTGCTTCATGATGGTCCTCCATATGCCAATGGCAATTTACATATGGGTCATGCTCTAAATAAGATTTTGAAGGATATAATTAATCGTTATAAGGTATCTCCTCTTCTACCTGTGCAATTAAATTAGCACCATACTTGTTATTTATGCAATTAGGTGATGTCTTTCTTCATTTCTGTAAACAGAGCAGTTTGGTTGTCTGAAATAATATCATCGGGTTGGACGGATATTAGTCATTTTAGTGAAATATCCTCTTAGGTTTAACTTTCATGTTCATATATAAATGAAATATAGTCAATCAAAATGCATGGTTTGTTAGATTATGATCCTTGAGAAAGCATATACAATCCTCTATAAATGGTGTTGATGCTGATCTATTGAATGTCTTCACCTTATGGGCAGCTTCTTCAGAATTATAAAGTTACTTATGTACCTGGTTGGGATTGCCACGGTTTGCCAATTGAGTTGAAAGGCAAGTATCTTACAGATTTATGGCTTGTTTATTGGCATAATATCAACCTGTAAGGTAGATACTATGGATAAATCTATCTTAACTGCTTACAACTGAAGGAAACAGTACAACTGTTATATCTATAATACAAATAAAAATGTCCATTGCCATTGAAATTTCTATTATATAATAAAGGTTCCTAGTGTTGCAATTATGTGAAATTTCAATGCAACTGTTGGTGGAAATTTTGGGTTTGAGTGTTATGTGAATTATATCAGTGCTGCAGTCACTGGATGAAAATGCCAAAAAGGATCTTACACCAACAAAGTTGAGAGCAAAGGCTGCCAAATTTGCTAAAGCTACTGTCAAAGATCAGATGGCATCATTTAAGGTGTTGTCTCAACTTTTCCGCCTGTTGATTGATATTTAGTTGTCATATTATTGATTTGGGCTAATCTTTTCAATTAAATATTACTTTCGTAGTGATTTGGTATTTCTAATACAGTTATATTGGTAGCTTTGTGTCAGCTAATCCATAGTTCACATTTTTCTTTAATTATGAGATTTGCCTAACACTTGGAATTCAAATTATAATCTTTGCAGCGCTATGGAATATGGGCAGACTGGGAGAATCCTTATTTAACACTCGATCCTGAATACGAAGCTGCCCAGGTAGTTGTGATTGCCTTTTTTCTCTATTCAATGAAGTTGGGGTGGATGCTTGTGCAGAGCTTATTGTAGCTTTAAACTTCTGTTCATGAGCTTAGTTGAACTTGGAAATAAACATAGTTTTCGTGGCTGTATATTATTCTTGAAGACTTTTCACCGGATATTTTATATGGTTGTGCCTTTTCCACTATAATTTATCGTTCTCTCAATTTCACATAGGTTGTGTAGTGTACATGGAGAATTTCATTAGTTTTCAGGTGCATTCTAAGAAATAGATTCTTGTGTACCAGATTGAAGTGTTTGGTCAAATGGCTCTTCAAGGTTACATCTATAGGGGCAAGAAACCAGTTCACTGGAGTCCCTCATCGCGTACTGCCCTTGCAGAAGCAGAATTGGAGGTATATTAAGGTTTTTCATTGTTTTATTTTATTTATTTATTTATTTATTATTATTTTTATATTTACACCATTCTGTTCAATATATTATAGTGACTAAACTATCTCGAAGCATGTTACACATTTGAAAATTTCCTGTTTTAATGTAGAACCCATTTTATTTTCTAATGGTGGTTTTATGCCTAAAATTTAAAATTTGCTACTCAATATTTCTACTTTATTCCAATAGTGTTGGTATGTGATTTGCTTTGATATAGTATCCTGAGGGGCATGTTTCGAAAAGTATCTATGCTGCATTCAGAATGCTAAGTGCTCCTCCTGGCACGGATGGGTTATTAAAAGAATACTTTCCAGATTTGTGCTTGGCCATATGGACAACAACTCCCTGGACTATTCCAGCAAATGCAGGTAAGCCATCCTGTACTGAGTCTATCGCTTTTTCCATTGTTTTCCTAGTATACTGTGTAAGGAATTGGGCAAGGCTATTCTTATGTTGGGTGCTTTTACCAAGAAAGCAGATGTTTGAAAAAAATAAAAAATATAGTTGATGGAAGCAGATGTCATTTTCAAACTTCAGAAGACATTGATGTGAGGGCTAGTCCCTTCTTTTGTTATACTCTTCTTGCTGTCAAATAAATGTGTTTATGTTTTGCTCGCTTTAGTGTAGGCCATATAGTAATTTTATGTTCCAATTTTCATGGGTTACTACTACTTCTTTTATGATTGCACTATTGAAGGGTGAGTTACTGTTTTGTTGAACAAATTGTGATTTCCTGAAGATGCAGTAGCTGTGAGATCTGTGCTAATCTAGTTATTTTCTCTGTTTTTCTCTAGTATTTTTATATCTGAAGCAGCTTAACACTAATTTCTTGACATAATATGCCATAAATATTTACATTTAACTTGCTCTCATTCTTCTTGTTTCCTCAGCTGTTGCAGTGAATGCCAAGCTTCAGTATGCTGTAGTAGAGGTACAATCCTTAGAAGGTGAAACTATGGTATCTGAAACTAAAAAGAAAAGGATTGGAAATGTTCTGAAGGAACAAAAGAAGCTTTTTATAGTAGTGGCATATGATCTTGTATCAAAATTAGAAGCAAAATGGGGAACAAAACTTGTTGTGAAGAAAACATTCTTGGGTTCAGATCTTGAAAATTGCAGGTATTGAAAAGAAACAGTTATTTGGATTTATTATGCATCTCTCTTATTGTTTACCTTGACACATTCTCTTCCCCTTTTATTCACTTAACAACTTGACATAATCAATTTGCCAACTAAAGGTCTTGCTGGCAATTTCAGGTATGTTCACCCTATAGATGGCAGAAAGTGCCCAGTTGTAATTGGAGGAGATTATATTACAACAGAAACAGGGACAGGACTGGTGCATACTGCTCCTGGTCATGGGCAGGAGGATTATGCTACTGGTTTGAAATATGGACTGCCAATATTTTCTCCTGTCGATGATGACGGAAAGTTTACAGAAGAAGCCGGACAGTTTAATGGGCTTCATGTGCTTGGAGATGGTAATGATGCTGTAGCACAATACTTGGATGAAAATCTGTCCATTATCATGGAAGAATCATACCGTAAGTGTTACCCATTCCTCTAGAGAAATTTATCACTATAGCAAATCCATAGAGGATAAAGAATGAAGTACCATTTATCAGAGTAGAATAACCCTGTCACTGTTTTCAAAATCTTTCCTATGTTCTTTTCCTTGCAGAGCACAAGTATCCATATGATTGGCGAACTAAAAAGCCTACTATATTTAGGGCAACTGAGCAATGGTTTGCATCAGTGGAAGGGTTTCGTCAAGCAACTCTGGATGCAATTAGCCAAGTAAAATGGATCCCACCTCAGGTAAAGAAGATTATTGATTTTTAATTGCAAGAATTTTAGCACTAAATTTGAGGTGTCTCTTGTTGCATTTGTCCTTAAATTAATAAATAAAACAAGTATATTTATGGTTGCATCTATCTCAAACTTCGTAACTTTCATTCAGCCATGTTGTAAAAGAATATGAAAGGTGATATAAACTTTACTGGAAGATAGCTCATTAGAGTTCTCAATGGATATTAGGCTTGGTTTAGTAGTGTTTTTAATTTTGAGTATATATCCCATATCCAGTGATGTGTTTATACAATCCGAGTTTATGTGATCGTTAATCAGGCAGTAAACAGAATTTCTGCTATGACTTCTAGTCGCTCTGACTGGTGCATCTCAAGGCAAAGGACATGGGGCGTTCCTATTCCAGTCTTCTATCATGTGAATTCAAGGGAACCTCTTTTGAATGAAGAAACCATTGATCATATCAAGTGTAAGAACTCTAAGCTGGTATTGCTTTTTTCTAATTACTCAATTCATTGCTCTTCTAAACATGATCAATATTCTGTTTTTCTACTAATATGATGCTCACATATTTGGGACAAGCTCAATGGGTGGTTGGGTGGAAAGGGATTTTGGTACTAAGTCGTGATTTTGAAACTTGTTTGGTGGGCAAATATTTTCAGTTGTTTGTAATTTTGGAGATCAATAGTCCCCAATATTTTATCGTTACATCGTAAATTCCTATTTCAAGCTATGCTTTTTAATTTGTTTCTATCTTATTCTAGAAATTTTCTCATTTATTTCTCTATTGTGCCTAATAGATCTTGACTAAGTTTCTGTCGGATCTACTTGAACTTCCTCGACTGATGCTGTTTTTGTGCTTTCTGTATTATTTTTGAAGCAATAATATCCCAAAAGGGCAGTGATGCATGGTGGTACATGAAAGTTGAGGATTTACTTCCCGAAAAGTATCGAGATAAAGCATTAGAGTATGAAAAGGGAACTGATACTATGGACGTTTGGTTTGATTCAGGTGCCGCAATACACCCTTGTTGGCTCCCTAGCATGCTCATAAAAATACTACTTGTGCTGCTTTATTTTTTAAGTTCCCTATGTCATTATTTTAAACCCTTAGCTTGAAGCCATTTTGGTAATGCATATATACAGTACTGTTCCAGTCTCTTATATTGCAACTTTAGTATCTCAATGGTCATCTAGTCAATCTGAGGTTGTACGTTAAAAGGATTTGCATCTTGATTGGTGTTGAGTTCACTTTTTGTGCTGATCAGATCAGATGCTCACCCCTATTTTTTCAGGTTCTTCCTGGGCTGCCGTCTTGGGAACAAGAAATGGTCTTACTTTTCCTGCAGATGTATACCTTGAAGGTACAGATCAGCATCGTGGATGGTTCCAGAGTTCTTTGTTAACAAGTATCGCAACTAAAGGTATTGAACATTTGCATATACTTTCTGAGGTGTAACTTCTTTGACAGTGTACCTCAGGTTGTAGTGATTTTGTTTTCCTTATTTGTAGCAAGCTGGTTTGAACCTGGTATGTTTATTTTCTTTAGTAATTGATTAGTCACTTTTCTTGCTGCAGGAAAGCCTCCATATTCCAGTGTAATTACACATGGATTTGTGTTGGATGAGAAGGGCTGTAAGATGAGCAAATCTTTAGGTAATGTTGTAGATCCTCAAGCGATAATTCAGGGAGGGAAAAACCAAAAGGTTGGTCAGATATTGTTTCAAGCTTCTGATTTATTTTTCCTTTCCTACTACAATTGCTAATATATGTCTAATGTTGGCAGGAAGCACCTGGCTATGGAGCTGATGTTCTGCGATTATGGGTATCCAGTGTAGATTATACAGGTGACGTGATGATTGGCGCGCAGGTTCTACGCCAAATTTCTGAAATATACAGGAAGCTGCGAGGAACTCTGCGATACCTGCTGTCCAATTTGCATGATTGGAAAGTATGTTATTAAGATGATAAGAGTTGAATTTTTATTCGTTTTTAGAAATTTCAGGTTCAACTTTCTTTCGTTCTCTCAAGTGACGAGTAGAGCAAGTTATGTATTTTCTCCTATATTGCTTGTCATACCTACATGTCAATTGCTGATATAACATTGCTTCTACCATCTTCTCCAACAGCCTTAGCTAAAATTTTAGTGCATACATTTTTTCTCGTCTAGCATCTGACTTGTTTATCATCTGTTGTGAAATTTGTCCTATTGGCAGATTGGTAATTCTGTTTCATACCATGATCTTCCCAAGATTGATCAGTTTGCCCTATATCAGCTTGAGAATGTAGTAAAGAATACACAAGAGAGTTATGAAAGTTATCAATTCTTTAAGATTTTTCAGGTACTTTTTTCCTCGTCATATTTGGTGTTTATCCAAGTGGTGGTAGCATTAGAAGATGAAGTTTTTGCAGAATAATGCCTAACCCTTGTTGATTTCCTTTTTTCTAATAAATAAATATTTTCTATCTTCAGATCATACAACGGTTTGTAATTGTTGACCTGTCAAATTTCTATTTTGATGTGGCCAAAGATCGGCTCTATGTCGGGTAACATACACTTCTAGTCCATTATTGGTTAGCTATTTTTTCTGTGTTACAAAATGCAATTGTTTAAAGCATTGACGTCTTCTTGTTGAGTTGCTTTCCTCAGGGGCACATCGAGTTTTACTAGGCAAAGTTGTCAAACTGTTCTTGCTCAGCATCTTTTTTCAATTGTGAGGGTAATCGCCCCTATACTGCCTCATTTGGCTGAAGACGTGTGGCAAAACCTCCCCTTTCAATACACTCTCAAAGATGGATCAACGGCTGAATTTGTTTTTGAAGCAAAATGGCCTATCTTAAATGAACAATGGCTTGGCTTTCCTGTAGAAGAAGTCAATTTCTGGGGAAATGTTCTTGAGGTAATCGATGAAAATCCAATGCATAACTTAAATTTATTGTAACTAGAGGCTCACCAAATCTCAGATCTGTTTAATATCTATTTATTAAAATCTCCTTTACCAGCTAAGAACAGAGGTAAATAAGGTTCTGGAGGTTGCTCGTACTGGAAAGTTAATCGGTTCCAGTTTGGAGGCAAAGGTTTATCTTCACACTGCTGATACAAGTATGGCATCCAAATTACATGAGATGTGTGCCGCCAAGAATGATGCAGACACATTGCAGCGCATATTCATTACATCTCAGGTTTGTGATTCTTTGTTGTAGAGTCACTTATATGGCCAAAATCACTTTTATCAAACCAGTTCCTTCACCAATTTGAATGACAATTATGCACAGGTGGAGGTGCTTCCATCTATGGAAAATAAAGAGCTCATCGGTAAGATACCATATTCTGGTGAGTGTCTCATTCAGGGATCGAACAAAATCTGGATTGGTGTGTCTCATGCTGAGGGCTCCAAATGTGAAAGATGCTGGAATTACTCCCCTAAAGTTGGATCTTTCGCAGAGCATCCAACGCTCTGCAGCCGCTGCTACAATGTCATTGCCGTTCCACCTCTTCCTGAGATGGCGGCAGTCAACTGAGACCTGGAGACATTGCATGTAATTGTTTAAATCCGGCCACCTGCATAGCCATTGATATGGTGTCTTTACAAGCTCCGACTCTCCTCCATACCTGCAGTTGGAAGTTGATTTTCATTGTGAGTTGGTTGATCTGCTCAAAGTTGATTGGAGGACCAGTTGAGATTGGAAGAGCAAGTGTATAAGCTGTACCAATATCATCAATTTAGTAAGACTTGATTACCATTTTTATGACATAAACGTATGTGTACAACATTCTCATAGAACATTCACTTTTTGACAAAGGTAGCTCTCATTCGATAAGTAGAAGATATAATAATCAAGTAATCTAAGTGGAGAAACGAGCAAGTGCCATCTTTCTTCTTGAAACTTTGATCTCATCACAACCGATTTTGATTATTTAGACCAAGTAAATCATACAGGATTCAAAAGCAATCACTCGAAACAATAATAATTAAATGAACATCCATCTAATATACATCGGTCAGAACAAATTGTGAGAGAGGCTGGTTATCTGACCAAGAAGATTTGCCGAAGGAGCCCTTTCACCCGCAATTGGTAACAGCAATTTCATGTTACAGACTTGTTAAACCTAACTAATGGGGGGAAAAAAATAAATAGTACTTGCTCACTCGCTGGCTCAACTCCCAAATTTGAACATATAATTGAATTGCTTACTGGAGTTGAGCATCAGAACTTTCCAGAGGTTGCTGCTGCATCAACTCAAGGTCATCTAAATCATCACCCTGAATTGGTATATCCTGTTAATAAATAAGAACACGAGAATTGATAATGCATTTACAGTTCAGGACTCTCCATTACTTGTTTTTTGTGTACTAATCAACATACCTGTGTGGTCATTACTTGATGCGGTTGTTGGTCTTGGGCAACTGTGTAGGCTTGCGGCTGTGACATTCTATAATAAGGTTCTTTGAGATCTAATTTGCATGATGATGTCTGTATAATTCCTCCTTTCTCAGCACCAGGACCCCACATTTTCGCTGATAAACACGGTAAATGACTTGTTAGAGAAGCCCATATAATAAGTCAAATGAAGAAGAAAGAGGAGAAGAAGCAACCTGAGAGTGTTAGATATAATGTATAACTCTGAGAACTGTGAGCAACCATGCGGAGCCGGCCGATTATTTCTTGCCCTGCCATGACATACAAGGGCTGAGAGAGAACACAACGTAATTGGTACCAGTGGGTGGTAGGTGCACCGGGAGCAGTGGTAAGCCATCTTTGTACCGAGCTGTTCGTGAAGCAGTTGATCAGCAATTAAATCAAATGAAACCAAAATAGGTACATTGGTGTGTCCCTTTGAACAATAGGTTACCTTCCATCAAATAATACATCAAACCAACAAGCTAAACCATGAACTCTAGTGCCTACAGTTGAAGTGAACTTCAATGGGATATCTATTTCATACAGATCCTCTTCCTACAACATAAAAAAATTTGCATCATACAGTGAACATCAGACTGAAAACGAATTACAAAATAAAACAAATATATTATGTGAATTCAAATCATGTTTAAATGTAGCATCTATTTAAATAAATTAGTGATACGTTGAAAGAAAAATAAATCATATGCTACACTTCCCTAAAGTAGCAGCAACATAATCCATTTTTTCAACTTCAGAAAAGAAAAATCCAAAATGTAAGGGTGAATAAATAAATAGGCATATATTTATTTTTGTAAGAGATAGCGGTAAAAGATAATGAAAACTACATAATCAGATAATTTCTCAACTTAGCACTCGAGACCCAGATGGTCCACAAAAACCTTGCAGTAGGTCTTACCTTTGTTTTAGCAAAGTCTATCACATGAGATATGGCAGGAGCAACCAATAGTCTTGGATCAAATGCGTCCACCACAGGCTACATCATTAATTTAAAAAGGAGTCAATCAGTTAATTTAGAAAAGTAATGCAACATCTGAAATAAGACTCTGTACTAGCTTATTGGAATATAATCCTACAAGAATTCTTTAAATGCTTAGCAAACAGAACTTGGGTTTCACACTGCATAAGAAACAGCATACAACAAGTTTCATTTCCTTTACACACCGGGTACGTGTCTACCTATCAAAGATTCTAACTGATATGGATACAAACTCACGAGTCAAACTTGAGAAGATGCTAAACATAATTTGAAAATCAATTGGGACTACTGGCATGATAATATTGGTGCTGACATATAGTGAAGTTATGTGACATTGGTGATAAATTGGTATTGAACCATAACGATGAGTTAAATTGATGTTTTGGATAACATGAACTAAATCTGATACATAGCATGATTAGTGCAAACTATGTGGATCTACGTATAAAAATTGCCTTCTGAGACCCATGTTAAAAACTTGTCATTGATATGCTAATTGTCTTAAGAAACGAGATTATATGCTATAATAATGAAAATGTGTACAATTGGTTTTTTTTTTTTTTAATTGAAATCACATCAATGGACTTACCCTTAGTCTAACTTAGTAGGGAGTAAATGGTATGCCATAGAGAGAATGAGATACGTCACACGTGATTTCATATGTAAAACTAGGGTTAAGTAGTTTAAGCTCATTATATACTGTATTTGTTGTTTTCAAGTTATATCGGTGCAGGGAATGTTTAATCCACGATGTGGTTGTAGCAAAAATAACTCTTTATGTATAACTATGGCTCTGTTTGGATCCCTTAAGAGATCAAATTAATAGGTAGGGATCCAAACAGAGACCTCATAATTAGGAGTGTTCAAAAAACCCGTGACCCGATAATCCGATCCGAACTCGTCGGGTTTATCAAGGTTCGGGTCAGTCCGGGTTCACTAATGTTAGGTCGGTCCACAAATTTAGAAAACGTCGAATTTTTAAACAGGTCCGACCCGACCTTGACCCAATAGACCCGATAAGATTTCATTTTCATTATTTTATTTTTTAAATTTTTGTACATATTGCTAAATATGTAATATTTTTAACTTTATCCAAGTTGTTTTGGGTTCTTGATGATTAATGATACCATTATGAATCAAAAATTGGAAATATAATTATATATATATATTTTTAAAAAATTTATATATTTTTAAAATTTTTTTTATTAATGAGTCTAACCCGACCCGACCTTGACCGACCCGAAATATTAAAGGGTCGGTCCGGTCCAAAAATTTACCACATTTTCTGGTTTCGGGTCAGTCCGGGTTTGACCCGAACCCGACCCGTGAACACCCCTACTCATAATTTTTAAGAGCATGGGTTCTTAACAATTATTTCATTAGTTGACTCAACCCTACTAATACCTATTAATACCTCCTAACATATTGCTTAATACCTCCTAACATATTAAAAAAGACTCAATAGCCCCCACAATCTCCAACCCCTATTAATTATTAGCTAGTTAGTTAGTAATTAATAGGGGTAGGTTGGTCATTTTAGGCACTATTTGCTAATTAGTTACTTATGAATCCAAACACTACTATGTATAATCTTATTATTAGCGGATTTGATCCCAATCAATCATGATTTGACCGTCACAACTAGCGCCGAAACTGGCCGGTCACCAAAAGTCCATATTATTTTTTTTCATATTTTTTCCTGACCATGACGGACGGGCCGGTCATGGCCGGAATCTTGACAATACTAACCAAGACGCAAGTACCTATATCATCTTTTAAATCACTTCAAATTGTTTGGAATGATTATGGGTTGTTGAATAATCTAAGATGCATAGTGTGGGTGCCCACGTATAGTAAATAGCAAAGAAGCATACATGAATAAGAAGCATACATGTATATATTAGTTTTAGCATGAAAATATTAATCAAGACTAAGTCTGACCCTCTTTCATTTCGTTTTTTCTTTTATATTATTTTTATATCAAAATTTAAGTAGCGGATCGACCAAGTCCAAAAGAACCAAGGTTTACATATCATTGGATGACTTCATTCCATTTTACAAACTCATCTATGTTTATTTCTCTCTTTGTAATAAAGTATTACTAATAAACCTTGAGAAGAACATATATATTTACCAGTTCCAAGGTTTTTATTTGATTGAGATTGACCGACTCTATATCTTTTATACTTTTATGAGATGAATAGTCCATGTTTATGTTACTAATAAACCTTGAGAAGAACATATATGTTTACCTAATTCCAAGATGTTTATTTGATTGAGATCGACTGACTCTATGTCTTTCATACTTTCATGAGATGAATAGTCGATGTTTTTAATGAATCATCGAAATACGTATTTGGTCTCTTTTGAAATTTATACAAGAATATCCTACTAATAGGGGTATAAATATATGTTGTAATGTGACATCCGGCCACCGCGCCCCTGGATCTCCATGGGCGGGGTCGGACAGTATAGCACATCTATCCTTCACATTTTTTCACAAAACCTCAATGAGAAATCGATGTAAAGTAACGGGAATGATTGACCAGTAGGCATTGTTACTAGCTTAACTCTTCAGATCCACTCCCAACCACAGGAGTGGCTGTGTGTGTGTGTATATATATATATATATATATATATATATATATATATATATATATATCACATTTAATCACAAAACCTCGATGAGAAATCAAGGTAAAGTAACGGGAGTGATTGGCCAGCCGAACTAAGCATTGTTACTGGCTTAACTCTTCAGATCCACTCCCAACCACAGGAGTATACAAATATGCAAATATGATACAGAAATATGCAAATCAAACAAACCTGCGAGAAGTATCCCTGAAATGCAGACCCATATAATGGAGTCAAATCAACCCCATAGTAGTTTGGTTGCTGCCAAAATAGAGCCTGCAAAGAAGTTTGAAGGGAGCAAAAGGTTTCAATAGGAAAGATAACAATAAATGAAAATCATTAGACACATGCACAATTTGAAGGCGAAGACAAACCTTATTTGCAATTTCAACAAATAAATATTCATCGCTGAAAGGGGCCATATGAATCCTACAAAACAATTAACCTGATTGTTTGAGATAATCAAGAAAAGAAACTAAAATTCGTCGATCAAAATGCAGATGCCCAAAACCTACAAAAGTTAACAAATGTCATAACCAAATCATGGATGTTTGCTAACCATGGTAGAAAAATATGCAATTGATACACATCGCAGCAAAAGAAAATTAAAATCCAAATTGGAAATTAATATTCATAAGATGGGGAAAACAATTTTTAGTCCTGGCTATACATGCAGTTGTTGCCTTGGCAGTAACTGAGATCTAATTAATTGAAAATACATCATACTAAATAGAGGAACATATGAAAAAAAGTGCATAGATACAGACATTCCACAGGTCTCCAATGTTCAATGCATCTTCAAAACAAAAATGTTCTAACATTAAACCAAATAAATAGGTAACCAAGAGAATACAGAAGACAAATTTCATAGTGGAACGGCCTAAATGAAAATAAATTAGACGTAATAACAAAAAGATGCCAATGAACAATTGCTGACAGAAACATATTTTCTGTATAAACATAAAATCCAGACTACTTTGATTACAATATAGACATTACATCATTCATAATAACCTTAGTCATAATGCAAATATACTAGAGCAGCTGCAAGAACCAAGCAAATAAGGTAGGCTCACACGAACATGACTAAATTTTTCGCAGTTCACTGCAAATCTAACATTTACCTTCCAACTGAGGGAAACATTTTTCCATTTTGAACAAGAAACCGATCTCTGGCAATCACATATGTTTCCAACATTCTTTCATTCACTAATAAGGTGCCTACATACCATGTCCAAACAATTGAAGATTAATATAAAGGATAACTGCAAGGAAAGTATTTAAATTTACTTTTTCTTTTGTTATGTTCCATCTTCAATATGGTCATGGTTTGTGACCTGAACATTACACCACAACAGACATATCTCCCAAATACCACTAAAAAAGTTTTGCATCATATGAATAAACTTACCCATTGGCTCAGAGATCAGAATATCTGCCTTCTCCGGAAGTTCAATTTCCTCAAGTTTGCCCTTGATTACCTATATAAAGTGAAATAGTTAGATATGTTAAGATGGCAGGCAAAAAAAATGATGCCAGTAATTTTAATGATGTTAGAAGACTCACACTTATTCGTTCTCCCAGTGATGGGTTCCCTGCAATAAGTTTGCGAGCATATTCTGCCATTTCAGATGCTTCTACAGCATAAACATGTTTTGCACCAGCCTAATTGAATACAGAGTCAATTTACAGAATGCACTATGAGCCCAATAAATAAGATACCATTCAATGGTATGATTCCATAAGCCTATTTGTCAAGAGGCAGACTGTACCTGAGCAGCAAATAAAGACAAAATTCCACTACCAGCACCCACATCAACAACAACACGATCAGTAAAATCAACACGATTCTCAATTACAGCAGCATAATAGGTTCCTGAGGCACCATACACAAGTTAAATTATTATTCTATCTATGTCAGATCATCTCTTCATAGTAAAATTCAATTTTGTCTACACTCTGCATAACAAGAATTAATCAACACACTTAGTTCTATAGTATAAACAAGATGGAGCTAATTTGCCAACAAGAACAAAAATTAAATAAGTAAGCATTATTAAAGAAACAGATTAGAGGTCCATAATATCACCTGTCCTCACGTAATCCTGTAACATATTCTGTTGATGTAATAGCTGACCATAATAATGGAAATACATTTTTGCTGATGCTGCCTCTACTTTTACATCAAACTTGCTCTTTTTAAAATCAATGACCGCTCCATTTGGTAGGTTATTTCCTGTAATCAGAAATGAAAGAAAGCAAAATGTCATAATGATCTATTGTTCAAAGCACAATTGTACAAAAGTTAAAACAAACTTGGTTAAAAAAATTTAAATTAAAAGTTAGATATAGAGTAAGGAGAATGTATTATGTATATACACATAAATAGATAGAGTGAATAAGAGGCACAACCATATGACCACAGCATAAGGGCATGAAGGCTTAAAAAGAAGCAACAATAAGAACTACATGTTCAAAGTATAAACTGAATGCAAAATGAAGAAGACATCACAAAGGGGTATAATATTTTAGGTAAAGAGAAATAAAAATGAGCATTAAGCATAAACTTTAAGCAGATCATTAGAGAAGCACCTTGAATAGCGTTCTCCTTCCATTGCTCAAATGCACAATGAAAAACCATACTCTCTTCCTCATCTCTGAATTGAATAGTGACTCCCTTTGAATACAATTTCTGTGTTCAATAGTCATAGATGTTAAGAATGTAACAACTAGGTCTGCCTCAATGACCATTATATTTTAATTATATCAAGATAAGCAATCAAAAATAATAAAGAAAAAAAATCATTTTCACAATTAAAAGAAAAAAAAAATTAGGAATCCTAATTAGTAAAGAAATGTAGAAGGAGAAGCTGCAGCAGAAGCTTCTGTACCTCTTTATCTGTATCAGAACCTTCCAAAATGCAAACTGCTCGAATAGGTCCCAACTTGAATAGCTGAATAACAGAATACAACACAGAACCAGGTCAGATGGCTTTCAATGATCTTCAAGAAAGTGGACACGAACATACTTCAAATACACCCCAAAAAATGACTATTCTCAAATGATTTGGAGTATTCAAACTTCAACTATTACAATAATTTCATAAACACATTGATAAACACTACACTCTCCCTAAGGAATCCGCAAACTCAGCATAAACATATATATTATATGCGTATCTATCAATAATAATAATTTACAGTATATTGAATAGAATTCAATACAGCTACAAAAACCTTTCAGGGACAAAGAACAAAACAGTGTTTAAAAAAGTATCTAATTAAAATATCATTTATACCTAATGCAATTCAACATTTTCACACACCACCAGCAAATAAAAACATAGAGGCGTCCCCCATCATCTCTTTGTGAAATGCATTTATTACATTTCTACTCTATCGACTAATAACTAGAGGCAAAAATTAACTCGATTATACAAACTAGAAAACAAAATACTCAAATACGAACCTGGGCAGTCCGAAGATCGACGGTGAAACCATCGACAACCTCCGATTCACGACTGAAGCTCAGCTCGGCGACTCCAGAAGAACCGATAGAGAACCGCGCAAAACCTGGGAAGGAGGAAGAAGAAGACGATGAGGAAGCAGGGAGGTCAGTAATCGAGGCCAAAGCAAACTCGTCTTGTTTCATTTTCTGCTCCATTGCCTTCGTCGTCCCTACGTGAGTTGAAAGATAAGCTTCCGTTTCACGTAAACGATAGATATTTTAGGTCTGGAGATTGAATAGTGCGTGTATAGGAAGCGAGGTTAGAGACAGAGAGTGGGTGATAATTAGGGTTTAAAAGCGTGAGAGAGAGAGGGAGCGAGAGAGAAGGACAGTAGTGTGAGAGCCGCCAAGCCAAAGAAGCAACCATAAAGACGACAATTGCTTTTGATGCTTTTATAGATAGCTCCTCTTCCTGTTGGTCGTTTGATTTTTAAATGCTGCTTATGGTGTTTCCCACTTACATCCCATTTCATTTTTTAAATTATTTGGACCGTTTGATTGCCTAATGTGGACCCATCTGCTTCGCTACCCTCCTATGTTCATTTATCAAATTAAATTTTTATTCAGATAACTGGATAACCTTCGTACCTGAAAGTTTATGCTTGAATCGTGTTATTAGTGTGTAATTTATGAAAGAGAAGTGTTTTTGTTTCACATTCTCGGTTGAATCCCTGAAAATATTGCTGTATTTTGGGCAGCACTTTGCATGCTTGCGTTTTGTGTATCATCTCATATCAAATTTCATTTGGATTATTTAATTGTCAATTAATTATTTATATTGAATATTCATTAGTACAATTTTTTTTAAAATTAATTCATTTTATTAAATTATTTGGCAATTAATTATATTAATTTTCCTGTTTATATACAGTTTCTTAATTAATTTATTATATAATTAGATTATTTATTTATCCATTAATTATATTAATTTATAGGTTTATAATTTTTACCATACAGTTTCTTTTAATAACTTTTTAAATAATTTATTTATGTAATTACATTACTTATTTATTTTTTTTTATTTTAATTATAAAAAATTAGGTTCATTTTTAATCATAATTTCATTTCACTTCTCAATCGTTTAATTATTCAATCAGTACTCCGATCCACAAGCTGCTGCATAGAGAGATTCAATTGGATATACCTAAATCAACACATAATTTTTCATTAAATAATGAAAACTCAAGTTTAATATGCATATTAGGGGTTAAACATGAAAATACTTCAAATTACATGCCAGCTTTCTCTAAACGTGCTCAAGACCTCTTTATTACATAAAACAAGACATTAGTTTGAGCAAACAGCATTGGTCCCCTCTCTACTTCCCTTTCAACCATGTTAAAAGAAACCGACATATTCACATTCACAAGAACTCACATTTTCACATGCATGTACTTGATTTGAGTTCAAAAATCAAATGAAAGAAGACTTCTTTGTGACCATGCAAAAGTGAATAATACAAAATCAACGGTGGAGGAGGAGACAGTGCCAGTGAAGTTGCAGACATACAAGCCGATTGTACAGCTGGAAAATGAAAAGGCATTGCAAGGCCATATGATCTTTTTATGTCTGAATCTCGTAAATGTCAGATCTCAATCTAACAAATTTTACAATCTGGGTTTCCCCTAATTTGTTAAATTGGAAAACCCAGAAATTCAAATATCATAGAAATCCAAATAAGCAAATAAGCAATAATTCACAACAACAGCTAACTACTGCTGCTTCAAAACTGGCCCATGATTAAACCAAAGGCATTGATTTTAGTTGTTTGAATTTGGGCTTCTGGTCCCAAAACAATTGGTAACAGATAGAGGACACTGATTCTAGATGTTTGAGGGCTTTACAGACCGAGTCTCAGCTTCATGATGAGTAAAGTCTGTCTGGCCCATGCCTCCATTATAGGATTGACATTTCTATATGTTACTTGATGACAAGATGATATCCATGGCAAAAGTTAGAAAAAATGGTCAGAGATGACTAGTGTCTCACTTAATACAACAAAAGTTGAATTAAATTAGCAGAGCCCCACAAAGGCGAGTTGATTAGCTGCTAAAACAAGATGGAAAGACCACATGTTATGTCTTCTTAATATTTTCCACCTGAAAACCTAAAGCCAGACAGATCCATCCAGTAGTTGGATCACTGGAATTGACCATAACTATCACTATACATTGCATATGACAAGAGAATTCAAAACACCTTTCATTACTCTGCTTCACAATCAACAAACATATGCAATTGCTAATACTCAACTCTAGATCAAATAAGAACTCATGGTTTAGTTTCACTATCATTACTGGAAAAGAGAATACACTTCTCAATCTAACAATTATACTATACATTTCTAATGGTAACTAGCTACAATAAACTCAACATTTGCTTCTGTATCTATCACAGCAAGAAAAAATCCCATTTGACCACCAGGTCAAATTTTTCATAGCTTCTAAGGTCCTAAAAAGGGGTCATCACTCATCATTTCAATCTAACCCAGAACACAATAAATCCAATACAATGCAAAATCCTAGTACCAAGCAGATCCATCCAAAAATCAATATAATTTAACCTTTTAAAAATTACAATACATCATCAAACTCTACCTCAAGCAATAATCATATCATCATATGCAAATTGAACATGTATAATTTATCAAAGAAAGAGGAACCACAAGTAGCAAAGTACATTTACTTCATCAATCAAGATGACGATACCTTAATGGCCTTGTAAGCAGGATGCAGCAATCCAAGCTCATCCTTAACATCAAGTGGATTACTACTCTCATTCCTTATTCTCTTCACTTTCTTACTAGCCAACGTCCTATGTTCAAACCCATACATGTTCAAAATCTGATTATCACCGAAATTAAAAGCTCGATCCATCTGTCTCAAGCACCTCTCCACTGGATAATCTCCAAACTTCCCACAAGGCTTACAACCGACAAAGTGAGTAACAAGAGGCCATCTATGGTCTCCGAGACCGGGATGATAATTCTCAATCATCTCCTCATATCTATCCACCAAAATTCCCCAATAACCATGCAAATAATAAGCATTCTCTAAATACACCTTGTCTCCCCACTTCTCTCTCTGCGTCATCAACAAATACACCATTGCAGACTGATCGTCTGCTTCGAAAACAGGCCTGCCTTTCAGTTCCCGGGTTAGTATTTTCCCTGCATCGTCTCTCACCTTTCCTTTAGGCCCCATTGGAGCCCAAGCGTCAAGAAGGTCTAATGACCACTGGCAGTTTCTCAACAGGAAGCTTCCAGTATTCAAACCAATCCAGTTTCTCTGATCGTAAACCATCTCGTTCCAACCATGCATCACCAGATTGTGATCTTTGTATCTCTCCCACGGAACTTCAAATGCCATATCCGTGAACATCGCGTCACTGTCCATCCACCAGAGAAACTCGATCTCCGGATGAGATAAAAGGATTTTTCTTATCAACGGAAGTTTCGCCCAGAAACCGGACATTTCCGCGTCGAGAAGGGCAAAATTGTAAAACACCTCGATGCTATGAATACGACAGTAGTCGATCTTATTCTTAATCGATTTCAGCAGGTAATGGTCACCGACAGGATTCTCACACGGTTTGGGAGACGAACCGGTGATGAGAAGAACACGTGGCTTGGTCGGAGTAAGGAAGTTAGGGAAATCCGGGTTTTCTTTCAACCAATCGGCCCGTTGCTGGTCCCAATCGGAGATTGTGGGACCGAGAGAGAACGGTTTACTGGGATCAGGTTTCTCGTCGGCACCTTCATGAACGAAGATCTTGTTCACATCAAATGCCTCATAGTTTGTGGTTGTAGCAGAGGAAGATTCCTCCGTGGTCGTCGTCGTTTGAACTTCTTTAAGAACACGGTGAGGTTCGACACGCTTGCGGTGTGTGTAGAGTTCACGTAGGTCATTAATGTCTTGTTCCGGCGTGCCAAACTTGCCGGCGCCGACAATGCCACGGAGGACGACGATTGTCATGACAAGACAAAGGATGGTGAGTTTTCCATTCCGAATCGCTCTCTGAATCTGCCGGGCTCGGAGCGTTCCCAAGCACCGCTCCAGCATGGTGGTTTAAGATTCTTCTAATTAAAATTGACTCGTCCGAGTCGACTCGGTACAGAACCCAAACAAGAGACAGAGAGATAATTAAAAAAAAAGAGAGTGAAAATGAGGATCTGAATAATAGAGAGAGAACACAACACAGGTCTTGTTAAAGAGGGGCAGAATTGTAAATAATGTAAAAAACGAGGGGCGTTATAGAATGGAAAGTCGGTGGAGGCTAGCTGGTAACCGAGGAAAGAAGAAAGGAAGATTCAGATTTTCATCACATTCAAATAAAATGTATTTTTAGTTTAGGACAAAATAAATATTTTAAAAAATAATGTCTTGGTCATTACACACGCGGTTACCGTGATCAGATTTATGAGGAGCACGTGTCTTATCGGACGGTGAAGAAACGCGTTGGACCTTCAATTAGGACTAGATCGCGTGGAACTAGCTACCGATTTTCAAGTCTGTTAACTGGATCTGGACAGTATTGATGGGAGACAACATTTTGTTTGAATTTTGATAGATTATAATACTAATTTTTGTAGGAAAATATTTAATAATTATTTTTTTAAAATAAAATTAAGAGAAAATTATATAAAATAAATCAAATAAAATTTAAAATTTCAAAATTAAATTAATAAAAATTTATTTTTATTTTTAAACCACCCAAACTTTGTTTTTCAAGTGCGAAGATGGATTATGGGAGGACCATATAAAAAATCTTCGCAAAAAGATAGCGAAGATGGTTTATGGGAGGACCATATAAAAAATTTTCGCAAAAAGATAAAATGACCAATTTGATTATTTTTAAAAATAAAAATTTGAAAAATTATTTTTTAAAAAATTTTAAAATTGAACTATATTATAAATAAAAGTTATAAAATAATAAAAATAAAAATAACCCTAAAAATAATTAAAAGATAACAACAGAATTTTCCTTAGCACTTAGTATGAGTAGCGTGTATGGTGTGATTTTGAATTTTGATTATGAATTATTTTAAAATCTGTAATATGTTACCTATTTTTAAGTAGGGTGGTTAAAAAATATTATATCATATGATAAGAAATGATGATGTGTGTACAAATGATGAAGCGAAAATAGGTACCATTTTTGTGAATGTTAGTTATTTTTTAATTAAACGTGGACTAATCCTACAAATATAAAACATTGATATATTTTGACCACGTCTAAAAATTTTATTTTGAAATGGATTTGTTGATTAGCCGTGTTGTCTGTCTTTTAGTTTATTTTTAATATTATAATATTTGGTATAAATTTCTTCCAATTCTTAATTTTTAAAAGATATATATATAATATTTTGATAACTAAGAGTGATTTTTAAAATATTTTTAAGGGTTATTTTATTTTTATTATTTTATAAATTTTATTTACATTAGTTCAACTTTAAAAATTTTACAAAAATAATCTTTCAAATTTTCAACTTTTAAAAATGATAATGAACCAAATGGATCATTTTACTCCTTTGTGGAAACATGGAAAATGTGAAAGTTGTCTTTGAAGGGAATTTGTGAAAGTGTGAAATTCTATTTTTGAAAATTAAAGTTTAGATGACTCAAAAATTAAAAATATATATATTGATTTAATTTTTAAATTTTAAATTTTATTTGGTTTATTTAATGTAATTTTTCATATTTTTTTAATAAAATTTAAAATTGATCCATGAATAAAATATTTAAATTTAAAAGTATTAATATAATATAAAATTAGTAAATAATTCAAAATAAATAGTTATTGGTATTATATTATATTCTAATCGTATTTTGTTTTCATTTATTTGTATCTATTGGGGAGTTTTAGGTTGTAAAAAGGAAAAATGAAAAAGTTGAAGAAGGAAGGAATGTAAAGTAATCGATAAGATAAATAGATGAAAGTAACCTACATATAACATAATATTCATTGATCAATATTTCAACGTGATTCAAAGATTTGGCAACCAGATTTCATTTTACAGATCTCCACAAGATAGTGGTATCATTATACGTAAAAATGTATTCAATTTGAGAACGAACCTTATGTGTATTCAAAAGATACTCAGCATTAGCATATTCAATCAACCAAAAAAGAATCATCTATATTTGAGTAAAACAATCCCAAATCAATAATTTCGTGAAGGTATCTAAAAATATGTTTAATTTTGTTCCTGCGTCGACAACTCAGAGCAGACCTATATCTAGCCAATAAGTTAACGGCAAAAGCTACATATGGTCTCATTCATTGGGTTAGATATAAAATGACACCAATAGGATGCAGATATGGTGTTCCAGAATCTAGGACATTTTAATTTACATTCATCTTTGGCCCGAAAGGATCATTTTTTGTATCAAGGGAACGATCAACCATCGGGTACTTAATGGATGACATTTTTTCAAACCGAATCGTTTCACAAATTTTTAGTATAAGTCTTTTGATGGATTAGAATCCCATCAGATTTATACTCCATTTCCAATTCAATACAATATTTCATTTTCCCTAGGTCTTGCATTTCAAATTCCCTTTTTAAATATTCAGTAGCTTCTAAATTTCATATTGGGTTCCAATTAAATTCATATCATCTATGTAAATTGCTACAATTACAAAACTGAATCCTGATTTTTGAACGAACCCACATAGGCATATAATATCATTAATGTACCATTCTTTAATCAGATACTCACTCAGACGATTATATCACATTTGTTCAGACTGTTTTAATCCATACAATGAATTTTATAACTTTATAGAATATTAGCCACGATTTTTATTAGTGTCGGGAAGTTTTAACCCGTCATGGAGTTTCATGAAAATATCAGTATCGAGAGAATCATACAAATATCCAGTAATCATATTAATTAAACGCATTTCGAGATTTTTCTCTTTGGCCAAACCAATCAAAAACTGATAAGTAATTACATTCATCACAGGTGAATACGTTTCATCAAAATCAATCCCAAACCTTTGTGAGAAACCCTAAGCAACGAAACTTCTACCTCTATCCACTTCGTAAAATAATGGCATAAGAGTCTTAGGAACCCCCACACTTGGATATATTTTTCAAGTTAGCCCTAAAACTTTACGGTGTGTCAATTTAGCCCCGCAACTTCTAAATTGTTGGTCAATTAAGCCCCTCAACTTCCAAATGATGAATCAATTAAGCTCTTTTGCTAATGTGGATGCTGATCTGGCAGCAAAAAATGTTGACTTCAAAATGTCAATTATGTCACCTCTGTAAGTTGGGGCTGTTCGTTTTCATATTTTGAAAAATTATTTTCATTAATGGTATTTTTATATTTTATTTTATTTTTATCTTATTTTTCATTAATGGGTAAAATTGGTATTTTAAAATATTGTATTTCCGGTTTGACCGCATGTTTTGACTAATTTGACTTTTGGGGTAGTTTTGAAAACAAAATGAATTTTGACTTATTTATAATTATTTTCCAGTTTTGGTCAATTAAAGTCAAATAGAACTTTTGGATTTATGGTAATATTTGTCATCCATATATAAAGTAAAATGATGGGTTTTAAAAATCACATTTACAAAATCTAAAAATTCATCCAACGTGTTCATCTTTTTCTCTCAACTCAAAATATCGCTGCAGAACTTTAAACTTCATTCTCACGGATCAGGACTGGATTTTTATTGTTCTTTTTTTTTTTTTTTAGGTATTGATTTTGATTCTTTATGTTATTAAACCACTTTAATTTTGTTTTGGGGATTTCTAGGATAATAAGGGTTTTCAAATTTGGGGATTTTTAATTGCAATTGGTTTGGGTTTTGAAATCCTTGATTTTCAATACTTGTAATTTGGGTTTAATTAGGTCTGATTGATATTTTATCCGCTGCTTAGTTGAAAACCCTAACTTTCTGAATTGAGAATTTATGTTTTTTTATTCTTCATTTGATTTAGATCGAATTGGGGATCGTTAGTCGGACTGATTTAGTGTATTTGGATAGCGATAAATGTTAGTAGCCATGTATTTATATGTTCTGCATGTTCTCTGTATTTATATGATTAAATTAATATAAACAGAAAATCAGAAATCATGAATTGGATTATTGATGCTGCATTTGAGTATGAATTACTAGATACTTATCTGCTGATTTATATCTTTAATCAGTTCGCTTGAATCTGTGAATTCTGTTTATGCCCCTACGTTTGTATGTTCTTTGTATTTATATGATTAAATTAATATAAACTGAAAATTTGAAATCATGAATTGGATTATAGATGCTGCATTTGAGTATGAATTACTAGATACTTATCTGCTGATTTATATCGTTAATCAGTCCGTTTGAATATGTGAATTCCGTGATTTTCTGTACACTCTGCTTCTTTAGTGTGGATACATGAATTAGAATTCATAATTGTCTATTAAATTGAAAATACAAATTCTGCACTCCGTCCAAAGTCTTGTCTTAGATTAATATGATAAGATCAGCATGTTGTAGGAAAAACTAGATGTATACATCGATGCGCGAAAGTGTATTAGGCCTTGAATGCCAACTTATTTCTAGATACGACGGCGTCATTCTGGAGCTTTGTTCATCTCTGGATGCGATGACATCATTTTTGGGATCTTTGATCCACATCTCAGGGTTTTCCCCTATCTATGTTTTCCGTTCCCGATTATTGTTATTATGTAACGTCCTGCGCCGGGGCCCAGTTGGTTACTGTGTACACCCGGATAAACCCGAATCATACACCATGCACATCCGGTTAAACCCGAATCGTACACCAATCAATACCGATACAATCGTTACACAATCAGATATCGTGGATCTCCATTGGTAATAAGCATGCTTTCACAATCCATATATCCTTGAGGTTGTGAGTTCGAGTGCTGGTGGAGGCGAAAGAAAGTGGGTGGGATCCACGATATCCGATTGTGTAACGATTGTATCGGTATTGATTAGTGTACGATTCGGATTTAACCGGGTGTGCACAGTGTACGATTTGGGTTTATCCGGGTGTGCACAGTGTACGATTCGGGTTTATCTGGGTGTGCACAGTAACCAACAGGGCCCCCGCCCAAGACGTTACATATTAAGTTAGGGACATGCCTGATAAGTTAAACACCATATAATTTGATAATCTTAAATATGTTATGTCAAGAAATTGATTCTGCTATTGCTTCTGTATATTTGCTTTGATTTCCTTTGATCTCTTTATGCTTCTTTATTAATTGGGTTCTAATATTTGGGTAGCATGAATTTGATTGCTAACTGGCCATAGGCGATATGAATAAACCCAAGTAGATGTTTAGAGCTTTGAATAGCGAAAATCATAACTGAACTAAGCTGAATTCGTGTAATTTTATCCCTGACCGAACTGTCTACCGAATTGATTACCAACTTTCGCTTAAATCCGATCTCAGGAGTCAAATTGGTTCCCTGGCCAAACTCGTTACCGAGCTGCATACCAAATTATAATTCGGTGAGCCTTGTGATCAATAGAAATACTTCCTGGCCGAATTGGTAATCGAATTGTTAACCGAACTAGTTACCGATATCTCACTTAATTTAGAGTAGAAACTTAAGTAATAATTAGGTACCAAACTGCTTACCAAAGTTGATACCGAATTGTCACTTGAATAAGCCGTAGAACTCGAATAATCTTTCTGACCGAGTTGGTTGCCGAACTCTTTACCAAATTACAATTCGGTAAAGCTGGTAATACTCCCTCACCAAATAACATGCTGAATTCCATACCGAATTAACAATTCAGTGTCGGTATTTCCTTTTGAAATAATTTGATAACTTTTAAGCTATTTTCAGACGGTAATTGCAATAATTTGTAATAACTTATCCTAGATCACGTTAAGGGAATTAGAACAAGAATAATTTGGTTTATTAATCAACTTGTTTGTTTGCTTATGTTTGTAATCCCATGTTTGTTAAACTAATTTGCATATGTTGTGTGATACTTTAATCTGTTAATATGATATGCATATTGTGTGTGTTTGTTGGGCATTGGCTTACTAACCAAACATTGATAGTCTGACCATTTGTTGTTTTCATTTTTTTTTGTATGTTTGAACCCTTTTTGGATGGAAATTGTTGAGTTGAGACAGTCAGGTGGAGTAGCAGGATATTGTTCACGCATGTCAGCATAAGACATCATCTGACATATGTTTATACAAGTTTTGACTTTGTCATGTTATTTAAACTTTGGAATTGTAACCGCTACATACTTTTTGGTTTTGATTTCAGACTAGTCAGTTGAATAATTTTATCTTGGTTATATTTTTTGTACTAGAACTTGTATTTGGATTTTCATATTTGATAAGCTTTCATTAATAAGAATTTTATTATTATTATTGATTCATATTTATGTATCTGCTCTGTATGTATATTATTTTGTATCCGCTTGTCCGTTCTGTATGTGACATTCGTTCTCCGCGTCCTTCCATCGGGGTAGGGGTTCAGGTGTTATAAAATAAGTCCTCCACATCAGCAAAAATGGCATCTTAGACATGAAATTTGAAGGTTAAGGAGTTAAATTGACCATTCGTGAAGTTGAAGGGCTAACTTGAAAAATATAGTCAAGTTCAAGGGCTTCTAAGACCCTTGTGTCAAAAATAATTGGTTACCATGAGTATGAAACATTTTCGTCCATGAACGAAGGTGGTGAATTACCCCATGATGTCCATCCCCCACTTGTCGAATGACCGGGGTCGAGATGTTATTTAAGCGGAGGGCATGCATGTTACAGATTTCGGCATACTTTTGGAATTTATCACATTTTTTAGTCAAATCAGCCACCTGCGACTTCATGATGGGCTAGTGGTAACTGACTTTGTGGGTCCGAAAGGCTAGAATCCTCCCAGTCGAGTGGTTGTCGACATTCACCTAGTGAAGTTATTCCAATATTTTTTGCAATTCTATTGACCCTAAGCATTTCAGGTACAGTCCCTTCTTAAATAGTTCTCCTTCAATGAGGTAGAACATACATGGTTGTGTTTTTACTTTTCAGGCTTTGGTTTTGTCTTCAGGTAGTTCGTCGAATGAGAGGTAATGAATGATTGGAACTCTCCAGTTTGCGGTGTCCATAATGTGGATTTTCTCTAATGCTTTGAAGACCAATTTTTGAAGAATGGTATAGACTATTGGTCCTTCTAATTCATCATGCTTTACCTGGGCGCCGAGGTTGGCCATGACATTGGCGTATGCATTCTACTCTCTTAGCACTTGTTCGTTGCTATTTTTTAAGAATTTCTCAAAAAGAAGTTTAACCAATACCACGTACTTAGTCATTTTTACACCACTTGCTAGATAGGTCCTTTCAACCTGGTTTACCATTAATTGAGAATTGCACTTGATTTTCAAGTTTCAAGCTCCACTCAAGAAGGGTATTTTTCGCCATACGATTAACGTTTCATATTCGGATTCGTTGATGGTGGTTGTTGTAACGTTCGACCCTCACCCCCGGATGACCCACTCACTTTGTCACATAATTGGTCTTAAGGCTAACCACTAGCCCCACAGATCACCATTACGTTTTCGAGCATGCTTTGCCTTCACTCGCATGCTTTCCGAACAAACTTTCCGGAAGATCACCCATCCTAATATTGCTCAAAGCCAAGCACACTTAACTTTGGAGTTATTAAGTTTTAGGCCTTCGAAAAATAATGTGCATATTAGTGATATGAGTAGCAATTCGATTCTTTTTAACACCACCTCAATGTGGGGTGTTATAGTGGCGAATTTGCATCTGATGGCTTGTTGTATGGGGGTGAATCCATGGTTTGAGGTAGATCCTCAAAGTAACTCAAACCACTCCCCTTTGATTGACTTGCCCCATCTACCTCCAGAACCCATTCATCCATCGACATCTTGACTGCATGTATCTCCTCTAAAATGTTTGGTTCTTCAAATTTGACTAAGAATTCAGTGAGCGCTTGGGACATTACTGCCGATTTCCCTTCGAAGGAAATGTTAAACTTGCTTAGTTTGACCACCCATTTCATGAGTCTGCCAGATTTTCAGTGAGTGTATGATGTACTTCAGAGGGAGAGAAATGACCACCTTGATGGGGTGGCTCTGGAAGTATTGATAAGTCTAGAATCTACTTATGTTTTAGCAAGTTTTATGAGCTTCATTATAAAGAAATTGAGCTGTAAAGAAAGATAACTGAGTAAATTTCTAGTAATTGTAAACTATTTGGTGAAACAATGACTTAGATGAAAAAAGGAAGGAAAATGAGCTAAAAGGAGCAAATTCATACGAGAATAAGGACACAATGAGAAAACATTCAAGTTCAGCAGTATGGTGACTATTGAAAAGCTAAGGAAGTAGCTCTAAAAGCCTCACCAAATGAGAGATTGAGTATGGCGATAGTAGGAAGTAGTTGAAGAGCATCGGTTGGAGTTAAACCTGGAATTGGCAAAGCAATGAGTGACGCCTATTGCCTATCGCACAAACAAACATATTTAGGTGACATGGCCGGGTTAGGATAAAGCCTCGCCTACAGCACCAGGTGATAGGCACAGGCAAAGGCAACAGTTAGCGCCTGACGTTCTTGGCAAAAGAGGTGATATCCTTAGCGAAGAATGCAATGATCGCCTGAAGCTGATTCTAAATAAGTGATAGTCTTGGAGAATAAAGTTTGGTACCGCCAAGTACTAGGCGAAAAAACTGGTATATATTATGTTTATATATTGAGTTTTACCATTTTATGTTTCTTCGTCTTTAAATTTATGAAATTGCCATTGAATTTAGAGTCTATAAATAGGCGTTCAATTGATACAATTAGAGTTTTTAGACAGTCTTTTGAAAGCTGAATTTTAAGAGCATATTGTGAGTCTTAGACCTGTCAACAACTGTTTCAATTCAGTAATATTTTCTTTAAATTTAGTACTCTATTTAAGATGATTTATGAGATTTAGTAGATATTTAAGAAAAGAAAGTTGTGACAAAGTTGATCTTCCATTCATCTTTGGTAAGTTCTTTTATGAACATCATAATTATGGTAAAATTAAGTTTGACTGTTGAATAAGATCTAGTTATGAGTAACTAAATACTTTTGTTGATTTGTTGAGATAAATTGGTATTGCTTGATTTGTAAGTATAATTTCAGTTCATTCATATTTCAATTCACTAATTTTTCTTGAGTTCATTGCATTATGAGGACGAGAGTCAAGCAATTACGTTATGACATCTTTTCTAGATCAGAGATGACATTTAGGTGTCAGATCTAAAGTAAAGAGGATCAAAATGATGATCTGGAAATAAACAACATTAGATTCGTTTTTCTACACATTAGAACTTCATTAGATAACAAATTTGTAGTATAGAAATATATGCAATTTGTTAGCTAGGATCAGTCGAATCGAGAAAACTTTTTTGACCAATTATGATGATCTAGGATAATGTTTTGGAATCTTAAGTTGAATTACACATATAAGCATGAAAGTAGGCAATTGAGATCAGCAGATCAACCTGAACCTATATTGAATCAGTTCTCTGCTAAGTATTGGTTTTCATATTTTCTATTATTGAATTGTCAATATTATTTAAGAAATTCTATGATTTGTTGATATCCTTTGATCTTCATGATTCTTTTAACAATTTATCTTGAATATTGATTTATTCTTTCTCCAAAATACGCAATCCCTGTGGAGACAATATCTTAAATATTACAATTAGACGTTGATTTGAGAAATTTAACGAACTTTTCTATCAAGTATGCTCTCAATTTTTGAGCGGCATACACGAGGGGTTATTTTCTCCATATGTGGGTATCAAGTCTCCGCGTCCGCATGTATTTTGCTTACGTAGTACAACAGTTGTTGCTTGCCTTCCATCTCTTTGGCCAGAAAGGCCCTAACTGCTAGGTCGAAGGATGAAAGATATAAAAGCAATTGTTCACCGGGCTCGGGTTTGACCAGGAGATGTGGGTTCCTGAGGAACTCTTTGATGCTTTGGTGGGCCATCTCGCATTTTGCTATCCATTCGAACTCTTTTCCATTCTTAATGGTGTTGAAGAAGGGTTAGAATCTCTCTAATGCCTTGGATATGAATTCAGTTAAGGCGGCTAATCTCCCTGTGAGCCTTTGGACTTCTCGTTTGTTTCGAAGGGTGGCGATGTTGAGCACGGACTTGAGCTGGTCCAGATTTACTTCGATCTCCAACTGGATGATTAGGTAACCCATAAATTTCCATGCTTTGACCCCAAAATTGTACTTGGTGGGATCGAGCTTCATGTTGCACTTCCTACATGTTTGGAAAGTATCGTTTAGATGGTGCACATACAGATCGGAGGATTTAAATTTCACTAGCCTGTCATCGATATACACCTCCATAGTTTGACCCAATTTATCTTTAAATTGACTGAATTCTTGGGCTATTACAAACTTTGATCTTCACCCTCTTAACTCATCTTGGTCCGAATCATTAAGGCCAACACTACCTTAAGTTTGTTCCCTGGAGTGAAGTTGGACTTAACGGTCCAAGGATCAGATCATTACCGAACCATTTACAACAATTTATTTTATTTTATTTTTAAGGACGAATGAAATCACAAAATTCGCACGGCTAACGGTTTCATTACATGGTCAAAATCCCATAATTAGCAAACAGGAGGGGAGAGAAAAAAGACTCCAGTCTTTACATCGTCCAATATGCAAGGCGTCACAATTTTTTTTTGTTTTTGGCTCATCATTTTTCAAGTGCAAATGTCAAGGGCAGGTTTATTTTTTATTTTATTTTTAATTATTTTTTAACACTTGAATATTTGATAAAACCAAACATTTGAAACAAGGATATCAGATGTGTTGTGCGTACATTCAAAGTCTCGCATGTCCAGGATGCAGAGTTCAATCTCTAAACAGCTTAATTCTCATATACACCACTTAAATATAACATATATTCAAGTTAAAATCCAAATTTAAAACAATCCACAGTTAGATTTTCAAAACCACGAAGATTAGAAGGTTCAAAACAACACTTTAAAATTTATGAGATTTTTATATAAATTAAAAAAAATCAAACAAAAAGGAGACTATTTCTACAAAAAAAGACATATATACAACAACAAAAAAAAATAACAGCGTCAAAGGGGAAAAGAATCTACCCCGGAAAAATTGGCAATTCTAAAGGTAACAAGAGTGAGAAACACCTTCCAAGCCAAACAAAGCTTAACAAGATCCTTGGCAAACGGATTCACTCTCTTATAACACGCGTGAATACCAAACAGTGTGCCTACGTGGACCAAACAGAAAACGACGCCGACCCAAGCCGACCCCATGACGAGGACGAGAGGGTCCCACACAAGGGTAAACGACAGTTGAGACAAATAAAGCGGCAATGCAACGGGTTGTGAGCGGAAGCCACCGTCGGCCCAGACGAGCCATGCGGCCAGGCCCATTAAGACCGAGGAGTGAATTGCTGGATTTCATGTAATACTCTAGTCTGAAAGAAGGCAAAACTTATCTATAATAGATTTCACTGTAATACAGTCTTCCTTAACTGTCCGAAGTCTGTTTGATAGTATGTTTTGTTGTAATCGGCCCAGACGAGCCATGCGGCCGGCCCATTAAAACCAGTTCTCTTATTATGTATAGTCCAAAGTCTGTTTGATAGTATGTTTTGTTGTACTAAATTTCACTCTACATTGCTTTCCAAACACGCAATGTTCACAAAAATTGAGCAAGTTAATCTTCTGACCACACAGTAGTCATCGTTTGCTTAAAATTGACATCCCCCTCTCACTCATGTGGTCTAATCGCATATGCCACAATTTTGTTATTTGATCATCTAGATTAGATGTAGTCGAAGTTGTTGAACCATTAACTATTGTTCCTTGGAGAATGTATAGATTATTTTTCATTCTACCTTTCATCACAATCAATGAGCCTTTTGTAACCTTTAAAATTCCACCTATAGGAATATTTACACCCAAGATTATCTAGGGTGCTTAGGGAGATTAAATTCTTCCGTAAATTTGGAATGTATCTCACCTTTGTCAAAGTCCTCACAATTCCGTCATGACATTTACTTTGTATAGATCCAACACCCACAGATTTACATACTGCATTATTTCCTATAAGAACTAATTCACTCGTTGATTCATACATAGTGAAACAATCTTTATTTGGTGTCATATGGTAAGAACATGCTGAATCTAAAATCCATTCATCTTTCTGATGGACAGACAATGATATTGCAAGGACATTATTTTCTTCATCGGGTTGTTATCTGTCAGCAGCACTAGCAACACTAGTACTTTTTCATTTTTTCTTTTCAAGTACATGACATTCATTCTTGTAATGTCCCTTTTTATAAATAGTGACACTCTACACAACTTTTATCAAAACCAGATTTAGACTTCGAGCGACGATTGGATTTTCATGTGGTTTTCTTCAAATCTTGCTTTAAAGCTCTACCTCTAACAATAAGGCCATCTGCCTCATCATTACTCCTACCATTAAATTTAGTACGAACATCAACTAATTCAAGAAAACTTTTGATAATTTCCAAACTGATAGAATCACGCCTGTACAACAGAGAATTAACAAAATTCTCCTAAGATGAAGGTAATGTATCCAATAACAATAATGCTTTATCTTCATCTTCAATAGTCAAGTTTGTATTTTCCACATCTATGATTATTTCATTAAAGTCAATGAGCTAAAGCATTCTTGACTATCGGATACATTAGCACTAAGGGGGATAACTGAGACAAAATCGCAAATATAGGGGGCTAATTGAGACGACAATTTGTACTGGAGCTAACTGAAAAAATTATACAAGTACATGGGGCCATGTATTATTTATCCCTAAAATAATTTAATAAAAAATTTCATATTTAATCATTTACGTCAAAACGTACTTGAAAAATATAGAATAAAGAAAAAACTCCCAAACACTTAGTATGTGTTTGGGAAAGATTTTTAATTAGATTTTAAATTAGCGTTTAGATTATTTGATAGTGTTTGAATTCTTTAGGTGTTTGACATTCAATTATATAACGGCGTTTAGAGTTTCAATTAGATTTTACAACAACGTTTGAAAACGCTATTTCAATTAACGTTTTCATAAAACGCTATTTTAAAAATAACTCATAAGCCTTACCATTCCAACATTCTCTCTCCTCTAGTATTTTGATGAACGACTTGTTTTCTCTGTAATTTTATTTCTATTCTACCAATATTATTTCCATTGATTTTCATTGTTTCGGTAAGTTTAACATTATTATCTCATTCTTTCATCTTTATACACTCTTTAAACCATATTACCCAATCTCATACCATGTATATTTTTATTTGTCTCAAGGATATAGTATTATTACAAGGTAAACTAGAACTAGAAAAAATCTTATTAAATCGTGTTCTACAAGTATTTTTTTAATGAATGAATTAATGATTAGAATGAATTTTAACCAAAACATTAATGGTGGTATATGCTTTTAACAAGAGGATTATTGAAAACATTAATGGTGGTATATGCTTTTGACAAGAGGATTATTGAAAGGATTCACCGCCAATACTTATAATCCAATAAAGAAAAATCATTAGTTTTAATAATTATTTTTGTAGAATCGTTTATTTATTTATTTTATAGTTTTTATACATAATACCCTTTTGATAATTTTATGTTTTAACAATTAATTTAAAAGTTAAACGTGATACCAAACACCCAATGTAACAGCTAACCTAACAGTTAATTTAGAAGTTAACGTAACAGCTAACCACTGCAGCTAATTGAAAAATTAATTTAAACTCTGATGCCAAACATACTCTTAGATCAGAAACACTTAAGCAAAACACAGATTGCGCACATCAATTTGAAAATAATTATTTAGATTTAATAGTCTACGAAGCTGAATTTACATAATTAGATCTAAATATTCACACATAATTATATGGTGAAAATAAAATTAATAAATTTTGATAAATTTTAATATTATATTTTTATTTTTTATTCAAATTAATATTTATTATAGTTAATTGGTTTAGAAATTTTAAATGATTTGAGAAAAACATATAATTTTTTTTTATTTTTTTTAAATTTAAATGAAAAAAATACTTACTTTATTCCATAGAAAAAAAAACCCAACATTTTATTAAAATTTTACAATTTACCATTTTTATTATTATTATTATTAATCTATTATGACCAAATCATGATTTTCAATTATCTAAATCTCCATGAAAATCAAATAATAATACGAAACTTCATAAATACCTAATTATTGTTTTATAATGAATTATTATATTTATATTTTTAGTGGTTGGATTATTCATAATTCCCACTTATCTTCTTTTCAAATTTATAAAACAGGTTAAGTAAATAAATTTATAATAAAATTAAATATAAATAATAAAATTATATGTCATTAATTTGGTAAAAGGAGAACAAATAATTTTATAGTTTAAATATATTAAATAATAATAATTTTAACTTTTTTAAAGAACTAATGAGATATCAAAATTTGCATTTCATGTTGTCAAAATCCCATAATTAGCAAACTGGAGGTGGGAGAAAAAGACTGGAGTATTTACATCATCCAATATGCAAGGCGTCACAGTTTATTGCAAGTAATAAATGGGTCATCATTTTTCACTTCCTGGTGCAAATGTCAAGAGGAATTTATTTTTTTTTTAATTTTATTTTTTATTTTTAATTTTTTTTAAAAACACTTAAATATTTGCACTGCATAATAAAACCTGGACATTTGAAATACTGAGATCAGATATGCGTACATTCAAAGTCTCCCCTGTCCAGAATGCAGAGGAACTTAATTCTCATATACACTAGTTAAAATCCAAATCTAACACATTTGACAAACCATTTTTACAATCAGATTTTCAAAACCGCATAGATCAAAAGGGTCTAAATATCACTTTTGAAGTTTATGAGATTTTTATATAAATTTGGAAAGAAAAGAAACCAAACAAAAAGGAGATTATTTCTACCAAAAAATAGACATATATACAATAAAGAATTAAAAGTCAAAAGAGAGAAGAATCTACCCCGGAAAAACGGGCAATTCTAAAGGTAACAATCGTGAGAAACACCATCCAAGCCAAACAAGGCTTAACAAGATCCTTCGCAAACGGATTCACTCTCTTATAACACGCGTGAATACCAAACAGCGTGCCTACGTGGACCAAACAGAACACGACACCGACCCAAGCCGACCCCATGACGAGAACGAGAGGGTCCCACACAACGGTAAGCGACAGTTGAGACAAATAGAGCGGCAATGCAACGGGCTGTGAGCGGAAGCCACCGTCGGCCCAGACGAGCCATGCGGCCAGGCCCATGAAGACCGAGGAGTGAATTGCTGCCGCGTGGACGGCCCACAGAGGTGGCCAGGAGATGGCGCGGTAGTTGGTGGTTGAGGAGCCGAAGAAGTGGATTGAGAAGAGAGTGAAGAGGAGAGGGACGGCGATTGAGATGACGAGAGAACGGGGAATGACGCTGGCTTTGTTTTTGGTTTTAATTGGAGGAGCCATGGAATTTGGAGTTGCATTTGGTTGTGGAGATAAATATGGACGTTGTTTTTGGGAAGTAGGGAGAGAATGTGGTGTGATTGATTTGGAGTAATTGTGGGGAGGTGAATTTGTATGTGGCTATTGTATTGTGTATTGTGTTTATGGTAACTAACGCAATAGTTTCTACTGTGTATTTAATTATTATTATTAATTATTTAAGTTAGAGAGATTGATATTGTAATTCCCATTGTACCCTCGATCTGGCCATTTTGCTCCCTCCATTTTCTTGTCTTTCACTCAAATTATTTGGTCTCGCTCCAGGCTATTTGCTCCATAGGTCTCATTTCAACCCGAAAGAAATAAAAAATGGTAAAGCTTTCTTATGGATAAAAATGGTAAACTATCCTCGGCCTTTTGTTTTTTCTTCCTATTGTTATTAGATGGTTGGTGCGCTTGAAAATGCTGTTGTCGATGAAGTTCCAGTTATGGATTTTTTTTATTTTTTATTTTATTTTATTTTTTAAATTTCCAAAGTGATGTTAGTGTAAATAGTAGCTGGAAGTAAGTATATGGAAGCTTGAAATGCTGACTTCGTTTTTTCTTATTTTGGTCTATGTATCAATTACTTGATTGATTGAAATTAATTAGAAAATATGCTCAATCATTTGATTTCAATTGTTTGCAACTCTTGAAAATATGAACGGGAAGTGAATTATTTGCCTTTAATATGATATTTATTTGAGCATGTAAAGCACAATGTAGGGTTCACTGGCTGTCCCAATAGCTGGTTTAGGGTTTGAACTCTGTAATATGCTCTTTTTATTATTATTTTTTTAATTTTTTTTTCTTTGAGATTTTTCAATTGCTGTTTAAACCAGGAAATGCCTTTGCAAAGTTAAGATTTCCGTGCCATTGAAATACTGTCTCATTCTATCTGCTAATGGGATACAATTTAACACTAGAGTACTGCAGCATATGCTATGTTGAATGCATAATTTAGTGAACAAAATGCTTATAATTTTGGTTAAATGATTCGCTTTACTATAAAAACTGTGATATTTTACTACTACAACAAATAAGTTACCATGTACTGTATTTAGTTTCTGGATTAAAACTTGAGACAAATTCTTAAGTTAAGTAAATGTAGGCTGGTAATTTCTGTGAATTATGTTTCCATACTGTTCTGTTGTTGTGGTTCAATAGAATTCAGTTTGTTTGGTAAAGACAGAAATCTTTAGTTGCCTGGATTTTAAATCAGAACAGCCATCTCAACTGAATGGTGTTTTTCTTTCACATTTTAATTGCATGTAAACCACAAATTTGTTATTATTCTCATTCAAGATTGATTTATTCTGGAAACTTCAAATATTTTAGGGCATTCATAGCTAGATTTTCAGTTTTTGTCAAGTGAGTAAATTGACACTTGCATACTTTTATTTTAACAGGATGGGCATGATCCAGAATATGTTACTGATATGGTAGATTTTGTAAGTCCTGTTTAATATTTAGGAAGTACTTGCTAATTTAATCTAAACTTTGATTAGATTACCCTTTTGCATTAATAGTGGTTGGATTGGTGAATCTGTATGGAAAAAAAAACATAATATGATTTTCTAGCACGAGACTTCTCATGAGCCTTTTTACCGACTAATATGTTAGTGAATGGCATAAAAGTACATCCTTTTGATGAGTTAGGCATGGGGCAGTGACTATGCCCATGCTCTTGGACAGAAAAGAGAAATTATCATCATTCTCTAACTCTCTGAATAGTTAATTTAAACATCTTCATTTGTCAGCTGTTAGCATATTGTTGTAGCTATGTTGTTGAATCATTTAGTTCCTACTGAATTGATCTGGTCGTTTTTACAGGTCCAAACTCTCATACAGCAGATGGTTAGCCTTCTACTTAATATTTTGAGCTTCCTTGTTTGATACAACACAATATATCTCTTTGCAACTTATTGATGGGTCGTTAATTTCCCTTGTGCAGCATTCAAGGCTCCAACAAATGTCTGATTCCATTTTGTTGAAGAATATCCTTCTGTTGGTATCATCTATCAACATATTAATGGCATGACTCTTTCCTTGTGAGCTCACTTAAATGTGGATTGTGCTGTCCAACATCTTTATACATTTGAAAGCTCCAGTCATGTCTTGATGCATCTCCCTCTCATCTGTCATGGTTCTTGAATACCCTTAGTTTTAACATCATTTGACACCAAATCATTCACATGGTCTAGACCATCTTTTTTGCGTGCTTGATATTAGCTTATACATAGATGGTGGAGGGCGACTTCATGGCATTGTTATTTCAGTTATTAGCACCACGTTTATTTTATGGTGATGTTTAATAATAGATTACTTCATCAAACAAGTGTCTGTGGGAACACAGTGGAGCTTTGTATTCTGATCTGATAGCAGCATTGAACTGTCTATTAATATGCTTGTACTTGTTGTTATTATCCATTCTTCTTTTCTTTGATTGTCATGCCACTTGATGAAATGAAATGCAGAATAGATGAATTGGAGCAAAGCCTCAACAGCCTCAGATCAGAGATCAGCACAGAGGCCACCCCAACCTCTCCATCTCTTTAGAGCCAAAAGTAGATCCCACAACTTAAAAAGATTTGTAGTTTCAACAGAGGTAGCTTTCATATTCAAATTTCTTGAACTCTATCCAGCTCTTGACCAAATTGAAATATCTATTAATAACATAACTTACTTGTTATCTGTTTTTGAATATTTTGATTGAATCTAACTGATAGTATAGAAAGACAAAGTCATATTAGTATTATACAATGAGTGGAAGCCAATTATGTAAGGTATGCTCTCAATGTCATGACATAGTAACCTGCACATGGGATGACATCTAATAAGCATCATTATTTAATGCCGCTAATTAAGCACTTTTTCATTCGAACTAGACTAGCTGTATTTCTTTCTCTTAATATTCAATGAATAAAGAATATAAAGAATTGAATTAGTGGGACGCAACTCATGTTGTAGTTGTAGTTGGTGGTGTGATATGTGTGGCCCTCTTATATGCTAATGTGACAAAGACATATGAGGTGGCTGATTAGTATGTTTCGAGTAACTTTGCAAAAAGATAAAGATGCCTTCCCTCACTAACAATCTCTTTCTTTTAATTCATTTGTTTAAATTTAAAAACATGCCCTTTTTCCACCATTATCGTTCTCTCAGGTCCTGACAATCCAGCTAGCCGTTGTAGCTTCATATACACATTGTCTCATATTGTCGTTTCTCGGCATATGATTGTCTTCACGAATATTATATGTTATATATATATACATACATTGTTTGCAGAACACAGTGATTTGATGAACTTCAAGAAAACTCTATCAGACACCCTAGCAAGTGATTTTCAGATGAACAGATGGGAATCTATTCTGATTTAACAAATTTTGAATTTCTAATAATTACTCAATCTACAGATCGTGGGCCCTAAGATTTCGATCAATCAAGATCTCTTGCCTGAAATCTAGATCATGTCTAAAACCACAAATCTCATCTACCAAACAAAATGACCCACCTCATCTGGAACAATCTAAATCAAAATCACAACACTGGATTTTCAGAGCAAAATATTGTTCATCGGACTCAAAATTACACAAGAATACATTACAGATACAACAACATTGACAAAAACCACTCACGATTTCACTGACAATAATCCTAATTTTATTCCGAATATTAATGCAATTCTCCACATCTTTATACGTATTATATATATAAAACAACATTCAAATCAAACACATAATAGTAATTAATTAACATTTTTTTTAATAAATAAACTAAAACAAATAAAAATAATTTTTTTAATAAAATAAAAAGAAGGCAAGAAAATAGAAGACTTAACGCCGACAGCGAGTGATGGCACTGCAGCCGCGAGAGTACGGATTGGCCTGACCTCCAGCTCGGCAATTGTAGTAGGAGGCGCCGCGGCGTGAGCAGGGTACAGTGCCTCTCCTGAGCGCACCGTAGCTAATGTAGCCTCTGGTGGCTAAAATGCGCCGGTTGATCTCTGAGTCCATATCGAACTCCAAATCTAGCTCATCTCCGCATTCGCCTACAGATCCGGTGCAAGCTGGTTTCATTGTGGTGAAGAAGCCTAGCTGGTGGTCGGAGTTGAAATCCACCGCTGATGATGCCGACACAGCCACGTGGACGGCTAAGATTACAGCTGAAATGACGAGGACCAGAGCATTCAGTTTTTGGGTTCTCATTTTTATTTTGAAATGAAAACTTGTCAAGTGAGAGAGAGGAATTAGGACAGTCGAGAAGGTTATATCTGACGGTTTATATAGAAATGCCATTGAGTTCGGTGGTTATTTACGATATTACCACTTCAGCTCTCTGTGTGTGCGGTCACTTTTACACCTTTACTTTTAAATCAAGCATGTTTTTACTTCGGTTTTTTTTTCTTGCTTTGAAATAATTACATTTTAATCCTTATCTAATTAATCATTGATTAAGAGAATTTTGACCATCTATATTTGAAATTTGAATTTATTGAAGGTTAAAAAAATGAAGAAGAGAAATAAATAAGAGGACAGATGGGGGTGGTGGTGTATATATTTAATTTCTGTGAACAAAATGATCATGTGAACGCTATGAGTGATATTTGGTAGAATTGAATAAGGTCAAAATTGCCTTACTACAAAAATGTCCGAGTTGTATATGATAGAAGCCGTTGAAAAATACTTGATAGGTACTTGTTTTATGCGCATTTTGTGGCGTATGATTAAAGGATAGTTCTCGATGTTGATGTTCGTATACTGCTATTACTTAGCTGTTCCTTGCGTCTTTATTGTCGTGTTATACTGTACATACCGCGTTCTTATTTATTTTTCTTTTATTTATTTCGTCTTATCTTATAGTTTGAAATTGCAGGCCCATAATTAGAATTGAATTGGGTTGACTAGGCCCATCTCACTCTCATGAATCTCCCGCCCATTTAAAACCGTTGCGGTAATTAGTTGAATGGCCAATAACCGGGTTCGAATCCGGTTATTACCGACCCACCTAATCCGTCAAACCGTTACTTGCTGCAGTTTCTATCTTCTCTCGAACACTGATAACAGCTGGGTAAACCCTATTAAACCCAGAAACGAAATTTATGGTCACTGGCCAAAACGACTGTCAAAATCATGTCTTTCGCACTCTCCCATGCGTTTCACTCTCCTCAAACTGGAATTGCTTTCAGAAACTGTACGCTCAAAACCCCGCTTTCAACTTCTCAATCCTCTTTCATCAGGTAACTCTGTCGTGGTGTCAATGTTTAAATGCATTTATTTTTATGATTTGGGTATATGTATGGTGGAGATAAAGGTTGGAATTCTACTTTTATGTAAGGTTAATAGCAATTTGTATTCGGTGGATGGGAATTTTTTTTTGTTTTGAATTTGATCATAAGTTTGTGCCTAGTTTAAGCTGCCTGTGATTTTATGTTTATGTCTATTTTGTTTCATTTCCATTTCTTTCTACTGTTTTGTAGTAATGTTATGTCTTGAATGTCCTTGCTCTTTTTTGGTGTTCAAGATATAGTTTATGTTTTTTCGAGAGATATTGCTTGTGAATTCTGCTTGAATATCTGGTGGTGGATACAATGTTGTGTGGTACGTTAGGGATGTTAATGTTGGTTGTGATTTTTTTGGTAATTTTGTGTATTGTTCTGTCTTGATTCGTATGGACAGTAAAGTGTACAAAGTTAGTTGCCAGAGTCCTTAGTAGAAATTCAGTTGATGAAATTGGGGTACTGCTTGTTTATGTGTTTTGGGACATAAGTGTTATGAGTTTGTAAAGAAGACCATTGGTAAGTTTCTCTGTGAGAATTTTCTTTCTTTGTAATGTGATTATCGCGGTAAGTGTTATGAGTTTGTAAGGAAAACCATTGGTAAATTTCTGTATGAGAAATTTCTTTCTTGTGATGTGATTATTATGGTGTCTATCCATTTTGCAGAAAGATTGGTTTAGTTTTTTCTTTATTTTTTTTCTCCTCTGCGAATGCTGATGAATGTTGAATGTAACAGATTTCCAAGATTGACTTCATGGAATAGAAGAGTGATGATATGTGCAGCTGCATCAGCTGCAGGAAGTTCTAATCAGGATAGTGATGTAAGCCCATATGAGGTAATTTGAGAATGTACCGAGTCTCTTATGTATTCTATTTGAAGAAAAGTCAGAACTAAATAGGTAATAGAGTATGCACTTATGATTTATCTGATTTATATATTTATTGTGTTTTCAGGTCTTAGGAGTTAGCCCCATTGAAGGATTTGAGATGGTAAAGGCAGTTTATGCAAAGAAACGCAAGGAGGCTGAGAGAAATAGTGATGAAGCTACTCTTGCCCATGTAGGTGGAAATAATGAATTTTTGGCTTAGATATATTGTTAACATCCCTTCACATATTCGTTTCTGAAGAAGATAAAGAGTGTTCTTACTCTGTAAAATCTTACTGATTATTGATGTGTCTCAGCTTGAGAAGGCATATGACAAAATCATGATGGAGCAACTAAGTAAAAGAAAGAAAGGAGTGACTTTCGGTTCTATAAAGGTATAACATGCTATTCTTAGTATAATTTTTGCATTGGTGTGTTAACCAATGACTTTTTGATAAATTAGCCTTTGAGGATATCATCGGTTTTCTACTTTGCATGAAAGTGCAATTTGTTTTTCATCATGATCCCAATACATTACTTCATTGCAGGTCTCAAAGGATATCAAATATGCCGATAAGCAACCTATTATACCATGGGGGCCTAGGTACTTTTATTTTTATCCGCTCATTGTTACAATCAGAAGATATTATTTATCAATCATATTTTTCAGCCTTAATGCATAATGAGGCATAAACTAAAATTTTCTACATTGTTTTTTTGGTCATGGTGTTAGCATTTCCTTTATCATCCTGTTTTTTTTTCCCCTCTATTGTCATCTAATAATGGATACTTGAGCCTTTTCAACTTTATCCCATATATAACACAGTGGTAAGCATTACTACATTGCTCATTTTTTGAATCTTGATTTTTTTTTTTTATCCAGATACACCAAATCCAGTAATCAAGATATGCTCATCAACTTAGCAATAGCTGCTTTATTTGTAAGTTATTAAATAATGGCTGAAGCTCTCATTTGTTTTGCAGTTGTTATTTATCCATTTGGTCCTTTGATGGTTACTAACTGGGACTAAGCTCAGTTGACGGATCAGGAGCGGATCTGTGTGTTAGGTTGTGGGTTCAAAACTAATGTGTTTATGACAATTTCCAAAAACTATGATGGTTAATGGTGATAACAGAACTTAGTAAAAGAGCTAGTATGTTAATTGCAGTTTGCTTGTTTGGTCTTCTTTGTCAGGCATCAGAACGCAAATGTACTTGACATTATTAAATGTACATTAATTATCTGATGAGGGAAGTATTGAGAGAAGTTCTGGTGGTGAATTTAAATAGTCAATCATACAACTTAATTTGCCCCTTCTCTTCTTTCCTTGTATGATAATTTAATGTTTCATTTTGTGTTTTTGGAATTTGTTGACTTTTGCAGTTTTGCTCAACTTATAATGAGTTCAGATCTTGTCTGCTTAGTCCTCTAGGATGCTGAAAATTTTAGCAGTACTTGCAGTTGTAGAATTTGTGGTGCTTTTGCTATATTATGATTTTCTATCTCCTTTTTTGTTTCAACAATTTTCTCTTTTCTTGCAGACAACTTGGATTGCCATAAAGCGCTATGCTGAATATAAACCATTGCAATTTTTAGCTTTTGTATTCGTTTATCGGATTTTTGAGAAATTGAAAAGTTTTGAGCCAGCTGTATCTCCAACATTTTCAGTGAGTAACATCTTACTGTCTTGATCATCTAGTTTGACCCTTTAAAAGCCCATGTCCATAAACTTATTTACTCATAATTAACACTTTGACCTCTCTCTCTCTCTCTCTTATTATTAAAGTAGTCTCATTTGGTATGACATTCCTATTTCATCTTTTCTGCAGGAAGAGGGTTATGACGATGGACGGGCAGTACGGATGGGAAAAAGAATTCTTCGTTCTCTAGCTCTAGTTTTCAGTTGTATTGCTATTGCCTCTTTGGTAAGATAAAAATTATATACTAGTATCGCGGATAGTATTTTAGATAAAACCATCAGAGTTGAAATTTCAGCGACTGTTCTATCAATAGGACTTACATGATCATTTTGACTTCTTATGCAGGGATTCACTGGGATTTTGAATTTGTTTGAATATGTCAACGGATACGTACCAGCTGCGATCTACAATAATCAGGTATCAAGATTTCTATTAATTGCATTTTTTAAATTAGTTAGCAATATTTTTGGTTGAAGGTCAGATTAAGGAATATGCTGTATCATAATTCAAATAACACACAACAGTGCCTAAACTTCTTTGATTCTTCTGTTGGTGTGCAGGAATTGTTTGTAACTGCCGGATCAGCTGTTATGTTACATATCATGGCCTCATATTACCGATAAGAAAATTGGCAGTTCGCGAATATGACAGATGCCTAATCACGGAAGAGGTGGGAGTAGTAGAAGTTGATTGATAGGCCTGAGAGAAATGGATATGGAAGACTAATCTTGTAAGAAAATAATGAAATAGCAGAGTGATTTTGTTTATTATATAACATTTTGATGTCCTTGTAAGATTGAGCAACAATGCCTTTTTCGAGTTTTGTTAAATTAGTCATCAAAATGAAATTCTGGTGATGTTATGATACTGTTGACCGCGAAGATGTTCTTGTAGGTTGTACAAAGTCTCTCCTCTACTCATCATCCTCTAGCTGCTAGAATTTAGGCCATTAAAATCGTGTTACCATAAACAATAAATATATATCTAGTAGCAACTACTGGCAACCAATTCTATTGCCAATTCTATTTTATCATCTACTACATTTCAATTAATAGTTGTTTTTAATTTTATTTTGGCACAATGATCACCAAAACTTCTACACTTAATAAGTTTTTTCAATTTGATCCTCTAATTATATGTTTCATTTTAGTCTCTCTAACTATTCTATATGAGGTCAATTTGCTCCTTTTCACTTATGTGACAGATGATGTGGCAAGATTGTTGTATATATTTGGCTCCAAATCAACTTCCATATAAGTAAAGGTTTAAATTAATCCGATATTGGATAGTTGAAAGACTAAATTGAAAAGGTTAGCCAAGTTTAGGGGCTTCGATGATCATTATGCCTTTTATTTTCAACATTATTTTTTGGGTTAATTTTTAAAAAGCGCAGCTTGTTTGTTAAATTCTAAAAAAAAAAAAAAAACTATATTAGTTTGAGTTTTATTTATTTGACCACTAGCCTGATTATTGTTTACCGATGGATGACTATAACCGGGGACATTTTTGGAATTTATTTTTTAAAATTTTTTAAATTAAAAAGTTATTAAAATTTTTAAAAAATATAATATCAGATTTCTTTTATTTATTTTTAATTTAATTTAATTTTACTTTTAAATTTATATAATTTTTAAAAAATTAAAATTTTAAAAATATTAGGGCCTGTTTGGATAGACTGACTTTTGGCTTCTGACTTCTAAAAGCTGTTTCAGATGATGTTTGGACAACTGGCAGAAGTGTTTCTACCCTCCCAGAAGCTCTTCCAGATGAAGTAAAAAATATTGGCTTCCTGAAAATGACTTCCACTTCTCTTTTTCTACAGACATAAGGTAAAAGTAGAAGCAATCCCAAACAAACCCTTCATTTTCATGTAAACAGTAACCAAACTGTAAAATAGGAAAAACCCAAACTGATGTGTTTTTTTCAGAATTTGACAAAGTTGTCGTGGTATTTTGAGATTAACCCTTTTTATGGGGCCAAGAATTGAAGATTTTAGACCCACTGCGTATTCATCACCAAGGCCCAATTTAATGAGGGACAGTACACACCGTTGATCTTAGAAGATCACAACCGTCTGTTCATAAGACAAATCACTTGATCAAAGTTAGGGTTTTAAAGCGAAGTCTCTATTTTCAGCAGAAATTCACAACCTCTACACTAATCGGTCGTCGTCTCTACTCGTATGTGCATTCTCTCTTATGTTAATGTATTCGTTGTTACATATGTAAATATACATTTTAAAATTAAATTTATTTGTTTTTTATTCGAGAAATTGTGAGTGTTTATTCAATTGAAAATCGAAATTGCGAGTTTTGCTTATCTTTTGATAGTTGTTTACTTTGTTGGGATTGGAAAACTGATTTGGTTAGTTGAATTAGGGTTATTGATATTTGAAGTTGCTGAACATACACTTGCCAAGATGCAGACTGAGGAGGATAGAAAAAAGAATGTCTACATTCCCAGGAAGTGGTATGATGTCCAAGCTAATTGATGAGTGCTTTTGTTTTGTAATATGTGTGGTTTATGATTTAAAATATTAACATGCTTTTTGATTATTTTTTTTACCAGTTCTGCAACGAACAGACTGATTACTTCAAAGGATCATGCTTCTGTACAAATCAACTTGGGCCATTTGGATGAGAATGGCATCTACATTGGCCAATTCTCAACCTACGCACTGTGTGGCTTTGTCCGTGCTCAGGTGATTGCGTGTTTATTTTGGGTTTTTGTTAAGCCTTTTTTTGTGTTCTGTGTGAGAATGCCAGTGATATTTATGTTTGATGTGTGATAAATAATAACTTGGTTGATCATAGTTATTTTCTTATCTTGGATATTCAACTTAGTTGGTGCAATAGGGCATGTGAGGTTGTGAAGAGTTTAACTGCAAAGTAGTATTTATATTTGTTAGAAGCGCAATTGTTATGGTAAATGTTTTTGAAATCTAAGGGCCTATTGATGCGCAAGATTGCAAAGAACTTATTTTACTTTACATTAATATATTAGCTATTCATTTGATTAGGATTTCAAAAATAATATAAATTTTGTTAAATATATTCCTCCAATCCTAATCATAGAAGCTGTTCCTACCAATCTTGTGTACAATTGGGTGTTAATATTTTATTATTGTTTTGAACCTTAGTTTATTCTTCCCCCCTCAGTCACTGCTTTTTGCTTTGTTCATTTATGATTGTCTTGTGTTATTTTGCATAAAATTTTCAAAATACTTTTTTATTCAATCCCACATGTTAAATGAGTCCTAAATGTTTTGTTAAACTGATAGGAGCCATATTGTACTCTTCATGACTATTGTTTTTGTTGAATAGAATTTGAACAAAGTTTAGTTTAGTTAAGTAGAACCATACTTATGCATACATATGGGTAACTATTTTGTTGAACATTGATGGTCTTGGGTATATTCTTTTGCTTTGACAATGAAATATGCAAGTATTTGTGAATATAATTTTGTCACCAAGAACAAATCACCTGGTGCTCACTTGCATTGTGGTTGCTTGCCATGTATTGAAATTGTCGCAAGACTTATTTCTCATTCATCTTGGTTTGCCTTCAATTCAGGGAGATGCCGATAGTGCATTGGACAGGTTGTGGCAGAACACAAAGGTTGCGGTCCGCCAGCAGTAGTTTCAGAGCATTTTATGAGCTACATTTGTTCTTAAAAATGGATAGATTTTTTATTAGTATTTTGAGTTTCTATTGCTTTAGTAACTGGTGAACGGTGTTATTAGTATTTTTGTGACAATTCAATCATCGAGATGGTTCTGGTTATGAATTAAGTGGTTCTGGTTATGAATTAAGTGGTTGGATACTATTTCATGTCATACAAAACAGATCTTGGTCTCTCTCTGCTTGATGGCTATTCAAAGCATGCCTGGTTTGTTTGGACTTGTAGTTGGTGATATGTGGTCTTGATGGTAATAGTTGGATTAAACATCTGTCTTTGATGATCCTTAATGATTTGAAATGGTTCATTGATTTGCTTAGTTTGAAAGTGATCCTGTAATTATACTAATCCAATTTGGATTCTATTTGTTTAATGAATTATTTCACTCATTGACTCTTCCAGTTGACCCTAATCGGTGATTTCAGGGAAAGTTGTCTTAAAAAGACACTCTGACTAATGAAAAACTGACATAGTTTTTATCGAAAAGATGGCACAAATTTTGGTTTTGATTGGCGTGGAGATAAATATATGCATATTTAACCGTATTAAAACTGGAAAGAAAGATCCCACAAAAAAGTTGAACTGGTGAACTGAATCATGGAGTTGGAATCAATCTCTACGAAGCTCAATTACTTCGACAACATGTTCCAGCTTCAATCCAGAGCTACTCTCATCTCCTACTACAAGGTTTCCTTATTCAAATTTTTTACTTGAATTGCTTTTCATATTTCAATATCTCATTTTTCTTGGTATGTGAAGGGAGATGATGGTAGACACGCATTGATACTGGACTCCACCATATTTCATCCCCAAGGTGGAGGTCAGCCCTCTGATACCGGCTTCATCACTGTCCCCGACGCTGACTTTAAATTCACTGTTCAAGATGTTCGATCAAGAGATGGAATCGTATGTCTCTCACTTTGCTTTTGTGGAAAAAACAAGTAACTTCGTTTGCTTTTGATGTTCCTTTTTTAACGTTTGATTAAACGAATAGGTTTATCATTATGGAGTTGTTGAAGCTTCTGGCGAGGATTTTGAAGAGTTTCAGAAAGGACGATTGGTTTCTTTACATGTTGATGAGTCAAGGCGCAAGTTGAATTCAAGGTTTGGATGAAATTATTTGTGTCGATTTTGAAACAACTGTTTGGTATTTTGTGATTGTTGTATATTGTGTTATTGTGCTTTTGTTGTAGGCTGCACTCAGCTGGGCATTTGTTGGATGCCTGTTTGCTAAATGTGGGATTAGGGCATTTGGAGCCTGGCAAAGCCTATCATTTTCCGGATGGGTATGTTGATAGGATGTTGAGTGTATGATGAATTGTGTGTAGGGTATGTACCTGTTAGCTTATGTCAGATGGGGACTATTTGATGCTTGCTTCATTTTGTTTCTAAGAATTAAAAGCAGACATGTAACTTGATACTTATAATAAATCATGTTGAGGTGGGACGGGTAGGAAAAGTAGAAATGTAACCGCTGTGTGGCTGACTGGAGTTTGAATCTTTTGTCTATTTATGAAATATCTTATTTTTGTTTATGTAGATGGAATATTATTATTTGGGATTTGAGATGATAAAGATGTTTATTCTACCAGGCCATTTGTTGAATATAAAGGCACTGTACCACAAAGTGAGTTGCAAACCAAGGCGAAAGAATTAGAACAAGAAGCTAATGGAATGATATCTTCTGGAGGAAAAGTAAGTTAATTATTTATTGAATACACCATGCTCTCTGTGGTATGTCTTTCTGATGTATAGCTTTGCCTTGTTAATTATAGGTTTATGTTGCTGTATTGCCATATGAAGAAGCTTCCAAGCTGTGTGATGGATGCCTTCCTGATTATATTCCAAAGGTCAGATATTTTGAGTTTGTTTATCATTGTGACTAATAAGTTGGACATATTATAACCTTAATTTGGAAAGATATATTTATCTTGCACCACTGTATGCTAAGTTAGTTCATAGTTATAGAATATGTTTTAGGGAATGTTACATATCGAGTTAGATGCAGCAGTTGCCGTAGTTCTTGCTATCTTCACGTATATGATTTGGATTCGAAAATTGTAATGAATTAGATCATACACAGGCAAATTGGACCGATTTCTCTTCTGTGTAAATCTTTGCTTATGGTCTTGCCTTTGGAAGATTATGCTTTCCAGGATGGCCATCAAGCACTATCAGTTTATGAAACATTCTGCAATTAAGGTCATATATAGTGTATCATGTATTGTGCTGCATTTGTTGCAGGATAGTACTCCTCGCATAGTGAAGATTGGAAACAATCCAGGCTGCCCCTGTGGTGGAACCCATGTTTCTGACATTTCAGAGATTATAAGTCTGAAGGTATACATTGTTGGTGTGCTTACATTTCTATGTGACATTTAGAACTGTTTTATTAGAATTGCAAAATTCGGTGGAGAACATTGTCCACATTATCTGTAACTTTTGTTATGCACTACATAATCATGGCAAAATTTGATTGCTTTCTTTCTATCTAGGCTTAGCAAAAATATTATTTGAATCCTATAACATATGGTTAAATATATTACTAAACTTTCTGCAATTTGTTTTATTCTTGGTCAGGTTTCTCAGCTTCGAACGAAAAAGGGAACAACAAAAGTTTTCTACACAGTTGGATCCTAATAGCATTTTGTTTTTGTAAGATAAGTTATCTACGTGTGCATTCGAATCTTTCGACTGAGTTCTGATGCTGTTTGATAAGCCTTATAGAAGCTATTTTGTAGTAATTAGAACACTTATTTGCTGTGTATGTAAGTTAACAGAGGTATGTATAAGATGAGCTATTTTGCAACTTTCAAGTTGCTGAACTTTGCTATATATGATACATTTACATGCATATTTATTGACACAAGCCTGTTGAGGCATTCTGAAAAGCACACGTAGAAGGGTTATCTTCCACTGGAGTGGAATGGTAGATAATAAAGGTACCTTACCTTACCTTTATATGAAATATCTACCATCAATGAATCAGTCACTGTCAGAAGGGTACACAAATCTTCAACTGCTGTGTGTGATTGTGAATGGTGGAGATGATTGGGAATCAAATGGCTGGGACTTAGCTGTATTTTTCAAGTTTTAGTGTACTATACAAACAAGCTATTTAACATGGTCCATACATTTTGTAGCAGCCTTAGTTTGATTGAATTCTCTGCATGTGTATATGTTATGGTCATGTACTTTTCCTTTTCTTTTAACATTAGAAGAATTGCTTTTGTTGTGTCCCCAGTCCCCACACACACACTGTCAAAATTCTACACCACAAAGCACCCATTTGAAAATTCAGAGGTTTGAAGAAATTAGATTTTATACTTGGTTTGAATATGATGAGGACCCAGTGTTGTTCAAATTGCTTCTTGCCCATATTATTCTTGTTAATTTGTTATATAAAATTTAAATATTATTATTATAATATAAAATTCAAGTCAAGTCAATGCTTCCATAGATACCGAGATTGAATAGGTAGAGGAAAGGAACTATTTTGTCAACCCTCCAATCCAACAAAAAGATTTTCCAACAAAAAAGTGATCCGAGAAGATTTTCTTTTTTAAACGGAAAATAATTTTACACAAATATCTTTTATCTCATACAGAATATATTAATATTATTCACATATTACCCAGTTTTATTTTATTTATTTTAGTCTTTAACAAACACAACTACTAATTTGGTAATTAAACCAAATAAATGTCAATATTCATTCATTCACTCAACGCAATTTTCTAGTGTTGTTGGTTTTATATTATTTTAATTAATTAAATTAAATTAAATTTCTCTGTTATAATCAGTTTGAATGGTGGTTTTTATCAGAGAGTTCAAGTGGAACTTAACAAACGTCATTACCGGTAACAGTGAATGTGTCAAAAGAAAAAGAAGAGCAAATAAACACCACACCACCACCAAATTTATTTCTTTTTAATTTCTTAATTTAGCAAAAACCCTCCTCCACCATCCATTTTCTTTTTTCCTTTTAAATCCATTCATTTCAACACCCTCTTCTCTCTTTGTTACAGATTCTGCACTATCTCTCTCTATCTCTGTTTTACTCTTCTTTCACACCCCCCATCACACCATACCACACAACAGTCTAGTACTCTCACTATATATTAGTTTTGTTTACATGCTCGCATTTTCCTGAGTTTTTCTTGATCTGGGTTTTGCCTTCGCTTCACAGGTCAGTTCTTCTCCGTCGTCTTCGATTCTCTGTTTCTGTGCTTGTTTGTTATCTGGGTTTGCTTGTAAATAAGTGTGTTTTATTGGATTCCGTTTTGTTTAGTTCAAGACTTTAGATTTTTAGGTTTATAGGGCAATTGTGTTGGTGTTGGCAGGGGCTAATTACTAGTCCATTCTAAGTATTTGGAACGTGAAATAAGGAGCTCATGTGAAGTCTTGTTTTCTATTGTCTTTTGTTGGAATATTGGTTTCATAGTTCTTCTTTTTCCTAGTTTTTATCTAATTAAGATTTAGATTGAGCGATTGGTGATATTGTTGGTTTAATCATGTCTGATATTAAATTCTATAACTAATCTTCTGTTGTATGTTCAATTTTCTGTTTTTGATGTTTCATTTAATTATGTGATACTGAGGTTTAGATTTTAAAAAACTGTCTCTTGGATTTTGCATAGTGGACCAACTAAGCTAAGTTGAATGAAAATGTTTAAATGTCTGTGTTCTCTGAACTGTTATTGAGTTCTATTATTTCACTCGGTCACCTGACTAGTTGCAGTATGTTCTCTATTTCAGCCATATGATGCTAGGAGAAAGTGTTATTAGTTCTGAAGGAGAGCTTAAAGTAAGTTTTGGTTATCAATGCAATGGCCACAATGGTAGGTCATGTGAGATATCCAACAATTGTGAAAATGCTTCCAGAATTAAAATTCAGAAGACTAGTAGTTTCTCTTGCTTATCAGGTGCTGCCTTAAGTGCCAATGCAACATTAGCCAACACCAATATCTGCAATGGTGTAATAGGGGCGGAGATACTACCTACTCTGGACTCTCCTAATTCATTCCATAGGATTCCATCGTCGCCATCTCTTACAAGGTTGGATATGATATCATCTTCTCTCCAGAGTAGTATGTCAAACCTAAGTTGCAGTCCATGTTCTCCAAGCGATCTGCCTGATTGTGATTCTTATCTATTGAAATCCTTCAGTGCTCCTTCCTGGAATGAAGGTTTTCTTTGTACTACAGAACTACAGATGGCTGGTGGAGCTGCTGGCGAGGACAGGGTTCAAGCTGTCTGTTCTGAAGAACATGGGTTGCTCTTTTGTGCCATTTATGATGGTTTCAATGGGAGAGATGCAGCTGATTTTCTGGCAGGAACACTGTATGAAAACATCATGTGTTACTCAAATTTGTTGGATGGGGAATCAAATAATGATGTCACTGGTGGATCTGATTGTTCAGATTTGGACACATCCCTGCAACATATTCTCGACGGCAACAATGTCATTCGAGAGGGAACATTTCATTCCAGAAATGGTAACAATCTTTCTGTTAAAGATTGGTGTCCTCAACTGGAAATATCTTCTGGTTCATTTAGGCATGCAGTCATTGACAGCCTTCAGCGTGCTCTAGATCAGGCTGAAAATGATTTCCTGTACATGGTTGAGCAGGAAATGGAAGATCGTCCGGATTTAGTTTCCGTGGGATCCTGCGTCTTGGTTGTGCTTCTTCACGGCAACAATTTGTATACGCTCAATCTAGGAGATAGTAGAGCTGTTTTGGCAACTTTTGGTGATAGTGACTTAAAAACTGTTCAGCTCACTGAAAGTCATACTGTGGAGAATGCCGATGAAAGAACTAGACTGATAGCGGAACATCCAGATGATCCTAAGATCATTGTAGCTGGAAAAGTGAAAGGAAAATTGAAGGTCACCCGTGCATTAGGTGTTGGTTACTTGAAAAAGGTATACACATTCATCCTTGATTCCATTTTCTACTTTAGATCCTGTATGCTTATTGTCTCAACTATTATACCCGTCAGAGTCATAATTCACCAATGCTGGTATAATATTTAACTATAGACTGAATGCACCATTACATTGTAAATTTGAAGTGATATAACATAATTTTTACTTTTTTTAGCTATGAATGTATAATCTTTCTTTTATTATAACTCATACTAAATGATGAACTTACCTAGCCAAATGGTTCATCAAAGATGGGAGATACTGACTGCAGAGATGCTGACTGATTGTTACTAGGGTGTCTAGTTAGTGATTTACTTGCATACTTCAGTTTGATCTTTACTCTAGAAATTCAGCTTCCTAGGTTGAAAACTGGGACTACAGTAGCTTGACATGTTATATCTATGAAATTGTAGTTTGATATAAGTATTTCACTTTTAAATTAAAATGCCATCAATCTTAACAGGTTATGACATTTATTTCATTTTCTCTGCAGGAAAAACTAAATGATGCACTAATGGGTATTCTTCGAGTTCGTAATCTCATTAGTCCTCCATACATTTCTACCGATCCATCACTAAACGTTCACAGAATCTCCAAAGCTGATCACTTTGTTATAGTTGCAAGTGATGGTCTATTTGACTTCTTTACTAATGAGGAAACAGTGAAGCTAGTACATTCTTATATCATGAGAAATCCATGTGGTGATCCAGCAAAGTATCTGTTGGAACAGCTTGTTGAGAGAGCGGCAGAATGTGCAGGTAGACCTTCTGCATCTTACACTCATTAAGCATTTATCCGATGTTATTATGATTCGTAATGATTTTGGACTGTGCTCTGAGTTCCACACCCTATTCTAGAAAAATGAGAAGTAAATAATTGGTTCTTAATGGAGAGATCTTGATATTTTTAATGTGATTCTCTATTTATTGTCCCTACTTTGAAGGATTGCTTTAGGGAATATTTTCACAACCCTTTAAATATTATTCTCTCGCATAAGGTGTATCCTTTATATGAATGTATGAGAAGTAAATAAGGATTGCTTCTTACGCAATAGAACATAGAAATAGCTAGTGCCAAAGTCATTTAAGCCTTTGTTAATACTCCAATTGCAGGTTTCAGCATGGAAGAATTGATGAATATTCCAGCTGGGCGACGAAGAAAATATCATGATGATGTAACGGTTATCGTTATAATGCTTGGATCGAATCAACGCACATCAAAGGCATCAACTTGCGTGTAGGCTTGGTTGGTACAGTCAGTTTCCATTTCAGCCAGCAGAATTTAGTTTCAGGTTTGCTGCTGTCATTTTCAAGCTGTATATATAGTTAATGGCAGAAACTCTTATCTATTTGTTTTGTACAAAGAACATTTGCTATCGAAGTTTTGTATGACTCTATAAATATGCATGAGACCTTAGTAAATATATGAATTGATTTAATGCTAGTGCTATGCTTTACATCCTTTTCAATTTCTGCAAAGTTCAGAACACCAGAGACCTTATACATTGAATGAACTTCATGAGATATCAGGTTCACTCTGTTGTTTTAGTTGTTTGAGATTGCTTTGACCTTACAAAACTTATTATGGCCTTTGGAGATTTTGAAAGTGAAGCTTGGCTCCTTTGATGATTTTGACCTGGTTGATGTGATCTGAATAGCTTCTTATGTCTTTCAATGGTTGCCATCTCTTTTCAGCATCTTTTTGCTGGTTGACCATTATAAGCTTATTCACTGTACTACTGTTGCTGGGAATATAATATATACATTTCCTACGTCTATTTAACAAATAATTTATAGAACATTCTAAATTTCAAAAACAATGTTCAGTGAAATGAATCAGAGTTTTTAATTAATTTTTTTTGGTGTTAATTTTCAAAAAGAAAATAATGGGAATTTGCACTAATGGGCCAAAAAATTAAAATCTTTATAATTTTAGACCAAGAATTAAAATCCTACCAAAGTAAATATTCTAAATAATAAATTACACCCAGTAGACCAAGAGTACCAAAATACCCCTCTCATTAATAAAATCAATTTAAAATCTATTTATTAATATTAAAAATTGGAAAGGTCTATTATGCCCTTCATTTTAAAATTTTGAATTCAAAAATAATATTTACATAGTGACCCCACCATATTTCATATTGGTCCCCCCTAATCTATTAATGGTCCCACACTAAACATAAAAATATTTCCCCAATTATTGAAAACCTAAATTTGACATCATTACTTCCTACATTCTCGGAATCATAATTCAACATTCTTTGTCCCTTCCCAACACACAAGCATGGAATATTTGTGGAATTCCGTGTTCTATTAACATTCAAAGCAAAGATATGTTTTGCAAGATTTTTCATTCTTATTCATTGTAGATTCAATTTTAGGGTCTAGAGGTATAGGATGTGGAATATATGTGTAGGGTCTTGCACATATGATTGGAGAGTCCTAAGTAACATCATTATGGATATTAGAAAGTGTTTCAAGTCAATTTTTGCGTATAAGGGTGCAATTTCACGAGTTAGGGTTGAAAATCCCGACATTAGGAATTCCAGCGGTTTCCAGGATACAACACAGGAAAACAGTCGCGATTTACACTATTTCCCGGTGTCCATACCTGAAAATGGTTGAAATCATTTCCATGCATGAACACAAGGAAACTTAGTAATGAGAGACTGTTTCCCGGTTCCCACACCGGGACACATTATCTAAAAAAAAATTTTCCAGACATGAACACCGGGATAGAGGTGGTTTCGTTGCCTATTTCCCGGGTTCAGTGCTAGGATACAAAAATGATTTTCTTTGTCAGTTATTTCCAAGGTTCAAGACCGGGACATAGACTAAAAAATATTTTATTTCTAGCCATAATGAGAGGGAAATAATTGACCGACTCCAAAGCTGGAAATTGTGACCGATTTAGGCTATTTCCTGGGTTAAGTGCCGGGATACAGAAGGGATAGATTTTGTCAACAATTTCCAAGGTTGAGGACATGGAAACAGGCAAAATAACGTACTGTTTCCAGCCTTCAAAAGAGGGAAACCATTTCCGACCTTCAAACCTGGAAACTAGGTCTCGATTTTACTGTTTACTAGGTTCCGTACCTGGAAATAAAAACAATAATTTTTGTCGGATATTTTCAGGTTTCAAGGCCGGGACACAGGCTTAAACACATAGTTTCCAGCCTTTATGAGAGGGAAACCTTTTACTGGCCTCCATACTTGGAAATTAGGTCTTAGTTTACCTATTTTCCTTCATTCAGACAGGGAAACAGATCAATTTTTCTACCAGTGATATCCCTGTATAACGACCGGGACATAGTCTAACATTACTTTGGTTTCCGTGTGTAGGGACAGGGAAACTACATGATATTTTTTTTTCCGTCTAAATAATTTTTGTTTTATTTTTTAGGGATGAGTTTTAAAAAAAACACTAGTATACTTTAAGGAAAATTGGGTTGAAGACGGATATAAAGGTGGAGAAATGACGGTGATGCTTCTCGATGACAACATTTCACTTTCTTAATTAGTAGGAAAACTTTATTCAAAGCTGAAGATTGAAGCTAGTTGAAAATTGACCATATATTCATTAGCAACAAGTTCCACTAGAGATCGATACGAAATCGAAGATGATGATGATTTGCGATTTGTGATTGAAGATCAGAAGGAGTATATGTATTTATTTGTTGACACAATCAAAAAAGATGAGAACCAGGACACCTGTCCAATTTTGAACTATTTCCAGGCAAAATCTTAGGAAACGAATCATGGTGTTTCCTTGTTAAGGGATCGGGACATGGCATTTTTAGTGTCCTGTTTCCCGGTTTCATTACATGCAAATTTCGAATTCACACATTTGATTGCTCTGTATTTAGCTAAAAACATCTTTAAAGTGTTAGAAATAGCTTTTGGATAGTCTTATGGTTGCCTTACTTGATCCCGACCACTCATGGAACACACGGATAGATTTGTATATCGATATTAGCTATTCAAATTGGGTTTTAGGAACGTTTTGAAGGCTATAATTGGACATTTATTGATACTTACACTAATTATAAGCGGAATATATAATATATATATGTTTAGAAAATTTGAAAAACATGATGTTTTCAATGGACTACGTATGAGTACATTGTCCATAATGTATAACTCTTCCATCCCAAGTCAGACATAGTTCAAAATTATAAACTCATAATCACTTATGTTGGAATCATTTACTGTTTTAAGTGTCTTTTTGGGTGTTTTTGGACCAAGTGTTACATAAAATGTTGATTTCCATGTTCCAGAACCGGGACACCCGGCCAATTTTGAACTATTTCCAGGCAAAATCTTAGGAAACAAATCATGGTGTTTCCGTGTTAGGGGACCGGGACATGGCATTTTTAGTGTCCTGTTTCCTGATTTCGTCACATGAAAATTCCGAATTCACACATTTGATTGCTCCGTATTCAGCTGAAAACATCTTTAAAGTGTTAAAAATAGCTTTTGGAAAGTCTTATGGTTGCCTTACTCGATCCCGACAACTCATGGAACACACGGATAGATTTGTATATCGATATTAGTTGTTTAAAGTGGGTTTTAGGAACGTTTCGAAGGCTATAATTGGACGTTTATTGATGCTTATACTAATTATAAGCGAAATATATAAAAAAATTGCATGTTTAGAAAATTCAAAAAAACATGATGTTTTCAATGGACTACGTATGAGTACATTGTTCATAATGTATAACTCTTCCATCCCAAGTCGGACATAATTCAAAATTATGAACTCATAATAACTTGTGTTGGAATCATTTATTGTTTTAAGTGTCTTTTTGGGTGTTTTTGGACCAAGTATTACATAAAATGTTGATTTTCATGTTCCAGAACCGGGACACCTGGCCAATTTTGAACTATTTCCAAGCAAAATCTTAGGAAACGAAGCATGGTATTTCCGTGTCAGTGGACCGGGACATGGCATTTTTTGTGTACTGTTTCCCGATTTTCCTATTTTCGGACAATAATTTAGGAAACTATTAGATTTAGGAAATTGTTTAGAGTTAGGAAACTGTTTAGCATTAGGAAATTGTTTAGAATTAGGAAAATGCTTAGAATTAGAAAATGCTTAGATTTTCCATGGTTGAAGTTAAGAAACATGTTTTACAAATTTCCAGGCTTGATTTTAGGAAACTGTTAACTTGATTTTCAAGGTTTATAAGACATTTCCAGAATTGAAATTAGGAAACTGATTTCCTTAATTTCCAGGTATTCTTAACATTTCCAGGGCTGGACTTAGGAAATTGGTTTTCTTAATTTCTAGGTATAGTTAACATTTCCAGGGATGTAATTAGGAAACTGTACTATAAATCAATAACTGAAATATACAAAATCCATATGTCATAACTCAAAAATTAACTTCAGTACTGATCAATAATATTTACAAAAACATGTTTATTTACAAAAGCATCATAAGTAATCACTAATCCTTTTCTGAATCAATTCCATCCGCCTCAGATTCTTCATATATCAATTTCATCCGCATCATAAGTAATCACTAATCCTTTTCTGAATCAATTCCATCCGCCTCAGTTTTCTAACACATATGCCAATCAAACCTGGAAATAAGATCAGCCTGGAAATAGTTATGAATTTCACTTATTTCCAGGGCCTTGAAATGATGCAAACTCATAACTATTTCCAGACTAATATATGACCACACTTATAAGCAAAGAAACAATTATGGCTTTGGACTATTTCCAGACCTTGGAAATAGCCCAAAGCCATAACTGTTTCCAGGCTTACCAATTTTAGTGTATGATGGCTAGGAAATGGTATAACCACAAAAAAGTTTCCATGTATAGGGAAACAATATTGTAATATGCCCATTTCCAGACCTATAAACCGTGAAAAAGCTTTGTCTTTGGCCTTTTCCATGACTTGAAAATAGACCAAATAAATAATTGTTTCCATGGCAGGTAAACTACTGACATTTAACAAAGTCATAACTATTTCTCGACTTAGCAATTTCAGTGTATGATGGTCTGGAAATGGTCTAAGTGCATTACAGTTTCCATGTACAAGGAAACATTCTTGTAATGTGCCCATCTCCAGACCATAAAAACTTGAAAAAGATTTGTCTTTAGCCTATTTCCCTGGCTTGAAAATATACCAAATACAGAATGTTTCCATGGGAGGGAAACTCCAATTCCACAAAATCATCAACAACATTGCAACATATAATCACAACATCCTAACCAAAATCAACAATATCTTGTACCAAATTCTAACCTAAAATCAGCCAAAACATAAACACTACCTACTATAAAAAATCGAAAGAAACCCTAACCTGTTTTTGTGGCTTTCTGGTCTTCGGTGGCGATGGAGGAACTGAGGATGATGGTGTTGACTTCGATGGTTTTCTTTTCCTCGCCGGAGACTTAGCAGCTGCAGGAGGAGCCTTCGACAACTTCTTTGTCGAGGCATGAGATTTCGCTTTTGCAAGAGGAGTGTTCGACCGTAACCGCATCTTCACCATGGCAAAATAGAATATCGGTGATGTCGAAAGAAGAAGGTGACTTGCGTGACAGTGATTACGACAGAAGAATAGCGTCATTCACGGCGTTTGACTTTAGAAACAGATGATGTTGACGTCGTTGACGGCGTTGGCTTCGGAAGAAGAGGCGACGAGTTGCTCTGGTAATGATGCTGTCCTGCGGGTGACGATGAGTGCTCTGGTGATAAAGGTTTTGATATAGGTTGCTTACGTGCTATGGTTTGAAATGAATGAGGGATGAGATTTTGTTGGTTTGAAAAGAACGAGGGAGGAGGTTTTGGTGGGTTTGAAACAACGGTTAGTAAGAGTATATTAGAAATTATGATTTGTTTTATTTATTTTAATTTTCTAATAATTATTTTTAATTTATTTTTAATAATTTTTTTATATCAGAGATATTACTGTAATATTGGTTCATTTCTAATAAAAAATTAATTCAAATGTTTAGTTTTACTTGAAAGATTGGCTAAAATAAGGTTTTTGATTTTGAATTCACTCGTTTTTTTAGAATTTTCACACTAATAAATCATTGATTGGGGTGGACACATCCATGAAAACTCTGTTTATACGATGGAAGGAGCCCAATTAGAAGTTCAAATTGAAGGCCCAATTATAATTGTGAGGTTAGCTTAAAACGACAACGTTTCACTTAGGTGCGCCAGTTGAATTGAACCAGACCAGACATACCCTGTTGTAATTTCTGCAGAGGATACGAACTTCGATTCACGAAGATAATTTAGTTCGAAAGGTCAGTCTGTTTCGGATTCTCTAACTTGTATTAGCTTCGATGTTTAATTATATAAGCAAATCTTGTCTATTTGTTGGCCTTAGAGCATCACATTCACCATCAACCTATGAATTTCAACGATGTCTTCCATTTTTATCCATGAGATCATGTCTGTTCTCAACCCCTGGACCTGGACCTTCAAAGGACCAGTCTCTAACAGCTTCATACCTCATTAACACATATGGCCTTTCCCCAAAATCGGCCATACGTGCTTCCAAGATGTTACAGTTACAGACCCCAGATAGAGTAGCAAAACTTATCAGTTTTCTTGACAAGTATGGTTTCTCTCAGACCCACACCTTGAAAATGATCACACGTTGTCCTCGATTGGTTTCACATGATCAGGAGAAGACCCTTTTGCCCATAATGGTGTTCTTTTACTCCATAGGCTTCTCAAGGCAAGACCTTGTCAATCTTCTATCATTGTGTCCATTTCTCTTTCGTAGGAGTTTGAAGGGGTATCTAATTCCTAATTTTAGCTACCTTAGTAATTTGTTAGGATCTCGGGAGAAGGCCATTCACGTTATTAAATCCAAACCTTATTTACTTTATAATGATTTGCAAAATAGTTGGGCACATCAAGTTGAGATTTTGCTAGAGTATGGCTTGACTGCATCCGATATTGTCATGTCAATGGTTACTTATTCTTATTCTCGGGTGAAAGATAAGGAAGTGTTTAGGGAGGTAGTGGAGGAAGTGAAGGAAATGGGTTTTCAGACTTCAAAGCATTTCGTCATGGCAGTTAGTATAAAATCAGGACTCAGTAGATCACTATGGGAGAGCAAAGTGAATGAGTATAAGAAATGGGGTTGGTCTGAAGAAGAGTTTGTGGCAACGTTCCGAAAAAATCCAAGAATAATGATGGTATCTAAGGATAATATTAGGGCAACAATGGACTTTTTTGTGAACAAAATGGGTATAGAATCTTCTTATGTTGCCAAGTATCCTATTCTTTTATTGTTTAGTCTGCAAAAAAGAATTATTCCAAGGGCTACAGTGTTTCAGTTTTTGATGGCAGAAGGTTTGATTAAGCCTGAGCATGGCAGTTTGCATGCGTGGAATAATTGTTCTGAAAAAACATTTCTGAAGAGGTATCTGAACTCGTATGATGAAGCTCCCTGGCTATTGCAGTTGTACAAAGACAAATTGTCCACTGCAGAGAGTCTGGAAATTGGATTAAGCACATTAAAGAGAGAGAGAAAATTGAACATGTTTAAGAAATGGGGTTGGTCAGAGGAAGAGTTCTTAGAAGTATTTCGGAAGGTTCCGCGTCTTATGGATTTGTCCGAAGATAGGCTTATGGCTTCTATGGCCTTCTTTGTGAACAAAATGGGTCTTAAATCTTCTGATATTGCTCGAGATCCTGGCATTTTACTTCATAGTTTGCAAAAGAGAATTATTCCAAGGGCTGCAGTGTTTCAATATTTGGTTACAAAAGGTTTGATCAAACACAAGTTTACTACATTGCTGAAGTTTTCTGAAGAGAACTTTCAAGAGATGATTGTAAAATCTTATGGTGAAGCACCCAAGCTGTTAGAGCTGTACAAAGACAAGTTGGTTCTTTTGAAGATTACAAATTGATAGAGAATGAGAATGAACAAAACCTTTCAACTGGACTGTCAAACTAGGTTGTCTGTTAACAAATTCTCCTAATTGTTAGACCTTGTCCATTGTAATTCAAGTGTATGGAACCATACCTAGGTGTCAGCATCATAAAACGTGTCTGGTCTTTCTAGTTTGTGCACTGAATTCTGTGTTGTGATTATAAAAAGGCAAGGCAAACTGGTATTTGGCCGTTAAACAATCAAAATTTGTGGGCATGATTTCCTGTATTTTTCTGTTGGCGGTGCTCTTTTCAGTGTTGAGTTCATTTTTTTCTACATTGTGCATTGACTAAGTGTATGAAGAAGAAGCTCATTGATATTGGAATTCGATGTAGTCGTCTGATTCTTGGTCAGTCATGTTACTAGGTTAATGTTTGCTTTTTTCACAGGAGAATTCCGTTCAATATATTAACTGCGCAAGGATGGTACTTTTCCCAGATTATCATTATGTGACTGTTCTTATGAATGTAGAAATTTCAAAATTTGTGAAAAGTTCAATGGTAATCTCCTTTCTCTTGTTTATTTGTCACCTTGAAAACATGCAGCAGATTTGTGCAGTATCCTTTGTGGCCTCAGAGATTGCTGTTGCCTTGCCTTGCCTGCATTAACACGATTGCACAAACCAGTAAATTGAGCTGATAAATTGGGTGTGTAATTGGTGGGTGACATGGCATGCGATAAAAAGGGCCGAGCAAGTGTGTTCGGTCGGGTCGGGTCGGGTTGTGCCTCGAACCGATATATGATTGAAAAGAAGCGATGTCGTTTTGTTTTGAATTAAAGACGCCTTCCTCTTTCACCCCCGATTTATCGTGTCGTGGTTTTGGAGTTGCAGACCTGTGTGTCACACGCAGCTAGCTAGTCTCCATAAAACTGATATACATTTCTGAGAATATCGACACAGGTGAGAGTTTTCTTGGCTTCTCCATTATGTTTAATTTTTTCTGTGAAACGTTATTCTTGCATTTGGGCAGAAGATGCACTACCACAACCAGTAATAGAGTATTATTTATCAGGTTTAATTCCACCACCACTGCTGCTACATCTTCATCTCAACGCTCTTTTACTGTATCTTACCTCATTAACTCATGCGGGTTTTCTCCTAAATCTGCTTTATCAGCTTCCAAATTTGTCTGTTTTGATTCCCCAGAAAAGCCTGACTCTGTTATCTCCTGGTTCAGAACCCATGGTTTCTCTGAACAACAAATCTCGAAGGTCCTCAAAGGTCACCCTTTAGTGCTAAGAACCAGTCCTGAGAAAACCCTTTCGCCCAAACTGGAATATTTTCGTTCTATAGGATTCTCTTGTGCGGATTTTGTCAAGTTTTCCTCTACAATCCCTAAAATATTGGTTAGAAGCCTAGAAAATCATATAATCCCTAATTTCAATTGCCTTAGTGCTTTGCTTGAAACCAGTAATAACGCATTAGCTCTTCTCAAATCTAGACCACGGTTACTTTTTCTTGATGCTGCAAGCATTCTGGTCCCTCCGATCAAGGTTTTGAGATGTACTGGTGTGCCAGAGCGTAATATCACGTGCTTTTTAAGAAGGTGGAAGTATCCCGACGACTTAAATCTTGAGTATTTCAAAGCTATATTGTATGAAGTCAAGAAGATGGGTTTTAATCCTTTGAATTCCAAGTTTATTTATGCTGTTATTGCTAAATTACATGGGGAAAAACATTGGGAAAGTAGGGTCAAGATTTTTAGGAGTTGGGGTTGGTCTGAGGAACAAGTTTTAGCTTCATTTCTCAAGCGTCCATTGATAATGGCAACTTCCAAGGACAAGATTATGGCAGCCATGGACTTTCTTGTGAACAGTGTGAAGCTGGAGTCTTTAGTTGTTGCTGAACATCCTATTCTGCTTTGTCACAGCTTAAAGAAGAGACTCATTCCTAGAGCTGCTGTTTTTAAGTTTTTGCTGTCCAAAGATTTGATTAGTAAGAAAAAAGTTAAATTGATTACTTTGTTTCAGTTGTCTGAAAAAGTCTTCTTGGAAAGGATTTTGAATACTTTAGATGAAGCTTCTGAGATTTTGAAGTTTTACCAAGAGATTAAATTAATGAAAAATTGTGAAAAGAAATTATATCAATTATGAGATGGTCTGTATATGAACACATGTTCAGATTCTATGGATGTATTTCTTTCTGCAAGCTTCTTCTATGTGTTTGGTCTGTCTAATCTCAAATACAGTAGATTGTAGATGCAGCGGTCATCTTTATCTGGATCATTTTCTTATTACTTGTCTTGTTATTCTGTTTTATTAAGAGGAACCGCAAGTGGAGTTTGCATACTAAACCGGTTGATATTGTCTATTGAAATTCTAAGTTTATGGATCCATAACTAAGTATTAGCATCATATTTGTATATTGAAATTCTAAGTTTGTGGATGTATTAGCATCATACAACGTCCCTGGTCTTTCTAGTTTGTCCTCAAGTTGCTAAACAATCAAAGTTTGTGCTACGATTTCCTGTATTTTCTGTTGGGTAAATATTGGAAATTCCATGTAGACGTTAGGTCATGTGACTAGGTTAATGTTGCTTCTACACAAGAGAATTCCCTTCGATATAACCACATACCACTTACCTTAAAGCTTATTGAAAAGGAAGGGTACTTTTCCCAGATTATAATGAAATCATTGTTTGACTGTTCCAATGAATTACAATTGCGTAGAAATTTCAAACTTGGTAAAAAGTTTAATGATACTCTCCTTCTCTTGATTGTTTCTCAACTCGAAAACATGCAGATTTATGCAGTCTCCTTTATATATTGACGTGATGGCATCAGAGACAGAGATTGCTGGCGATTTCTTGCCTTGTCTGCATAGACGCAATTGCAAAAACCAGTAAATAATCTGATGTGCCACATGCGAGAAAAAGGGCTGCGCAAAGTGTGTATTTGGGCCTCCGCCAATATTTTTTTTATTGAAAAGAAACGCTGTCGTTTCCTGTGAAATAAAGGCGCCTCCCTCGTTCGCCATCGGTTACTGGGTCTCCAAGAAGTGATATACATTCCTGAGGAAAATAACTTGCAGTGTCTTGATTCACAGAAACAGGTGAGAGTTTTCTTGGCTTTTCAGTTATGTTTGATTTTGTCTGCAAAACGCTATTCCTGCATTTGAGTAGAAGATGCAGTACCTCAACCACTAGTAGAGTATTATTTATCAGGTGCAATTCAACCATCACTACTGCACCTTCAACTCAAAAATCTTTTACTGTATCGTACCTCATCAACTCATGTGGGTTTTCTCCTAAATCTGCTTTATCAGCTTCCAAATTTGTCTATTTTGATTCCCCAGAGAAGCCTGACTCTGTTATCTCCTGGTTCAGAACCCATGGTTTCTCTGAACAACAAATCTGGCAGCTCCTCAAAGGTCATCCTTTACTTCTAAACACCAGTCCTGAGAAAACCCTTTCGCCCAAACTGGAATATTTTCGTTCTATAGGATTCTCTTGTGCGGATTTTGTCAAGTTTTCCTCTGCAATCCCTAAAATATTGGTTAGAAGCCTAGAAAAACATATAATCCCTAATTTCAATTGTCTTACTGCTTTGGTTGAATCCAGCAATAACGCATTAACTCTTCTCAAAATGAAGCCGCAGATTCTTTATCACGATGCTGCAAGCATTCTGGTCCCTCCTATCAAGGTTTTGAGATGTACTGGTGTGCCCGAGCGTTATGTACTGTTGTTTTTAAGAATGTGGAACTATCGGAACCGAAATTTGGAGTATTTTAAAGCTGTAACGTATGAAGTCAAGAAGATGGGTTTTAATCCTTCCAAATACAAGTTTATTTTTGCTATAGTTGCTAAATTATATGGGAAAACCCATTGGGAAAGTAGGGTCAAGATTTTTAGGAGTTGGGGTTGGTCTGAGGAGCAAGTTTTGGCTTCATTTCTCAAGCGTCCATTGACGATGACAACTTCTAAGGACAAAATTATGGCAGTCATGGACTTTTTTGTGAATGATGTGAAGCTGGAGTCTTTAGTTGTTGCTCAACATCCAGTTCTTATTTCTTCCAGCTTAGAGAAGAGACTCATTCCTAGAGCTGCTGTTTTTAAGCTTTTGCTGTCAAAGGGTTTGATCAGTGGGAAAAACATTAATTTGGTTAGTTTGTTTAAATTGTCTGAAGCAGCATTCTCCCAAAAAATTTTGAATACTTTAGATGAAGGTTATGAGATATTGAAGCATTACCAAGAGGTTAAATTAATGAAAAAATGTGAAAAAAATTTGTATCAGTTATAATGGGGTGTTTAAGATCACATGTTCAGATCCTATAGATGTATTTCTTTATGTAAGAATTGACCTTTTCTTCTTCTACTGTGTTTGTGCATTAACTTGAATTTTTCTTTTTTCATGAATGTTGATGTATCTTGTGTATGATTTACTGCTTTGTTCTGTTTTTATAGTTTAGATACCATCTGTGTACTCTTGATTTGCTGTGGTTGAGTGAGAAGCCTTTATTAGTATGCGTTTTCTAACCTTTTTTTTTTTTTTTTTTCTCAAATACAGCCTCTTAACAGAACATAAACAATAATCACATAACAACCAATAAGAGCTTGTTTTTGTCATGCACATGGACAGTGGAAGTATATGTGAAGTGGTGAATGTGTAAACAATCAAGTTTGTAGCTGTCACTTGTTCTGCAAATGTTTGCATAACTTAACAATCACTTTCAGTTAATCTGACTACTCCCATTTTCTTCCACAATCACACTATCTTCTTCATCTGTATCTGTCATCCTCCATGATTAGATACACATACCTTATTCTGTGGTCATGGTTTTGCTTTATAGGCTGCTGTTATCAAATCTATCGAGTTACGTCCGGTTTGTAACAGTTGAATTCACAAATGGGGATGAAAAGAAAAAATGGAGCGTAATGTGTCATACAAATCACATAATTATAGAACGTTATTTTAACCAATCTGCAATTTTTTAATTTTTTTTTTCAAGTGGGGATGAAAAGAAAAAATCTGAAACCGAATCAAATCGGTTTGGTTCGTTTTTCTTTCTAATAAATTCGGTTCGATTTGTAATTATAGAAAATTGATTATTTTTCGATTCGGTTTGAAATTTCGATTCGTAATTGAAAAATAAAAAGTTAGTTAAATTAATTCGGTTTTTTCAGCTTTTTAGCATAAAACATATTTTTTCTTTTGGGTTCGATTTTAGATTTTAGTTTGATTTTCCTAATCCAAAATCGAAAATGGTTGTGTCCACCCTTATTATTTTCCAATATGGAAGTTCAGATAAATAATGTTACTCCATTATTCTTTAATAAGAAAATTTATATTATCATTCTTACTTCTTTTAATGAAGAGCTACAGCTTACTGGTATGAAAAAATAAAAATAAAAAATTTAAAATGTTTATCACCAGTACCGTCTCTATACTTTTGTAGGCCCTCGGTAAACGTGATATGATGAGCTCCTTTATTTTTTATTTTTTTTTTAATTTTTAACTTCAAGATTAATGTAGTAGAATTCAATACCAATTTGATTAATTAAAAAAAAAAAAACACGACGCCAAACAACATCGTTTTATTAAAAAATTTTAAAAAAAATTTTAAAAAAAATCCCTATTCACCTCCGGCTCTGTGGGCCCTCCGGCGATCGCCCCTTAGAGCCGGCCCTGCTTATCACCGCTAAACGCATATAAGCAAATCATGGTTCCTGCTCTCTCCCAATAATAAAAAATTTCAAAAAAAAAAAAGTAAATCAATAACGGAAATCACACGTTCATTTTTGGGCTTTTTATTTTTATTTTTATTTTCAATTTTTCGTGGTTACAAACCAAATTCTCTCTATATTCTCTTCTTCTTCACTGTCCTACAAAATTTTGATTGTAATTTTAAGTTATCGTAATTTTACATATATCAAAATAATAGTATTTATACGTAAAATAAGTAAAATGAAGTATGGATTTATGAGTTATGTATCATATGTTATAAGAGTATAAAAGATATTTTATATATTTTTTAAAATGCTCAAAAAGATCTAATTCGAAGCATCAAATTTGTGCTTATCTTACTAGATGATTTTCTTTTTTTTTTTTTAATCCTCAAAAGATCTATAGCAATTCCAGCCAAGCAATCCAAAATAAAATAAAAAGTGCTTTTAGGTTTAAAAACGCATTTTCAGTCAGTAGAAAAGCTCAACCAAACAGACACTTAGACTAATTTATTTGAAGTGTTTTTATTAAAATAACAATTTCGAAATTTTTCACTTAGAAAATTTAAAGTATCAATCGGGCAGATATCATTAATTAGAGAAAGTTCGAACTCTCAGAAACTGGGATTGTCATATTAAGATTTTGTATTAAAATTTTTCATATTTTATTCTTTCTAAGGTCCAAAAATGACTAGTCTCCTAATCTTTATTTCCGTTGATTTATTGGATTTCGAAAGAATTGTAAAGAGCAGGTTTTAAGTTTACTTGGTTGCGGTTGAATTGGACCTAATATTGAATTTGGACCTCGAAAGAACCTAAACTCAATTGACTTGGCCCAATTAACCTAATAGTCCAAACCTATCATATGATTTTCACATTTTTGACCCATATGACACTCTCTGCACCATCGTCCCAAAATTAAAAACAAATTTTTTTCATTCGGCTTTTTAACAAATTCTGCATGTCTAATAATCTTTCAACATGCCTTTTATCTTAGTCAGAAAATTCATCTTTTGTCTTCAAATTTCTTCTTAGGCAAACTCATGAGTGATTACAAGTGTAGCCTTTCTGTTTTCAAATTTATTAAATGTTTGAGGTTGCTTAGCTGATCACTTGTATTGGTCAAATGGTTTTAACGAATTTGAATGAATGATTGTTAAAGGTAGTTAAGCATTAAGAGGACAAGAAAGTAGTGATCATTAATTGATGCTTATTGTAAAAATTTAATGTTGATGATTGGCTTAGGAAATTGTCTGCATTGTGCCATAATGTTATAAATGAATCTTGCTTCATTATTTCAGATATCCTTATTTGTTAGTGTAAATGTTGGTTATGATACCTTAGTTTTGGATGTGCTATTGAGTGATTGTTAAAGCATTGTGACGATTTAATCTTAGACTGAATTAAATTTGATTAAATGGCAAAGCGAAACTAGTGTAAAGGCCCTATTTAGCTTTGAAAATAGTAGTGATGAAAATGCGCCTTAGGGGTTAAGAAGTACTTCGACACCATAGCGGTGTATTAGTGGAGAGAAAATGCCAATAGTGGGACTTCAGCCCATAGTGAGACTTCGTCTATAGTGAGACTTCTATCCATAGTGAGACTTCGGTCTAATGTGTGAACTTTGGTCCAACAGTGTTCCTGTTTCACCAAGTGATGTAGGCCAAATGGGCGAAAATTGTGTAAATGAATGATAACAAGATAATGTTGTTAAACTAAATTGATTTGGGTAAAATATGTCATGAATGTGTGTGTTTTTCTATTTGCTTTTGCCGAAAATGAAAACCGGGATGAATGAATGATTAATGATGTTAATTTTGATGATGTTAATAGTTATTGATCTATTTGAATTGTACTTGATTTGGTTTGTTGGGGTTGAACCTTTTTGGTGTCATAATTAGCGGCAATATGTCAACAATGTGTAGAATTATGCTAGGTGATTATAGTGCGGTTGCTGTAGTTTTCGAACTATTGAATTGAATAAAGCATCTAGTAGAATTGGTTAAAGAGTAATGAATTGACCTAATGCCAATAAGTTGAATATGGTAACTTGAAGATAACATGAATAAGTAATGGTTAACTGTGAAGTTAGTTAATAATGCGACTATTAAGAATTACTAATATGGTGGATCGAATACCATTAGAATATTAGTATGGTAAATAATAAAATCTGATTACTTATAAACTTAATTATTAATCAAACTTGAAACTATTATACAATTAGGTAGTTTTTGTTTAAGAATTTTAAAGGATTTTTTTGGATTGATTTAGGTTGTTATGCAGAAACTTGGACAGACCTTGTAGTGCCGACCGCTTGAGCACGTAACTCAGCCTGGCAATAAGGGAGTAGAGTCAAATGTTCTGTCTTAACCCAGATATTAGCCTTTGCGACATGTTTCACGACTTATCAAGTCGCGAAGTCATGTCACCTGATTTAAAATTGACTAACAAAAATTTTCACGACTTGCATCTCGACTTGTCAAATTTCAAACCAAGTTATCTGTCCTTAAAATAAATTGAACAGTTAATAATTTCGCAACTTATTTTGACTTATCAAGTCGCGAGCCAAGTTGCCAGTGACTAAAACTTTATAATTGAATTATGTTATTATGTTTGAGCCCTTTAGGTTCCGTAGGCTTGTGTTTTGACCATTTTACCCCTTTATTGATCCTTCTACCTATGTCAAGCACAAGAGTTGTATTTGACCCAATTTGCGGGATTTGATATTTTTAGTTACCTGTGGTGCAATAATCTTTGTATTTGCATCTCATTCGCTTTAATTGGATTTATAACTAATTAAATAATATCAAAGCATATACTCCAGCAATTTAGGATGTTTTATTTGTTTAACTTTGTAATGTTCCTTTTGGTGATGACTGATTGGTTACTTACGTTGGAAGCAAGTTTTGAGTGTCTTCTTGCATTTGTGTGCAAGATACGGGTTAGTTGATGTAGGGCCTAAGTTGCACAGATACGGATACGTTTCCAAATTTGAAGACGAAGACAGAAAAAAGGACGAGAACGGGGACAAGAAACAACAAATTTAAAAATAGTGGGGACAGGGATAGTTGTTAAAAAACTAAGTTTATGTAGAACAAATGGAAGAGAGAGCAACATATAATAAAGCGAAAAAAAAATTATGAGAAAAGTATGAAAGTAAAAGAAGTAAGATAGATATGAAAGTAAAAGAAGTAAGATAGAGGAGAATAATGATAAAGAACTGTGAGAGAAGTAGTAGAAAAACAATTACCTAATGGGTGAAAATTTAGTTTATAATTTGAAATTTTGAATTATACTTATAAAGTTCTTTTCTAAACTTTTTTTCCAAGTGATTTTCTTATGCAATTTGAAAATATGAGTTTATAATTTCCTTAATGGATTTAAATTTTAAAAAGATAACTTGTAATGTCTTTATTTTTGTGGAAACGTTCCGACTGAAACTACTCAAACTAAAAATGTCCCCACACGTGTTTCTAAACCGCGCTTCTCACTCTCAATTTGGAATCGTCATGGAGACGTTTCCATGACGATTCCACAACGTCCCCAGTTTGGAGACGTTTCGGGGACGGAAAGCGGCACTAACCATCCGTCCTCGTGTATTATAGTGTAGGGCATATATGTATGTATGTTTGGGACAATTTTTACCAACTTAGTTTTCCAGCTTACCCATTTTTTTCTTTTTTTATTCGCGAACTGGAACAAGTGATCGAACATATTGAGTTTTGGTTGGGCCTGAAAAGCCTCCCATAGAGTCTCATAACATTTTGGTCATATCATGTCTTTTAGTTATTTTCTGTATAGGACATATTTTTATGTATGTGTAAATAATTTTGTAAATCATGTATTAAGTTAGTAAGTCTTCATCTAGTAGTGTATCTAGTAAATGTATGTATATTTATATTCCAAGATTCACTTAATGAAGTGTATGTGTACATTTGTGATAGTGAGTAGTGAAGATAGCTATATAAGTTATCATTGGTGAATATTAATAAATATAACTATATTTGCATAATCCTAATCCCATACTTTATTATTATACCGATTTTGATTTCGACAGGTTTCAGTTACAGGTTATTTAGGTACATCGAATTGTAATACCGATAATATAGTCGTTTCGTGACATCTCCCTCTCGGTTCGGTTCCAACGGGACCGGGGGTGGAACATTAAAATACTAAATCGCACTCAATCCAAACAAAGTGTAAGCATTAGCATCATACCACGTCTCTGGTATTTCTGGATTGTTCTCAAGTCGCTAAGCAATCAAAATTTGTGTGCATGATTTCCTGTATTTTTTGTTATGGTGTAAATATGGGAACTCCATGTCGGTCAGTCATGTGACTAAGTTAATGTTGCTTCTGCATAAGAGAATTCACTTCAATATAACCACATATCACTTACCCTGTATTAACTACATGAAATAAAGCTTATTGAAAAGGGGTGGTACTTTTCCTAGATTATATCATTACGTAAAATGGTATTTTTCCCAGATTATTCCGTGACTGTTCTAATAAATTACAATTGCTTAGAAATTTCAAACTTTATTTAAAGTGTTAGGAATAGAGGAGACAAAATAGCACCAACCAGAGTAGAAACAGAATAACAAAGTATGGAAAGTAGAAAGAGACATGAGAGATTTAATATGGTTCGGCAATGTGCCTACTCCACGAAGGAAGAGAATAACAATCCACTATAATGATCAAAAGGATTATAAGAAATCACACAAAATAGCCACAAAAGGCTACACTCAAATCTCACAACCCAAAGCACCCCAAACTAAAACCCCTAACTCTCGAATGTGTTTCCCACACTCACAATGTGTAATTCTCTTTAGAACTGGATACTTTCTTCTTTGTGAGACACCTCTATTTATAGTGATCACAAAACCCACTTTCCTAATAGTTTTTTTCCAATAAGGAAAAGTAAACCATAACAATTGGGAAAAAACAAATCTCCTCAAATTAGGAAAACTAGAAAATAGGAAATAGATCCAAAAACCAAAATAGAAATTCCTTCCAAAAAATGATTTCTAGTGAATCAAGTAATTTAGGATTCCTTATGATTCAAGGCATCCTAACAAATCTCCACCTTGACTTGAATCACCTTAACTTTTCTGAATCTTCTTTCTTTGATCACTATCAATTTTATCTTCACCTTGACCCATAAACGAACTTCGAATTATCTTCCTCTTCCTTGTATCCCGTAAGGGAATCTTAACGATCACAAATTCCAATCGAGCTCAAACAATGCTTGAACTTGATTGTAGATAAGGACTTGGTCATCATATCAGCAGGGTTGCTTTCAGTACCAATTTTCTGAACCGTAATATTACCTTCAGAAATCACATCTCGAACAAAGTGGTACTTGACGTCTATGTGCTTAGTGCGTTCATGGAACATTTGATCCTTTACTAGATGAATCGCACTCTGACTGTCACAATGGACTGCCGTCACCTTCAAATCTTTGCTGAGTTCACCAACCAATCCTCTCAACCAAATTGCTTCCTTTACGGCCTCAACCATGACCATATACTCGGCCTCTGTTGTTGACAAAGCAACAGTCGCTTGTAAGGTAGCCTTCCAACTAATTGCACAACCTCCAAGAGTAAAAACATATCCAGTAATCGATCTTCTTTTGTCAATATCACCGGCATAGTCCGAATCAACGTAACCAACAACATTCCCTTTATCTTTACCAAACTCCAAGCAAACATGAGTAGTACCCTTCAAATATCTCAATATCCACTTCACAGCTTGCCAATGTTGTTTTCCAGGATTAACCATGTAACGGCTAACTAAACTAACAGCATGTGCGATATCAGGACAAGTACACACCATTGCATACATGATACTACCAACAGCATTAGAGTAGGGAACTTGTGACATATATTCTATGTCCTCATCAGTTTTCGGTGACAAATCAGTAGAAAGCTTAAAATGAGAAGATAATGGAGTACTTACCGGTTTTGCGTCTTTCATCCCAAAACACTCAACAACTTTCTCTATGAAGCTTCTTTGAGTTAAGTAAAGTTTACTGGCAGCTCTATCTCGCTTAATCTCCATTCCCAAAATTTTTTTTGCTCCTCCTAGATCTTTCATCTCAAACTCACCATTCAACTGATTCTTCAAATTGTTGATCTCAGACTTATTCTGGGCAGCAATTAACATGTCATCGACATATAAGAGTAGATAGATATATGAATCATCAGATAACTTTTTGAAGTAAACACAGCTATCAGAATGACTCCTTGTGAAACTATGCATCATCATAAACGAGTGGAACTTCTTGTACCATTGTCGAGGTGACTGTTTTAAGCCATATAATGACTTTTTGAGTAGACAAACATGGTCTTCTTTTCCTTCAACTTCAAAACCTTCTGGTTGAGACATGTATATGGTCTCTTCGAGTTCACCATGTAAAAACGCAGTCTTCACATCTAGTTGCTCTAACTCGAGATCATGAATAGCAACTAAACCAAGCAAAACACGAATAGAGCTATGTTTAACAACAGGTGAAAAAACATCATTGAAATCAATACCTTGCACCTGACTATAGCCCTTTGCAACCAAACGTGCCTTGTATCTTGCTTTCTCGACCCCAGGCATGCCTTTCTTTCTCTTGTAGACCCATCTACATCCAACAATCTTCTTTTCAATAGGAGGCTTTACTAGTTCCCAAGTTTTATTTTTATGAAGAGACTCAACCTCTTCTTGCATAGTCACCAACCACTTACCAGAATCATCACTCGAGACGGCTTCATTATATGTGACTGGGTCATCGCCTATGGTAACATAATCATCAAATCTCGAAGGCATTCCTCTCTCTCTTATGGGCCTTCCTCTGGCAATGATTTCAGTCTCTATCTCATTTGACTTTTCATGATTTTCGGATGGAGACTCCACCCTAGTACATTGCATCTCTTTGTTCTCCTTCTCAGAACTCTCCACCTTAGTGTCAGAACTAACACTTTCCTTATTTGGATGAAGCATGGTATTCTCATCAAAGATGCAATTTCTGCTAATTATGGATTTTGGTGTCTTTGGATCAGTAAGCCAAACTCTATATCCCTTCACACCATTTGGATAACCCAAAAATATGTCCTTCTTTGACCTAGGTTCTAACTTTCCATTGTTCGAATGAACATAGACAGGACATCCAAATATCCGCAATTAAGAATAATTAGCAGGTTTACCAGACCATACCTCTTCAGGAGTCTTACACTCAATTGACGCGGATGGAGAACGATTCACCAAGTAACAAGCTATCGCAGCAGCCTCTGCCTAAAAATCTTACGTCAATCCAGAATTACTCAGCAGACAACGAACCTTTTCCAAAAGGGTTCTATTCATACGTTCGACTACACCATTCTGTTGGGGTGTCCCACTAACTGTGAGATGTCTCACTATGCCCTCTTTCTTGCGGAATGAATTAAATTCCCCACTACAGAACTCTAACCCATTATCAGTTCTTAAGCGCTTAACTTTCTTTCCAGTCTGCTTTTCAACCAATGCCTTCCAATCTCTAAAGATCTCAAAAGCTTCAGACTTATTCTTCAAGAAATATACCCAAAATTTTCTTGAAAAATCATCAATCAATGTCATCATGTAACTAGAACCACCTTTTGATGCAACACGTGATGGTCCCCAAAAATCAGAGTGAATATAATCCAACGTACCTTTAGTTTTGTGTATTCTAGTGCTGAAGCTGACTCGTTTGTGTTTGCCGAAGACACAATGCTCACAAAACTCCAAATTGGATATATTCCGATCACCCAAAAGACCCTTCTTACTCAGCATTGTCATGCCTTTCTAACTCATATGTCCAAGTCTCATATGCCACAACTTCGTAGTATCTGTTTCGCTTGTAGAAGAAACAGAGGCGGAACCCATAACAGTAGACCCCATCTGATAACCTTCAGAACTCCACCTTCACCAGTGAATTTGCAACCAGTATCATCTAAAGTAGATAATGAGATAAGATTTTTCTTAATATCAGGAACATACCGAACGTCTACCAATATTCAAATCACGCCGTCATGCATCCTAATCTTCACAGAACCAATACCAGCAACTTTACAAGGTTGGTCGTTGCCCATTAACACTCTTTCGGATTCCTCGAAAGAAGTGAACCATTCTCTTTGCCGTCAAATATGGAATGAGCACGCAGAATCAAGAATCAACCCTTGATCAGATCTAGTATTATCATCTATGACTGTGTAGACATCACAGTCTTCATCTTTATCTTGCACAACTCTGGCTTCTGGAGGTTTCTCTGATTGTTGACTATTTTCTTTATTCTTTTTTTGAAGAATCCAACAATCCTTTTTTATGTGCCCTTTCTTCTTACAATAATGGCAAACCACACACTTGGACTTTGATTTTGATATAGAGCGACTTTTACCTGATTCTCTAGATTCGGGTCTTCGTCTAACCACTAAACCTTCAGCAGGATTATCTGCTCGGTTTTAAGACATCTGATTATCAAATAACTCATTCGAATAAAGCGCCAATATGACGTCTTCCAACTTTAGAGAAGTGTTACTATAGATCAACGTCTCTCTAAAGTTCTTGAAAGAAGGAGGTAGAGAATGAAGTAACATGAGGGCTTGATCTTCATCTTCATACTTGATGTCCATGTTAGATAGATCCATTACAATATAAGAGAATTCATCAATATGAGACTTGATGGACGTACCTTCTGCCATCGATAGGGTGTATAAACGATGCTTGGCAATCAATTTTGTAGTGACATTCTTTGTGATATATAGAGCCTCCAATCTATCCCATAATCCTTTTGCAGTATTCTGATCGATAACCTCTCTCAGAACCTCATTAGACAAACACAATTGGATCATGGATAATGCTCTCTCATCTATCTCCACCATCTTCTCTTCATCCCACGATTTGGGAAATTCTTCTTTCTTCAAAAGCGCCTTCTGCAATCCATGATGTGTCGGAATCGCTTTCATCTTGACTTTCCACATAGCAAAACTCATGTTTCGATCGAACTTCTCGAGATCAAACTTTGTTGATGATGTTGACGCCATAACTAATCCCAACTTATGCTCAGATACCAGTTTGTTAGGAATAGAGGAGACAGAATAGCATCAACTAGAGTAGAAACAGAACAACAAAGTATGGAAAGTAGAAAGAGACACGAGAGATTTAACGTGGTTCGGCAATGTGCCTACTCCACGAAGGAAGAGAATAACAATCCACTATAATGATCAAAAGGATTACAAGAAATCACACAAAATAGTCACAAAAGGCTACACTCAAATCTCACAACCCAAAGCACCCAAACTAAAACCCCTAACTCTCGAATGTGTTTCCCACACTCACAATGTGTAATTCTCTTTAAAACTGGATACTTTCTTCTTTGTGAGACGCCTCTATTTATAGTGATCACAAAACCCACTTTCCTAATATTTTCTTTCCAATAAGGAAAAGTAAACCATAACAATTGGGAAAAAATAAATCTCCTCAAATTAGAAAAACTAGCAAATAGGAAATAGATCCAAAAACCAAAATAGAAATTCCTTCCAAAAAAGGATTCCTAGTGAATCAAGTAATTTAGGATTCCTTATGATTCAAGGCATCCTAACATAAAGTTTAATGATACTCTCTTTCTCTTGATTGTTTCTCAAACTTGAAAACATGCAGGTTTACGGTCTTCTTTATATTGAGGTGATGGCCTCAAAGATTTCCGGTGACTTCTTGCGTTGTCTGCGTAAACGCAATTGCACAAACCTCTAAAAAATTAGAGTTGATTCACATCTAGGTTCCACCGGGTGAATAATCTTAAAGGGTTATTTCTAAAAAATATCTATTTTTTAAAATTTTTTATTTGAGCTACCAGTTTTAAAAAGTTTTGCGAAATCATCCTAAAATCAAAAGCATTAGTAGTTTTGGTAGCTTTATTAGTGGTTTTGGTGTTGTATAAGTGGTTTTGAAATTTTATATGTTTTAATTTGGAGATTTGGGAATTCCATAAAATTAAAATTACTCATATAACACTAAAACCACTCACAAAAATACTAAAACCACTAGTGATTTTTGGGTGATTTTACAAAATTTTTCAAAACCGGAGTTTAAAGTGAAAGATTTGAAAAATGGGGATTTTTTTTTTGAAAATAACCCTAATCTTAAAACATCTGATAGAATAGTAAGACCCCTTTTGGTAATTATATCAGGAATGGGTTTGGAATTAGGAATGAAACCAAGGGGTTTGGGTTTCAGGTTTCATGCCTGTAGCTGCCTGTTTAGTAAAAAATTTTTTATCAATTCAAACTAGTCTGAAACCCTTACCCAGTGTTTGGTTCATCTTGATGAAACCAACACATCTTATATATTAAAAAATTGTTAACAATAATTCAAATATTAAAACTTAAAGATATCAAACATTTCACAATTTGATCATCAATCACTATCATATATCATGATAAGTCAAATCTTTCCAAAATGCCAGCATCCAAAATACATATTTAAGATCAAATATCCATTCTATAAATATCCATCATCAAATTATAACCATATACATGACAATAGCAATATTGATAGAAATGATAACATTTAAAAGCAATATCTTTTGTGATTTCTTCTTCTTCCTTATCAATGATAATCCATCTTGCTCCGTTTCTGTAAAAGCATATTCACATGTCCAAACATAGTTGAGATAGTCAACTAATTGAAGCAAAATATGAAAATAGCAACACAAATTCTACTTCACAATACATAAACATAAGAATGATTTTAAGTAAAAAAAAAATCACACTGACCTTATTTCAGAGATGCCACCGGAATACAGGGATGCCGCCGGAGTACAGGTATGCCGGAGTTCGCCGCCGCCGCCACAAAGTAAGAGAGGAGAGGTTAGGGTTAGGGTTTTCTCAATTGGGGATGGAAAGGTTTCAAACGATGGTTTCAAAATGAAACCCACTCCTTATTTCTGGTTTGGGGTTAGAATGAGGGAGGGGATCCGAACAGGTTTCGGCAATCGGTTTGGTATCTTACCAAACACCCGGTATCGGTTTTAGCCGTTTAAAACCGTTACTTCATCCCCTTGTTTTCCAAAACAAACGGGACCTAAAAAGGCTGCGCAAAGTGTGTATTTATTTGGGCCTCAGCCAATATTTTTTATTGAAAAAAAACGCTGTCGTTTCCGGTGAAATAAAAACGCCTGCCTCTATCCCCGGTTACTGCGTTGTGGTTTTGGAATTGCAGAGCTCGATGTCGCAGCTAGCTTGATTCCTTGTCGTCTCCGAGAAAAATAACTTGTAATGCCTTTATCCACACACACAGGTGAGTGTTTTCTTGCTTCTCAGTTATGTTTAATTTTGTCTGCAAATCGTTATTCCTGCATTTGGGTAGAAGATGCACTACCTCAACCATTACTCGAGTATTATTTATCAGGTGCAATTCCACCACCACTATTACATCTTCAACTCAACAATCTTTCACTATATCTTACCTCATCAGCTCATGTGGGTTTTCTCCTAAATCTGCTTTATCAGCTGCAAAATTTGTCTATTTTGATTCCCCAGAGAAGCCTGACTCTGTTATCTCCTGGTTCAGAACCCATGGTTTCTCTGAACAACAAATCTCGAAGGTCCTCAAAGGTCACCCTTTAGTGCTAAGAACCAGTCCTGAGAAAACCCTTTCGTCCAAACTGGAATATTTTCGTTCTATAGGATTCTCTTCTGCGGATTTTGTCAAGTTTTCCTCTGCAATTCCTAAAATATTGGTTAGAAGCCTAGAAAATCATATAATCCCTAATTTCAATTGTCTTAGTGCTTTGGTTGAAACCAGTGATAACGCATTAGCTCTTGTCAAATCTAGACCACGGTTTCTTTTTCTTGATGCTGCAAGCATTCTGGTCCCTCCGATCAAGGTTTTGAAATGTACTGGTGTGCCAGAGCGTAATATCATGTGCTTTTTAAGAATGTGGAAGTATCCCGACGCCAAAAATCTTGAGTATTTCAAAGCTGTAGTGTATGAAGTCAAGAATATGGGTTTTAATCCTTTGAATTCCAAGTTTATTTTTGCTGTAGTTGCTAAATTATATGGGGAAAAACATTGGGAAAGTAGGGTCAAGATTTTTAGGAGTTGGGGTTGGTCTGAGGAACAAGTTTTGGCTTCATTTCTCAAGCGTCCATCGACAATGACAACTTCCAAGGACAAGATTATGGCAGTCATGGACTTTTTTGTGCATGGTCTGAAGCTGGAGTCTTCAGTTGTTGCTCAATATCCACTTCTGCTTTTAAGTTTCTTACAGCTTAGAGAAGAGACTCATTCCCAGAGCTGCTGTTTTTAAGTTTCTGCTGTCAAAAGATTTGATTAGTAGGAAAAATATTAAATTGATTACTTTGTTTCAATTGTCAGAAGAAGTATTACTGAAAAAAATTTTGAATACTTTTGATGAAGTTTCCAAAATTTTGAAGTTTTATCGAGAGATCAAATTAATGAAAAGATATGAAAAAAAATTGTATCAATTATGAGGAGGTTCTATATATAGACACATGTTTAGATTCTATGGATGTTTAACTTTCTGCATTCTATGTGTTTGGTTTGTTTAGTCTCAAATACAGTATTGCAGATGCAGCAATCATCTTTATCTGAAGCATTTTCATCTTAGTTATTTATGTTTTATTAGGAGGATCCGATTGAAATTTTAAGTTTATGGATCCTAAGTTTATGTGGATCTTTTTTTTTTTTTTTTGGTAGGGTGGTGTACTATTTTTGTTTGTTTTCAGATGTGGAAATCTTGTTTGTTTATGTTTGTAAGATGATGGTAGGACACTTATTTGTTTCTATTTCTAGGATGATGATAATACATGGTTTATTTTTATGGTTCAAAATGGTTAGTTTAAATTCAAAATGACCAGTTTAAATTATATTTTTGAATTATCAAATCGGTGGTTGCGTATTCTTTTTAATTTTATTTTTAAAAGTAATTCAATATTGTACGATACATTAATGAACCATACAATCTTCCAAACATGATACATGTAAATGATTTCCAAACATGATACATGTAAATGATTTCCAAACATGATACATGTAAATGATTATTGATGTACCAGAATCATACACCTTTTATTTCTTACCATGTTTTAATGAATTACAATTATGTACCTATTATACCCTACTATACTTTAATAAAACCACACTACACTCAATCCAATCCAAACAAAGTGTAAGTATTAACATCATACTTGTAACGTCCTGAAAACCGTCCTAGAATTTTGATATATTTTAAATAATTAAGTTACTTTTTTAGAATTAGTTTAACTTAAATGATTTGTATTTAGACTAATTTATTTGAAGTGCTTTTATTAAAATAGTGCTTTTGGAAATTTCACTTAGAAAATTGAAAAGTATCAATCGGGTAGATATTATTAATTGCAGAAAGCTTGAACTCTCAGAAACTAGGATTGTCATATTAAGATTCTGTATTTAAATTTTTCAAATTTTCATCTTTTATTATTTATAAGGTCCAAAAATGACTAGTCTCCTAATCTTTATTTCCGTTAATTTATTGGATTTCGAAAGAACTGTAAAGAGCGATTTTTAAGTTTACTTGGTTGGGGTTAAATTGGAATATTGAATTTGGACCTCGAAAGAGCCTAAACTCAATTAACTTGGCCCAATTAACCTAGTAGTCTAAACCCATCACATGATTTTCATATTTTTGACCCATATGTCACTCTCTTGCAATAGCACCCTAAAATTAAAAACAAAAATTTCCATTCTGCTTTTCAACAAATTTTGCATGTCTTGTAATTTGTCAACATGCTTTTGATCTCAGCCAAAAAATCCATTTTTTGTCTTCAAATTCCTTCTCAGACAAACTTGTGAGTGATTGTGGAGTGTAGCCTTTCTGTTTTCAAATTTATTAAATGTTTGAGGTTGCTTAGCTGATCACTTGTATTGGTCAAATGGTTTTAACGAATTTGAATGAATGATTGTTTAAAGGTAGTTAAGCATTGAGAGGACAAGAAAGTAGTGATCATTAATTGATGCTTATTGTAAAAATTTAATGTTGATGATTGGCTTAGGAAATAGAATGCATTGTGCTATAATGTTGTAAATGAATCTTGCTTCATTATTTCAGATATCCTTAGTTGTTAGTGTAAATGTTGGTTATGATTATTGACCTTGGTTTTGGATGTGCTATTGAGTGATTGTTAAAGTATTGTGACGATTTAATCTTAGAGTAAATTAAATTTGATTAAATTGAAAAGTGAAACTAGTGTAAAAAACCTATTTAGCTTTCAAAATAGTAGTGATGAAAAGGCGCCTTAGGGGTTCAGAAGTACTTCGACACCATAGCAGTGTATTGGCGGAGAGAAAATGCAAATAGTGGGACTTCAACCTATAGTGAGACTTCGGTCTATAGTGAGACTTCTGTCCATAGTGAGACTCTAGTCTAAAGTGTGGACTTTAGTCCAATAGTGTTCCCGTTTCACCAAGTGATATAGGCCAAATGGGCGAAAATGGTGTAATGAATGATAACAAGACAATGTTATTAAACTAAATTTATTTAGGTAAAGTATGCCACGAATGTGTATGTTTTTCTATTTGCTTTTGCCGAAAATGAATACTAGGGTGAATGGATGATTGATGATGTTAATTTTGATGATATTAATAGTTATTGATCTCCTTGACTTGTGCTTGATTTGGTTAGTTGGGATTGAACCTTTTTGGTGTCATAATTAGCGGCAATATGTCAACAATGTGTAGAATTATGCTAGGTGATTATAGTGAGGTTGCTGTAGTTTTTGAACTATTGAATTGAATAAAGCGTCTAGTAGAATTGGGTAAAGAGTAATGAATCAATAAGTTGAATATGGTAACTTGAAGATAACATGAATAAGTAATGGTTAATTGTGAAGTTAGTTAATAATGCGTCTATTAAGAATTACTAATATGGTGGACTGGCTACCATTGGAATGTTTAAGTATAGTAAATAATAAAATTTAATTACTTATAAACTTAGTTATTAATCAAAGTTAAAACTATTATACAATTAGGTAGTTTTTGTTCAAGAGTTTAAAGAATTGTTTTGGATTAATTTAGGTTGTTATGCAGAAACTTAGGCAGACCTTGTAGTGTCGATCGCCTGAGTACGTAGCTCAGCCTGGCAGCAAAGGGATGCTGTCAAATGTTCTGCCTTAACCTAAATATTAGCCTTCGCGACTTATCAAGTCCATGTCCCCTGATTTAAAATTGACTAACCTAAAAATTTTGCGACTTGCATCCTGACTTGTAAAGTTGCGAACCAAGTCATCTGTCCTTAAAATAAATTGAACAGAATAAATTCGCAACTTATTTTGACCTATCAAGTCGCGAGCCAAGTCGCCAGTGACTAAAACTTTATAATTGAATTGTGTTATTCTGTTTGAGCCCGTTAGGTTCCGTAGACTTGTGTTTTGACCATTTTACCCCTTTATTGATTCTTCCACCTATTTCAAGCACAAGAGTTATATTGACCCAATTTGCGGGATTTGATATTTTCAGTTACTTATGGTGCAAGTAATCTTTGTATTTGCGTCTCCTTCGCTTTAATTGGATCTATAACTAATTAAATAATATCAAAGCATATAGTCTTTAGCTATTTAGGATATTTTATTTGTTTAACTTTGTAATGTTCCTTTCAGTGATGAGTGATTGGTTACTTGTGTTGGAAGCAAGTTTTGAGTGTCTTTCATTTGTGTGCAAGATACTGGTTAGTTGATGTAAGGCCTAAGTTGTACAGATACGGGTGCGTTTCTGAATTTGGAGACGGGGACAAAAAACGACAAATTTAAAATTAGTGGAGACGGGGACAGTTGTTAAAAACTAAGTTTACATAGAACAAAGAGAAGAGAGAACAACACATAATAAAGCGAAAAAATAGATTATGAGAAAAATATGAAAGTAAAAGAAGTAAGATAGAGGAGAATAATGATAAAGAACTATGAGAGAAGTAGAAGAAAAACAATTACCCAATAGTGAGAATTTAGTTTATAATTTGAATTTTTGAATTATACTTATAGAGTTCTTTTCTAATTTTTTTTAAGTGATTTTCTTATTCAATTTGAAAATAAGAGTTTATAATGTCTTTATTTTTATGGAAACATTCCGACTGAAACTACTGAAACTAGAAATATCCCCACACTTGTTTCTAAATCGCACTTTTCACCCTTAATTTGGAATCGTCATGGAGACATTTCCATGATGATTCTACGACGTCCCCATTTTGGAGACATTTCGGGGACGGGAAGCGGCACCAACCAGCCGTTCCCATGCATTATAGTGTAGTGCATATATGTATGTATGTTTAAGACAATGTTTACCAACTTGGTTTTCTAGCTTACCTGTTATTATATTTTCTTGGTTTTCTAGCTTACCTGTTATTATATATTCTTTTTTTATTTGCAAACTGGATTAAATGATCGAGCAGATTGAGTTTTGGTTGGGCTATAAAACCTCCCATAGAGTCTCGTAACATTTTGGTCATTTCATCTTTTAGTTATTTTTTATAGAGGACATATTTTCATGTATATGTAAATAATTTTGTAAATCATGTATTAAGTTAATAAGTCTTCATCTGGTAGTGTATCTAGTGAACGTATGTACATTTATATTTCGAGTTTCACTTAGTGTGTGTTCAGCGTCAGCTGTTTCATTAGCGGTTAGCGGTTTGAACAACGTTCTGAACAACGTTTTGGGCTATGTTCGGCGTCAACGGTTAAAATTAGCGGTTTAGATAATTGTAGCGTTTAGCGATTTGAAATAGCGGTTAGAATAACAGTCAAAATAGCGGTTACAATAACCATTCGGTGATAGCTGTAGTGGTTAAAATAGCGGTTAGACATAAAATTACAAAAATGATTGATTTAATTATTTGATTTGTATTCATTAATGTGGAATAAAAGGGTATTTTAGTAGTTTTACAACAGCGGTTGGAACGAAAGCTAATTCCAATAGCGTCGTCAGACCGCTAAATGAACCGCTAACCGCTATTTTAAAAAGCTATCACTAAACACCTATTTTTCCAAAACGCTGTTCAGAACATTGTTGAAATCGCGCTAACCGCTAATTTTAACCGCTGACACCGAACATAACTATGTTCGGCGTCAGCAGTTAAAATTAGCGGTTATAATAGCGGTTTTTATAGCTGTAGTGGTTAGCGGTTTTAAATAGCAGTTAGAATAACGGTCAAAATAGCGGTTATAATAATCGTTCGGTGATAGCTGTAGCGGTTAAAGTAGCGGTTAGACATAAAATTACAAAAATGATTGATTTAATTATTGGATTTGTATTCATTAATGTGAAATAAAAGGATATTTTAGTAGTTTTATAACAGCGGTTGGAGCGAAAGCTAATTTGAACAGTGTTCATCATACCGCTAAGTGAACCGCTAACCACTATTTGAAAAAGTTATCACCGAACATCTATTTTTTCAAAACGCTATTCCGATCGCTGTTCAAACCGCTAACCGCTAATGAAACAGCTGACGCCGAACATACACTTAATGAAGTGATGTGTGCATTTGTGATAGTGACCAGTGAAGATAGCTATATAAATTGTCATCGGTGAATATCAGTAAATGTAACTATATAAATTGTCATCGTTTAGGTGCATCGGATTGTAACACCGATAATATAGTCGTTTCATGATGTCCCGCTCTCGGTTTGGTTCTAGCGGGGCCGGGGTGAGGCGTTACAATACTACACAACATTCAATCCAAACAAAGTGTAAGCATCTAGCATCACACCACATCTCTGGTCTTTCTGATTTGTTCTCAAGTCGCTAAGCAATCAAAATTTGTGCGCAGGATTTCCTATATATTTTTTTGTTAAGGTGTAAATATGGAAATTCCATGTCGATCAGTCATGTGACTAAGTTAATGTTGCTTTTGTAGAGGAGAATTCCCTTCAATATAACCACATATCACTTACCCTATATCACTTACCCTGTATTATGTTAGCTTGAAACTTAACAAAATATATATATCTGCTGATATATAAAAACAGAGACAACAAAAAGAAAGAAAAGACTCTTTATTGTCGATACAATTAACATAAATGTTGACAGCTATATATAGCAAACTAAGATAACAACTCCTAAGCAATAGCCAATATCTGCTAAGAATCTGGAAAGAAATCTTTGAACAAATCAAATTCAAAAGTTGTTACTAAAAACTGAAATTTGACTAACACAATAAAACGTGCTAAATATTAACATTCTCTCCCTTAAACTGATGTTATCAAATATCCAGTTTAATGTTTCCCGTGGCTTTCCATCGAACAAACTCCGAGCATTTTTCTCAGCTTTTCAAAATTAGCAATCTTCAGGGGTTTTGTAAATATATTTGCAGCTTGATCTTCACTTCTGCAGTAGATAAGATCAATCACCCCACTGCTAGTCAAATCTCTCAGAAAATGAAACTTCACATCAATATGTTTGCTTCTTCCGTGCATGACTGGATTTTTGGATAACTTTATTGTTGAATTGTTATCACAAAAAATGGTCGTTGCTCCTTTCTGCAAATGATCTAACTTAGTAAGAATATTTCTTAACCAAATTGCTTGAGATGCACAGAAAGTTGCTGCTACAAATTCTGCTTCTGTTGTTGACAAAGTGACAATTGGTTGCTTTTTTGATGACCATGATACTGCTCCAGAACTGAACATAAAGATATAGCCAGAAGTGCTTTTTTGATCGTCTAAGTCTCTAGCATAATCACTATCAGTGAATCCAACTAATTCTGATTTTCCTCCCCTGCTGTAGAACAAACCAAAATCAGAGGTACCTTTCAAGTATCGAAGGATTCTTTTCGCAGCCAAAAGATGTAACTTTGTTGGAGATTCCATATATCTACTAATACGACTAACAGCATACATTATGTCTGGCCTTGATGCTGTCAAGTACATCAAACTTCCAACAATTTGTTTGAAAAGTGTTCCACATATCTTCTTACATTCCAAATCTTTAGTGAGCTTCAACCCAATATCAGATGGTGTGAGAACTGGATTGCATCCTGTCATCTGAAACCTCTCTAAAACCTCTTTGATATACTTCTTTTGACAAAAGAAAATTCCATCTACAGATTGGATAATTTCTATGCCAAGAAAATACTGTAACATACCAAGATCAGACATATCAAACTTAAGCATCATTGATCTTTTAAACTTCTCAAACATAATTTTGTCAGTCCCTGTATATATCAGATCATCTACATATAGACAGACAATCAACAATTTTCCTCCATATTCACACTTTGTATATAAAGTATGCTCATATGAACACTTTTGAAAACCTTCACGTTTAAAATATGCATCTATACGACTGTACCAAGCTCTAGGTGCTTGCTTAAGTTCGTATAAAGCCTTTTTTAATTTGTAAACTTTATGTTCTTCACCAATTTTAACATATCCGGGAGGTTGGTCAACAAATACCTATTCCTATAATTCTCCCTGGAGAAAAGCCGACTTCACATCCAACTGGTAGATAGGTCAAGAGTTCTGAGCAGCTAAAGCGATAATCATTCGAATTGTATCAAGCCTTACAACTGGAGCAAAAACTTCCTTGTAATCTACACCGAACTCTTGCTTATAGCCTTTCGCCACCAAACTCGCTTTGTAGCGATCAACCTCTCCATTCTCCTTCAACTTGGTTTTATAAACCCATTTTACACCAGTCTTCTTATGCCCCTTTGGAAGATCAGTAAGTACCCAAGTATCATTCTTTTCAATTGATGATATCTCTTCATCCATGACTTTCTGCCATTTTGCATCTTTGATCGCATTCTCAAAGATCACAGGCTCACAATCTGAAAATAAAGCAAAATGAGCGAGAGTATCTTCAGATTGATTAATTCCTATTACCTCAAAATCTGACATCCACTGTGGTCTTCTTCGAATACGTTGAGGACGAGATTCTGAAGTTTCATTTGGTGCATCTCCTTCACGTATGGTTTCAGAGTCTTCAATGTTGACATTTTGATCCCCTGCAGAGGCATCCTGGTCATCTTCTTCTCCTTCAAAATTGATTGAAGCTTGTTCCCTGATAACACCAAGAAATTTTCTTAGTGTCAGGATTATAAAGTTTATACGCCTTTGGTTCATTACTAACACCAAGAAAAATACATTTCTGACCTTTATCATCAAGCTTCCTCCTTTTCTGTTCTGGAATAAGAATGTAGGCAATGCATCCAAATATCTTGAAGTGATCAACAGTTGGTCTTTTCCCATTCCAAGCCTCTTTAGGAGTCATGTTCTGTACTGCGAATGTTAGACTTCTATTGAGAATATGAACGCTCCAGTTAACAGCTTCTGGCCAAAAGTGTTTTGGAACACCACTACTTGTTAGTAGACTTCGAACCATGTTCATAATTGTTCGATTCTTCCTCTCACAGACTCCATTTTGCTGGGGCGAATACGTTGCTGTAAGTTGTCTTTTTATTCCATGAAGCTCACAAAAATTTGCGAATTCATGTGAGTTTAATTCACCCCCACGATCTGTCCGCAATATTTTTATTGAATTGCCAGATTCTTTTTCGACAGATGCTTTAAAACTTTTAAAAGCTTCAAACGCTTCTGATTTCTCCTGCAAAAAGTACACCCAAACTTTTCGAGAAAAATCGTCAATAAAGGTAATCACATACTTTCTACCTCCATTTGAGGATGGAGTTATCGGTCCACATATGTCCGAGTGGACAAGCTCCAATGTAGTTCTAGCTCTCGTTGCTTTTCCTTTTGGGAATGGGTTATGATGTTGTTTGCTAATGACACAGTGTTCACACACTTTAGAAGGAGGTGTAATGAGAGAGAGACCATCCACCATATTCTTTTGATGCAGTGTCTTCAAACCACCAAAGTTGAGATGTCCGAAGTGAGAATGCCATAACCAAGCTTCATCATCATGTCTCACCAACAAGCTTGATTGTTGAATGTTGTTGAGATACAACGGGAATATTCTATTAGCTGTCATTCTCACTTGAGCAATTAGACCCAACTTATCATCTTGGATTCTGCAGACTCCATCTCTGATTATGATTTCATATCCTTTTTCTTGCAACTAACCCAGACTTAAAAGATTTGTTTTTAAATCTGGAACATACAACACATTAGAGATAGTTTGAGAAATATTCCTTTTGATTTCAATCGCTACCTGCCCTTTACCCATAACTGAAACTGTTGAGTTGTCTCCAAACTTCACAGAGTCTCGGAATGATTCATCAAGTGTTGTGAAAGATGATTTATTTTCGCTCATATGATTGCTACACCCCGTATCTAGATACCACATATTTTTGTGAGACTCTCCATTCCTTTGCTCCTCCACTTGATATGCTAGTAATAAAGATATTTCTTCATCCTTTTCTGCAAAATTGGATTGGTTTCCAATATCTTTAGTACGACATTCAGATTTGTAATGTCCATACCTGTGGCATCTGTAGCATTCAATTTTTGATTTGTCTACTGACTTGGGCTTTGATTGTGTTGAATGATTATTGTCATTGCCTCTTCCTCGAGAGTTGGAAGAATGATCTTCAGATCTCTTATTGGAATGTCTACCTCCACCATTACTACCTCTTCCCCTTCCTCTTCCTCGACCTCCTCCTCTAGAAGTTGAAGATTGATTACTTAATGAGGCTTGTAATGCATGTTCTTCCTTCTCCTGCTTATCTTGTCGATCCATTTTCAGCTCATGAATCAAAAGTGAACTTTGCAATTCATCAATTGATAAATGATCGATGTCTTTGGATTCTTCTATCGAGCAGGCAACATAATTGAATTTTGAGGTCATTAAGCGTAGTATCTTCTCAATGATGGTGACATCATTCAACCTCTCACCGTGAGTCTGCATCTTATTAGCTATATTCATAGTTCTTGAGAAATAGTCAGAAACAGACTCTTCTGTCTTCATCTTCAACGTCTCAAAGTCCGCCCTCAGAGCTTGCAGTTGTGCTCTTTTTGCTTTGGCAGTTCCTTGATACTTTGTTTTCATGGAATCCCAAATCTGTTTGGAGGTATCTTTGCAAAGAATAGTCTCCAAAATAGACCGATTAATTGATTGAAAAAGATAGTTTTTTGCTTTGAAATCTTTCAATTTCAACGCTTCTCTCTCTGCCTTCTGAACATTAGTTAGCTGTTCTCCTTCAACTGGTTCTTTATATCCTTCTTCAATCACTTGCCAAAATTCTTTCGACCTGAAGAAATTCTCCATTAAGAGACTCCAATGATCATAATGGCCGTCAAATATGGGAATGGCTGGTTGTTGAAACCTATCATTCTAAGATTTGTCAGCCATGATATGAGATTTGTACCTCACGTGTTTCACTTCAATAACTCTCAAGTGATTGTGTTTCGCTTAAATTCCTCACGTATTTCCCAAAAACAGTATCTCAAATGTGTTTCCTTATATCCAGCTCTAATACCACTGTTAGCTTGAAACTTAACAAAATATATATATCTGCTAATATATAAAAACAGAGAGACAACAAAAAGAAAGAAAAGACTCTTTATTGTCGATACAATTAACATAAATGTTGACAGCTATATATAGCAAATTAAGATAGCAACTCCTAAACAATAGCCAATATCTGCTAAGAATTTGGAAAGAAATCTTTTAACAAATCAAATTCAAAAGTTGTTACTAAAAACTGAAATTTGACTAACATAATAAAACGTGTTAAATATTAACATATTAACTGCATGAAATAAAGCTTACTGAAAAGGGATGGTACTTTTCCCAGATTATATGATTACGCAGAATGGTACTTTTCCCAGATCATGTCATTCAATATATTGTTTGAAATTTAACTATATGCTCGTTTCTCTTGATTGTTTCTCAACTCGAAAACATGCAGGTTTATGCGGTCTCCTTTACATTGAGGTGATGGCATCAAAGATTGCTAGTGACTTATTGCGTTGTCTCCATAGACGCAATTGCACAAACCGGTAAAAAAATAGAGTTGACTCACATCTAGATTCCCTTGCGTGAATAATGAGATAATTAGTTAAAAAAACCTTTTATAAAATAAATTTTGGTTCTTAAAACATCTTATGGGCCACATGCGAGAAAAAGGGCTGCGCAAAGTGTGTATTTATTTGGGCTTCAGCCAATATTTTTTATTAAAACGAAACGCTGTCGTTTCCGGTGAAATAAAAACGCCTGCCTCTTTCGCCACCGGTTACTGGGTTGTGGTTTTGGAATTGTAGACACGAGGTGTCTATATTCCTTATCGTCTCCAAGAACGGATATACATTTCGGAGGATAATAACTTCTAGTGTCTTGATCCCCAGAAACAGGTGAGAGTTTTCTTGGCTTTTCAGTTATGTTTAATTTTGTCTGCAAAACGCTATTCCTGCATTTGGGTAGAAGATGCATTACCTCAACCAGTACTAGAGTATTATTTATCAGGTGAAATTCAACCATCACTACTGCACCTTCAACACAACAATCTTTTACTGTATCGTACCTCATCAACTCATGTGGGTTTTCTCCTAAATCTGCTCTACTAGCTTCCAAATTTGTCCATTTTGATTCCCCAGAAAAGCCTGACGCTACTATTGCCTGGTTCAGAACCCATGGTTTCTCTGAACAACAAATCTTGAAGGTCCTCAAAGGTCATCCTTTACTTCTAAACACCAGTCCTGAGAAAACCCTTTCCCCCAAACTGGATTTTTTTCATTCGATAGGATTCTCATGTGCGGATTTTGTCAATTTTTCATGTACAGCCCCTAAAATATTGGTTAGAAGCCTAGAAAAACATATAATCCCTAATTTCAATTGCCTTAGTGCTTTGCTTGAAACCAGCTATAACGCATTAACTCTTCTGAAAATGAGGCCGCAGATTCTTTTTCTTGATGCTTCAAGCTTTCTGGTCCCTCAGGTCAAGATACTGAGACATATTGGTGTGTCTGAACGTAACATCCTGTTGTTTTTAAGAACGTGGAACTATCGCGGAGACAGAAATCTTGAGTTTTTCAAAGCTGTATTCTACGAAGTCAAGAAGATGGGTTTTAATCCTTTAGAATCCAAGTTTGTTATTGCTGTTGTTGCTAAATTATATGGGGAAACCCATTGGGAGAGTAGGGTCAAGATTTTTAGGAGTTGGGGTTGGTCTGAGGAACAGGTTTTGGCTTCATTTCTCAAGTCTCCATTTACAATGATAACTTCTATGGACAAAATTATGGCAGTTATGGACTTTTTTGTGAACGACGTGAAGCTGGAGTCTTCAGTTGTTGCTCAATACCCAATTCTGCTTTCTTACAGTTTAGAGAAGAGACTCATTCCCAGAGGTGCTGTGTTTAAGCTTTTGCTGTCAAAAGATTTGATCAGTAGGAAAAACATTAGTAGGAAAAGCATTAATTTTGTTACTTTGTTTCAATTGTCTGAAGTAGCATTTTCGCGAAAGATTTTGAATACTTTTGTTGGAGGTTCCGAGATTTTGAAGCATTACCAAGAAGTTAAATTAATGGAAAAATGTGAAAAAATTTTGTATCAGTTATGATGTAGTGTCTTATGTTCAGATTTTATGGATGTATTTCCTTATGTTAGAATTGACCTTTTCTTCTTCTATTGTGTTTGTGCATTAACTTTTTTTTTCATGAATGCTGCATGTATCTTGTGTATGATTTACTGCTTTGTTCTGTTTTTATAATTTAGACACCTTTTGTGCACTCTTGATTTGCCCTGGTTGAGTGAGAAGCCTTTATTAGTATGCGTTTTCTAGCTTCTTTTTTCCAAATACAGCCTCTTAACAACCAACGAAGAGCTTGTTTCTGTCATGCACATGGCCAATGGAAGTATGTGTTTTTGCGGTTGAATTTCTCTTTTATTGCCAAAACTTGAGTGTAAACAATCAAGTCTGCAGCTGTCACTTGTTCTGCAAATGTTTGCATAACTTAACTATCACTTTCAGTTAATCTGACTACTCCCATTTCTTTCACAATCACACTATCTTCTTGATCTGCATCTGCAATCCTCCATGATTAGATATATACCTTATTCTGTTGCCATGGTTTTGCTTTATAAGCTGCTGTTGTTATCAAATCTATCGAGTTAAGTTGAATTCACAAAAAGCAGCAGCAGTGTAATGTGGCAGATAAATCACATAATAATAATATAACGTTATTTTAACGAATCTGCATTATTTTCTAGTATGGAAGTTCAGATAAATAATGTAACTTCATTTTTGTTTAATAAGAGAATTTATATTTTTTATTATTATTCATTCCATTACCATTAGACAAATAAGATAATAACACATTTCATGAAGAGCTACAGCTTGTTGGTATAAAAAAAAAATAAAAAAAATAGAAAATGCTTATCACCGCCACGTGTACGGCGATAAACGCATGTAAACAAATCGTGGTCCCCGCTCTCCCAATAATCAAAATTTCAAAAAGGAAAAAATAAAATAAAATTCAAGAACGAAAATCACACATTCATTTTTTGGGCTTTTTATTTTTATTTTGAAGTTTTCGCGGTTACAACCCAAATTCTCTCTACATTCTCTTCTTCTTCTTCTTCTTCTTCACAATCCTACAAATTTTGTAATTTCAATTGTTGTTCACTCCTTCGTTGTGTGTCTATTGCTCATTTGATTCGATCGTTCTCTTATCCGGAAATGCTCCTCGTCGGATTGCTCTCTTCGCGTTGATCGGTGAGTACACTTGGCTTGGTGCTTTGATTTCGATCTTCTGTGTCTGCTATTAATCAGGGTTCTTTGTCTGGCCCTATTTGAATTACTCTCTCTTGCCTCAATTTCGAAGTTTGAGTTTTGTTTATGTTTAATTTGCTGCTTTTGAAGATGAGATGGGATAAATAAACATGATTTTGTTTGGTTACTGAGTTTCTCGGTGATCAATTATTGTGGCTTGTTGCTTCTTCTGTGACTTTAAGTGTTGGTTGAGTTGTTGATTTTACTGCCTTATTGTGTAGAATATAACAGATTGGCTGGCATGCATAACTAGAATCTAGCTTCAGCTAGTTCTTCCTTTGTTGTATATTTAAGTGAGGTGGCGCTTAACTTGTGTTAGAGATTATAGTGGATTAGTTGTACTGTACTTCGTTTTGATTGAGGAGCTGATTGATGTGGCGTTAATGTGCTTGTAGCAGTTGGTTTCTATATAGCTGATTTGTGCATTGTTTTTGTTCTAAGGTTTGAAGAATGGGATTGATGATTCTTTGAAGTGATTTTGTTTTGAGAGTCAGAATGTTAATATTGTGGAATTGTTGTCATGATATGATTGTTAGCAGCATGGGATTTGATGTTTCGTTTTCTATTTCCAGATAATTTTTGAGGAAGTTATGGCTCCATCAAGGAAAGGTAAGAGTGGGAATAAGAGGCCGTCTTACGCTACCGAGGCTGCTTCTAAGAAGAGGGGAGAAAATGTGGACAAAATTGGGCAGCGGGTGAGTTCTGGAGGATAATTTTGTTTACACTTTGCTTAAGTAAATTGAAATGAATATTGTAATTTTTTATAATCTATAATTTCCGTGGTTGCTTGAACTATAAAAATCCAATAATTTTTTTTATAAATGGTATGGTATGTCCAGTTGTCACTAGTAATCTTGGATAAATTTTATTGTGTATACTTCATTTATGTTTGTCTCAAGTGTTTTACATTATGAACATATTTTTCTCTTAATTTAGTTTCAAAGTGTGATATGTTGTTTTATTAATGTATTTATCATACCATATATAAAAATAGACTTCTTTTTTTTCATCTTGAACTTCCAGCTTTGTGTTTCTTGGGATTCTCTTGCCATTTTTTTTGTGTTAGTTTTCTCAATTTTACAACTGCATAGTTTGGATGTTATCCATCTTGAATCTAATAAATTTGAAAGATGAGTTGTATGCAAAACCTAAAAGCCCCAAAAAGCGCATGATCAATCATTGCTTCATCTGAGATTCGAAATGTGATTGGCACCATGACTTATGCCAAGCAGGTTTGTCCTTGGGACATAAAAAGAAGAAAACATATCCACATAAAACACATGTTGACATGAAAGACTCATTTAATAGGTTCTATGCATTTTAGCATATGTTGTACATTCATCTTCTTTTAATTTTTATTTTATTTTTGCATTGATGTGTAAGGATTGGAAGTAAATAGATTTAGGCATTTAGAAGTGGTAAAATAAAACTTTTTGTTATGTGTCCATATCATGGTAGAATGGAATGGACCACTACAATTTATTGTGTCTACCGATAAAAAAAAATGTCATCATATCCATGAGAGAATAGTAAACCAAATTCTTTAAGTTATCACATATAAATGGTGTATGATAATTTAGAAGTGCATGTCACTAGCTGCATAATGAATCAATATAAATAATATGAAATTATTGCTTTGAATCAGTATGACTTATGATAAATTTAACCATATTGGTGTTACTCTTACATAATCAGGAACTGCTAAATTTTACTACTACTTTTCTCAACCAGTTATTTCCCCCCTAATTATATCAATTCTTCTAATTTCTGAGCATTTCAAATGTTTCTCATCCATTTCTCTGCCACTTAAATTATACGGATTGCATAATCATTCTGCACTGTTAGTGTTATTTTAGTTAATAGTGATATGCTGTTTTGGCACCTTGAAATAGATATTGCTCAGATGTCCTCTTAATGTATTAAGATACCGTGTATGAATTATGTTTGACTATTTGAAGTTTTTCTTATACCCTTTCTAACATTTTGTTTCATTGTTCAGAAAAGAAAGTTGTCGGACATGTTAGGGCCGCAGTGGAGTAAGGAAGAACTTGAACGTTTCTATGGAGCATATCGCAAATATGGAAAAGATTGGAAGAAGGTTTGTTTATACAACATTTATGTGTATATCTTTTGTCAAATCTTAGTTTACAAAGTCAACCTCATTATTCCTGGTTCTTTGGCCATTGCATTTGGCTCTTATCTCCACAGCCAAATGCTTTAAAAATTGAAAATTAGAATTGTGCATGTGGCTACCAAAAATGTCTAGGTGGGGCGTAATTGGAACCTAGGCGGGTTTTAAGAAACATAGTCTGGGTATAAACTCAAATTGGTAGTAACCTTAGAAAACGCCTAAGCAAACTAGGTGAGAGTTTTAAACAACGCACAATATAGTTGGTTTTTGTGAGAAGTGTTTCTAAGAATTGCGTGTGGAAAAAAAAAAGAAGACCCTCTACATGTTGATTTGTGTCAGGCTTACGACTGGCTTCCACTACGTTTGACATCCAATTTTTAACTCTACGCACTTGGAGTAAGTCTAATTGCTACTGAGGAATGTGCAATCGTTGTAACAATTTTTTTTTTCCTTTTAATATTTAGGTTGCTGCTGCAGTACGTAACCGGTCCACAGAAATGGTAGAAGCACTTTATACTATGAATAGGGTAAGCATCCATATATTTTTTATGCTCTTTAAATTACTTTGATTCTTTTAGTTGGTATAACTTTTCAGTTTTATTTAGTGTATAACCGAAAACAACAACCTAATTTCTAGAAAAGATATTGTTCAAATTTTGCATGATGCTTTTTAGCAGTGATAAGTTTTGCACATTCATATTTTAGTTAGAATTTATTGCTCCAATCTTTATTTATTATTTTACTTTTGCTGATATAAATTGATCTGTTCATTTTAGTTGCCTCACTATATTTTATTTGTTTGAGTGCTAATGAAGAATAATTTAAAGAGGAGATTATGTTGGTCTTACATCATGTGTTTGGGTATTATCTGCAGTTTGTCTATGAGAGCTGTAGTGTTATTATTCCATGAAAAATTAAGGAAATAATTTTTTTCATTAGCACCTTTGATGTTATATTTTAGGTAAATGACTATGTTGTTAGTTTCAGTTTTTGATATTCAGCTCATTCTGTTAGAAAATTCAAAAGTGTGATGCTTTTCCATGGGGTATGCTTCTTTGCAGGCGTACTTATCTCTTCCAGAAGGCACTGCATCTGTGGTTGGACTTATAGCAATGATGACTGATCACTATGGTGTTCTGGTGAGTTTAAAAGTTATTTTATCATGGTTGTGGAATCTTCTTCAAAGATATTAGTTAGGAATCTTCATGTTAGTGTTTGCATTATGTTTAGCCAATAAATTAGCTATTCGTCATGTGATGTGTGCTTCACAAAACAAGAATATTCAACAGCTGAAATGCATCTTGGAAGATCTCAATGGACACAAGTATTATGATGAAAATTAAAGGAAAAATGGGAGAGTTTCATTTGAGTTTTGGTATTTTATCTGCAATACCAAAGGAAAAACCCAAGGTTGGGTTATACGGTTTAGAAAACCATTTGGTTGTCAATTAGTAATATGGTATAGTCGTACCATATTCATGTACAATTATAATCAATAAAAAAAAAAGTAGAAATTATTCTTTAATACAATAAATTGAAAATTGTTAACTTATAACTAGTTGTAATAGAACGATAAAAATTAAATAAATAAAATCAAGTAAAATGTATTGTAGAAGAAAACAAAAACACAATAGTAATGTTATAAAACTCCAAAAGGTAAATCATCTAATCTAGGAGAAATAGGGTTAGCTGTATCATAAGTGAAATTCTAGATCCAAAGTAGATGTTGCATTGGTAGTCATATTATTAAGTGTGTGTCATTTTCTTCTCTTTTCATTATTTTTTGGATCACCATGGTATCATCTTGAATTTGTACACATTTCACTTGTCCTAAAGAGAAATTTTATTGCATGGAGAGAGAGGCATCCCACTCTCATCATCGTAATATATATATAGAGCATCAATAGGTTTGTCTTGAAACATATTTTTATGACTTTTCGTAAACCGAATGCATTTATAAGGATGTATGATCAAACCATAGACAATATATGGGTTTGCTACCTGTACGCCTCAGATACAGACACACCATATGCTATTAGGTTCCATATGGGGGTATTTCCTTATAAATGCCCGTATGGTACTGTATTTTCCAGCCATGGAATAAACAATAAGAAAAAAAAAAAAAAAGTAGATGCATGTATTAGAATATATGTTGTGTTTGCATACTACTACCATCCCACTTGTGAAATGTCCAAGTATTGTTCTTCTAAATCGAAGTGACAGAGTTCACTGTGTATGTGAATCTGCTTAATGGGAAATTAAACTGACTTGGGCATGCACACATGATTCTGCTGTTTTTATGATGAGCCCGGTACCACTTACTATGGGTGCATATAATGTTATCTTTACACATGATCTTCGTGGCAATAGTTGGTGTGTCCTGTCAGTTGGATGACTTTTATGGAATTTAAAGTTCATAATTTTTGACCTACCAGGAAGGAAGTGATAGTGAACCAGAAAGCAATGGAGGTACAGAAGCATCTCCAAAGTCTCAGAAACGTGTTGGTGGGAAATCACAGAAGCACTCAACGAAAGGAGATGAATCATTTCCGGATCTTCTACAATTTCATTCGGCTGCATCAAATTATGGCTGCATGTCATTATTAAAGAAGAGACGATCTGGTAGGGGAAAAGTTTCTTGTGAACCTCTCTCCCTAGTGATAGAAGTAACAGTTTCATATGTCTAGGACCATGGTTAATGTGGTTTGTCTTGCTGTTTCTTACTGTTTATTTGGGAAATCAAATATGAATTAATTTTGGTTTAGTTTGTTTTACAGTTGTTCCCTCTAGATGTACAGAAATAGTGTATTTTTTAATTCCAAAATATTATTTTCCTGTTTTGGAAGTATTAATGACACTCACTGTTCTTGATTTTTCTATTTGTTTAAGAAAGTAGGCCTCGTGCTGTTGCAAAACGGACTCCTCGCATCCCTGTTTCATATTCTTATGACAAGGACAATGCAGAGAGATATCTCTCACCAATTAGACAAGGATTGAAAACAAAGGTTGGTACTCCAGATGATGACGTTGCTCATGAAATAGCATTAGCACTGTCTGAGGCCAAACAAAGAGGTGGCTCCCCACAAGTTTCTCAAACACCAAAAAGAAAAAGAGGAACACCATCACCTGTTAAGACTGCGGTCCGCATTGTAATTTTCTTCTTTCTTTTTCCCCAAACTTTTATTCCTTTCTGTCATCATTTATGTAACCATATAAATTAACGACCTTTGAATTTAGCGTGATGAATCAGAAACTACCAGCTCCAAGCTCCGTTGCAGTGAAATGGATGAGGGCGGTTGTGAATTAAGCTCAGAAAGCACTGAAGCTGATAATGGATATTATACTCATGATAGAAGTCATTTGATGGATACAGAAGGTTCTGACAGAGTTGAGCTTCAACAAAAAGGAAAGAGATGCATTAGTAAGAAACCAAAATTGAGTGAAAGCGTAAACGATCATTTAGATGATGCGAAGGAAGCTTGTAGTGGTACAGAGGAAGGAGATCATGTGGGCAGTGCCAAAGGCAAAATTGCAATGGAAGCCGGAGATGAAAAATCTTCAAGGTCCAATGTTAAGGGTCTAAGAAAGAGGAGTAAGAAGGCTCTATTTAAAAGAGGTATTTCAGTTCAGTTCTTCATTTGATAATTCAAACCCCCTCCACACCCTCTTTTTGCTTTGAATTGATTGTAGTGAAGTGGATGCTTTTGTTCCTCTAGTGATATATTATTGCTTTTCTTTCTTCTTTCCTGTTCTCATGCAGAATGGCATTTGTTTATGGGATATCAGGCCTCTTCACTATACTTTTTTGAGAATAACCCTTCTATATGTAGATGGAAAAATATTGTAGGACATTTTTTTAACTAAAGTTCGCATGATAGCTTTGAACCATAAGGGAGTTTTAACCTAAAAATCATTAGTATACTTTCTTAAATGAATTAACTTAATAGGGTTTTTGAATATTCTGCATTTGTTTATTGTAGAATAGCCTTTTTTTTTTCTTTTTTTTATTTTACTATTTTATTGAATTGATGATTCACCTTTATTAGGTGCTTTTTATTTTTTACTTTTTTATGATCTACAAGCAGTTGCTAAGTTTTTTTTTTTTTGGAATAATTTGTTGGGCAATTTTCTCATCTCTATTTTTTTATGTAATGGGATGGAGCAATAATTGTGTCAAAATGATGATGTGGAAACTATAGTAATAAATTCTATTTACTTAAGCTTGGAATTGATTAGCTTGTCTATTTTATTTTATTTTTATTTTTATTTTTATTCTTTTAACACTGTAAGTAGGCTGTTGTACTAATTTGTTGCATTTTAGGTATTTTTTTGGTGACAGTAGTTCATAGGCTAATGAAAATAATGATAAATATATCTGAATGTGGTGGTGACTTAACTATCTCTCTCTTCCCCCCTCCCTCTCTCTCTTGTGGGTACTCTTGTTAATTGAGACTGCATTCCTTGCTATCCATTTTGTCATCCTTTGATGCTCATATGACTATCATTTTATTCCTTGGACTTGGTAGATGAAGGATGTGACTTTGACGCCTTGCAAACCCTAGCTGATCTTTCTCTGATGATGCCAGAAACAACCGTCGACAGTGGTAAGATATCTGTAAATCTTATATAGCTATTTTGCCAGATTACAAATGATGGTGACATTAATGTTTTGACTCTCTCTCGCTCAGAATCATCTGAACCATTAAAGGAAGAAAAGCATGCGACTGGAGATGAGTCTAAACCAAAATGGAATCGATCGAGTCCTCAAGTAAAATCCATTGCCTCCAGAGCATCTAAACTGGGAAAATATGTAGATGATGTTAACCTTGCACCAGAAGCAGAGGATCAGAATGTTGGAAGTCGCACTAGGAGACAGAAGTTCTTGCCATATAAACTTAGGATGGATGTAAGGGCTGAACTGAACTTGCTTGCGTTTTCCTTGTCTGCTGGTCAATAAATCTTCATTGTATTCCTTGTAATGCTTATGCAAATTGCTTTTGGGCACTGATGCAGACACCTGTAGATTCTTCCGATCCTCAATTGGGTCAAGCACAAAATATTGAGGTGAGTGATTTTATTATTATTTTTCCATTTAGTAGCAGGTCTATTAGATTCTTCTGCCAAATTAATGGCTTTGGTATGTGCATGTGAGTGGAAATAAGCCTCCTTTTTTTTTTTTTTTCATAAGCAACTCTACTCTAACTTTTCCTGGTAAATTTCAGGAACTTCCCCTGAACTTTGGTAATATTGCTTTAGAATGATAAATTTCCCTAACAGTTTCCCCATTTGCAACTTCCCCTTACCTTCATAATTGAAACTCAACTGTAAATGCTATTAAGTCATTTTTTACCATAAAACGTCTTAACTGAATTCACGTAGCCCTAATGGCAAGGGTATTTGTATTTCAGTTATTGAAAGGTGAGGGAATGTTGGTAGGCTACAACTGTTGCATGAAAAGTTGTCATATTTGCAATATTTTTAAAAACCAGGGTTGTTCAATATATTACTTTTACATACATATATATATATATATATATATATATATATATATATATATATATATATATATATATATAAACTAATGTATAGAGCTGAGCTGACTCTAATTTCGGCTCCTTTTGTTCTTTGTTTTTTATCTTGTATGAACAAACCATAGTATTTATTCAATTTTCTATCCTTAACTTCAGGTGGAAGGTAATGGTTTATGAGGTTTTCTTTTCCTTCTCTTTCAATTTTAATCTTGAATTGCCACTGATGTTCTCAATAGTTCCAGCTGTAAATTCAAAATATCTTTGTTACATTTGTGTATCTATTGTCACAGTGTCGAGTTTGCATGTCTAAATTTCTTGGTAATAATTTTTACACTGTCGATATAATTTTATATTTCATGTTATTCTTATATTTCTGCTTGTTAATGTAGGCTACAGATGAGTTGAAAAAGTTTGTGAGTAAAGGCAAACGGACTCATGCTGCTGCACACCCAAAACAAGGAAAATTGGTGAAGCCACTTGAACGTAGTTCAAGTACTGAGCATGGAAAGGATTGGAAGGATTTAAGTCCATCAACAACACATGTACGGCCTACAAATCATGTCAACTTACCTACCAAAGTGAGGAGCAGGCGTAAAATGGACCTGCGAAAGCCCCTGATTGTAAAAGATGCAAAGTCTTCTGATGACAAGTTAAATTATTTTGAGGATATTTCAAATGCTCAATCTTCTAGACTTGTTTCTTCATTTCATGACAGAATATTGAAACGGAAGGTCAATTTTTTATAATCTTGAAATATTTTATGGTACGTAGATATTTTTTTTTCCTTACTATGTTTATATGAATACAGAAGCAACTCTCTAACTGCCTATCACGGTACCAAGTTCGAAGATGGTGTGTTTTTGAGTGGTTCTATAGTGCAATTGATTACCCATGGTTTGCCAAAAGAGAGTTTGAGGAGTACTTGGATCATGTAGGGTTGAGTCATGTTCCGAGATTAACTCGTGTTGAATGGGGTGTGATCAGGAGGTATTAAAATGCTTCTCCCTTAAGCATGTTGTGCTTCTTCTTTTGCAATATGTCAAGTTTAGGCCGTGAAACTCTTCACTGACTTTCTTTTTGGCTCAGTTCCCTTGGTAGGCCACGGAGATTTTCTGAGCAGTTCTTGAAGGAAGAGAAAGAGAAACTTAATCAATACAGAGAATCAGTCAGAACCCATTATGCTGAACTCCGTGATGGTACTAGAGAAGGACTGCCAACTGATTTGGCCCGACCTTTATCTGTTGGGCAGCGGATTATAGCTATTCATCCGAGGACTAGAGAGATTCATGATGGAAGTGTGCTAACAGTTGATCGAAGTAGGTATAGGGTTCAGTTTGACCGAAGAGAACTTGGAGTGGAGTTTGTCAGGGTAAATTTTCTTGCTGCCATTCTATTTAACATCCAGTCAAAATAGTCTTTTGTATCTGTCAATCTGCTATTTCAAATGCTAACATCTCCTGATTTATTTTTGTTATAATTGAGTAGCATGCAATATTCTCTTAAAATTTTGCACTTATTGACCTATGTAATCAATGCCAAACTAGATTTTGGTTGTGATGGCATGACTTCATAATTGTTGTTTTTATTTAAAATGATAATTGGACCATTATGATAAGAACCTCAGGAGAACTGCCCCTTAAAAGCCAGCTTGTAAGGAGGGAGAGCCCAAAGTCCTTATGAACCCCACACCAACCTTCTATTTAGTCGATGTGGGATCCCAAGTCTCATACCTTGCACTTGGATCATAACATTACCCCGCCCTTCACAGCCGACGTCCACGACGGCTTTCACTCTAGGCAGCTCACTCGGTACCTTTGGCCGGTCGCTACCCTCCTAGGTAGCCCTTTCCGTGTCAAGGGTGGCTCCGCTCTAGGCAGCCCTTTCCGTGCCCACATGTGGAGGTGCAAGGGTTCGGCTCTGATATCAATTGATAAGAACCTCAGGAGAACCGCCCCTTAAAAGCCAGCTTGTAAGGAGGGAGAGCCCAAAGTCCTTATGAACCCCACACCAACCTTCTATTTAGTCGATGTGGGATTCCAAGTCCCATACCTTGCTCTGATACCAATTGATAAGAACCTCAGGAGAACCGCCCCTTAAAAGCCAGCTTGTAAGGAGGGAGAGCTCAAAGTCCTTAACCAACCTTCTATTTTGTCGATGTGGGATCCCAAGTCCCATACCTTGCACTTGGATCATAACACATTACTGAACCATTAGAGTTTGGATTGATGTCCCTGTTCAAAGTTATTGATCATTACAAATAAACTACTGTGAAATTTTTAATGGTGTCATAGAATAAAAGCCAATGGTTTTAATTTATAGAAATTTGTCTCTTTAAAAGAGTATTTACTGACCTGGTTTCCTTTTCTAGTTATCTATCATTCAGACTGAAATGGTAACACGTTTTTCATTTCAGGATATTGATTGCATGCCTTTAAATCCATTGGAAAATCTTCCAGCATCTCTTACAAGACAAATGACAGCTTTTGGTAAATTTATTGAAAATCTCAATGAGCTCAAAATGAATGGGCAAACAAGAGAAAGAAATATGGAAGAGTACATAAAGTTTGCCCAATGTGAGAACCTGGACAGTGCCCATGGTCATCCTCATATCTCTCCTTCACCTAGTTGTCAGATTAATGATTTATCACAACAGCAAAAGGTAAGTGACTTCTGCAATTGAGATTCTTTTGATGTGCATTGTTATAGGCTTCCGAATATAGCATTCAACAATGATGATTTTTGCTGAGGATAGATGTTACAAGAGTTTATTTAGAACATTTTTCCATGTATGTGCATATCCGTTTTCTGGAATCACTCTCATGGACAGAGGAAGAGAAATATATAACTTGTTTGCTAAAGGATGTGTTTACTATATGTTGGTTTATCAAATGCCTTATATCCTGCTGTTTTTTTCTTATTTCCATTTATTTGCTGATGGGCCAAATCTTAGGGATTTGTTACACTGTTATAGCCAAGTATCTTAATATTTTCAAGAATCAGCGAACTGTTTATCTTATGAAGTAAATTTTTTTGGTCAGGTGGTCCCACCAACTCCTAATTCACAAGTTAAAGTCAGGCCTAGCGAAACTGTCACTATCCAGAAAGCAGCAATGCAACCATCTATTATTTCACAGATTCAAGCGAAGGAAGCTGATGTCCAAGCTCTTTCTGAACTGACTCGTGCACTTGAGAAGAAGGTGGGCTAGCTTGTTAATATGATTTGCATTAATGATAAAATTTTTTACGTACTTCATAGAATTATGTTTCTTATGTTTACTTGCTACATTTGCTCTCTAGTAAATGATTTAAGATTATTTGCATAACAAAATGAGCAAATTTTACTCATTTCCTATACTTTGCAGCATGTCAGTGACTATTTTACAATTTGCAGGAAGCAGTGGTGTCTGAGTTGAGGCGAATGAATGATGAAGTGTTGGAAAACCATAAAGAAGGAGATGGGTTGTATAAGGACTCCGAATCATTTAAAAAACATTATGCTGCAATAGTTCTACAGTTGAATGAAATAAATGAGCAGGCATGAGTTCTTATGAAGCTTTGACATAATTTCTTAATCCTATAAAATCTTACTCCGATCAATTGCCAACTGCTGGATTGTCTCACTGTTGCAGGTTTCTACTGCACTGTTTTGTTTGAGGCAACGCAATACATATCAAGGAAACACCCAAGTTATATGGCCAAAACCAAATGTGAACTTAGCTGAATCTATTGGCCACTTGAACCCTTCAGATCCTTCTGCATATCAAACTATGGAACCTGGATCGCTTGTGGCTGAAATTGTTGAAAGTTCAAGGAGTAAAGCCCAGAAAATGGTCAATGCTGCTGTTCAGGTAAAAGGATAGACAATGAACCCAATTTCTGCAACCCTTCTCCAATACTGCAATGATTATTATAATACCATCAACTTAACTCAACCATCTTCTACCCCTTTATGATGCACTGTTTTAAGAATATATTGATATTGTATGCCTCAACATCTCTTGGTATTGTCCTTACTCAATTGTTTGTCAAATGCTTAGTGAAGTAATGCGTTCGAAAATATAAATAAACCTTCAAGGGCTTCATCTTAATTCCTACAAATATGAGATGTTGGGGATGTTGTGGCCTGATTAACCCACCATTCTGTGGGGAAAATTTCTTTCATTCATATTTCTCTCTTTCTTTATTTATTTTACTTAATTACTGATATATGAAGGAGGGAATTTTCTAAAGAAACTTTAGGAACTTGCAATTATTTAGTCTGTAGATTATTGAGCTGAGTAAGTTTATAATCATTGTTTTTTCACTTCTAACTATAAGGTGGTGAATTTTGATTGACTAAGCTTGCTATTTCAGGCGGTCTCCTCTTTCAAGAAACATGGAAATGGAATGGAGAGAATTGAGGATGCTATGGATTTTGTTAATAATAGGCTTTCGGTGGATGATGTAACTGCATCGGCAGTCAGACCTTCTATCCCTGCAGATTCGGCGAACACGAATCTGCTCTCCCAGGATCACCAGAATGCCAATGTATCAACCCCGATGGAGACTGGCCATGCACCTGATTCGAAGTCCAACATTCTGAATGGTGAGACTGCTGCACAAATTCCTTCAGAGTTAATTGCACATTGTGTTGCTACAATGCTCATGATTCAGGTAAAATTTTACTATATACTGAATCTCTTACTTCATACAGATTTAACTCAGACATTCTTGTGCCCTTGGTGTTACTTGCTTACTTGTCTTCTGTAATCTGAAAATACAGAAATGTTCAGAACGCCAGTTTCCTCCTGGCGACGTTGCCCAGGCACTAGACTCTGCCGTGATAAGTTTGCAGCCATGTTGCTCACATAACCTCCCAATATATGCAGAGATACAGAAATGCATGGGAATCATCAAGAACCAAATATTGGCACTCATACCTACATGACCTTCATATCATACCCTCGTATACTGTATGTATAATCACCACTTTACAGTTTGAACTCTCACGCTTTTGATCAACCATTTTCTCATTCGATAATTATTTTCGAGTTTGCAATAGGCATTGTCTGCTGGTATGAGAAGTGTAGCCTAGAGGACCCTTTTAAGTATCCAGGAAAAGCTGTGTGGATGGTTCATTATCATGAATTCTGTGAAAATGTCTCTTTATTGGCTTATTGTGGCTGCTTGAGCTGTACTGTGACATGTTTTTGATGTGTTAACGTAGATCCATATCAATATGAAGCAATCGAAGTGGATACGCAAACTGTCATTTTCGCCATCTAAATTATAACCTTAACAGCAAGGATTATTAAACAATAGGCCCTTGCAATACAAAAATCAGTGCAATTCATCGTATTTAAAGTTAACATGCAAACAACTATATCTTGGTTCAAATATCTTTGGATCAGTACTTGTTAAACAGTTTATCACAGCCAAAATGGAACCAATTGGATTTGATCAAAAGGTACCATACTTCTGTCCTTTCTATTGCTAGTTCTTTAAGCCTACAACAAATGCTTAACAAAAAAAAATGTTGAAGAATATGCAGTGATGATATTTATCACATTTTCAGCTTCTTTTTGGGTCTTTTCAGGGTAACAGATTCACATCCTTCCACCACCTGGGAAAAAAAAAACAGTGTTAATTGACAATGGCAGTAACACACCAAAACCGAAGACATCAGACAAATAGATCACCACCTTTTGTTTTTTCTTTTTCTTCATTTTCTTGTTTTTGTTTTTCTTCTTATTTTTCTTTTTAGATTCCTTTGGTTCAGAATCTTCATGTGAAACCTATCAAATACACCACTAATTAGGAACTGACAAAAGAACTCGCATCTAACAACTTTCATACACCAACAGCCGAAAGCTGAGTTGCAAACCTCAGAATCTTCAAATGATGTTACATGCCGAATCATTCTCCCTGAATCTAAAGATCCACCTGAAAATACAAAAGAAAAGTTCATCAATAGCTCATACAAGATTATATGATCACAAACTCCAACCAAGCCAACATATGAATAAGTACACCAGATCTGCTTTTGATCACAATTAAGAAGGATATCCTAGTATCTTGTTGAAACACCTCTTTTCTATCTTTGCAAATCAACAACTCATTAAACAGCAGCCAAGCACTGCAACTTAATAGGTCCGCGCCAATAAAACTCAATGCACATATTGACTTAATAGAAATATGAAAAGCTAGAGCCATCTAAATCAGCTTTACTAGGTTTCAAGTTTACCACTCTAACACTGCAACAAGCCAACAAATTTCTATGATATCCTATATTAACATAAACAAGCTAAACCCTGGCCTAGTACTGGCAGGTCCATAGCAGTTTGATTCGCAAACCAGAATACTACAGAAAACTTTCCGTAACTCTTATCAAAAAAAAAACCTTCTACTAGCATGAATACCATCTTAACAGAGAGCAAGACATTACCTATATAATTGACTTTTCCATTATTCGTTCTGAATACAGAATCTCAAAGCAAAAAAACACACATTCAATAAGAAGTCTTCTCCTAAGCAAACAACTACTGACTAAGCTATCACAAGTTCACTTCTCTTATATATGAAATACAAAGCACATGAATAACCTATCACCATTCACCATACATATTTCCCAATCTATGTCCTTAACATACTTCACTACACAACATAGTCTCATACATTAAAATGTTCAACCAAAACTCACAAAAAGAATCCACAAGCTGAAACCTCAGCATCATAACCCTTATTAAATCTAAATAATGAATCGATAAAACTCCCTAGTTACTTTCACAAATCCATCGAACTCCCAATGAATGTGAATCTCCATTCTCAAATTTCACAGATACATCACACTATATACATACATACGCCAATCTTCCTCGAAATATCGAAACAAGAGAGAGCAGCGATTAACATACTCGTAGAAACTGTTTGCTTAGCATTCTTGACAGCCAATTCAAGTACAGCAGGATCAATAGACGATAAACCATCAGGTTCCTTGAGTTTTCTTTCCAAGAACTTGGCCAGAGCCGCCGCTTTGTTCGTCGTCAACGGCCCTCCCGGATGAGCTAACCTGTGAACATCGATTGTACACTATAAATCATAACAGAAGCAGTGTGATACAGTATAAAGGAGAGAAAGAGATTACAGACCTAGGCTGAGGACGCGAAGAAGAAGAAGAGGAGGGCAGAGAAGGGAGAGGAGCGAATTTGCTGCCTCTCAGAGCCTTCTTTTCATCTTCTGTTAAATCTTCTGTGTTTTTCACCATTTCTTCTCTGCCTCTCCAAAGATTTTTAATTTTGGGGAAACCAAATAAAAGGCTATGTAACGTCGTCGTTTTTGGACATTGTTAATAACTTAGTCATCCCGACTATAATTTTATATCTCGCGTTTGAAACGTGGGGCAAGATTAGACGTCACCGGCTGATTGGGGATTGTTAACTCTATTCTACCAATTTAAAAATATAATATTTTATTTTAATTTTTTTAATGGAAAAATTGTTATTAAAGTAATACATAAAAGGATAATTTGCACTTTTAAATTTTTTTATTAAAAAAATTATATTTTTAGACCAACATTAAATGTTTTATAAAATTGAATTTTTTTTAAAAAATTTTGCAAAAAATAGACCAAAATGACCATTTTACTCTTCAATACCGAGAAAACACATATTCAGTAGCTTCCTGTGTAGTACCGGGAAGCGAAACGGGCAAAATTCAAACCAGCTTCTCGATGTGTAGTATCAAGAAGCGAATTTCAGCTTTCCGGTACTACACACCGGGAAGCTGGCGCATGCAAAAATCAAGCCAGCTTCCCAGTGTGTAATACAGGGAAGCAAAATTTTGCTTCCCTGTATTACACACCGGGAAGCTGATTGAAATTTGCTTGCTTTCCGGTATTACTACCGGGAAGCTCATTTTCTGAAAAAAAAAAAAAAGAAATTAAAAGTTTAGTTTTGCAATTTTTTTATAATAAAGTTTAAAAGTGTAAAAAATTTAGGACTGATCTAAAATTAAAATAAAAAAATTAAAAAAGTCTAATTTTACTTATTACCACCACATAAAAATATGGCAATCATAAATTATTAATGGAAAAATTCTGAACAGTCCATTCATCACAGCTTTCACATAATGTTCCAGAGAATATATGCATATCTACTTTGATTTTGTATTCCTTCGTTACAATGGTTAAAATTATAATAATGTCAATTTCATCGCTTCTCTTCATGTCTCTCTAATCTCTCCCGATCGTACCTCTCCTCTTCGCATCTCTAGTCTTCTATATCTTCATGGTGGTTACCCGTATTATTTGTTGGGTCATCATGGTGGTTACGCGTATTATTTGTTGTGTCATCTCTATCACTTGAATGAGTTGATTATTCTTACTATTTATAGTCGTTTCCAATGCGGTAATACGGATAGTAATATATTATTCTCCTGTATAAATACTCTAATACTAACTGACGCTGAAAAAAATAAAATAAAATAAAGTATTTTCACTTGATCACGTGTTTTTGATAATCAATTTTCTCGATTTCTTTAAAAACGTTAATACACTAATACACCCCATCGAAAAAAATATAATTATTTAAATGTTGTATTTTAATCGATAAATAGATCATTGATAATCTAAATTTATTGTATTATTTTTTAAAAACATAAAATAGTGCGTTAAATAATCTCATTGTCACCCCCACACCTAAAATTCCGTTGAATTTATAAAATAAAAAATAAAAATAGAAGTCAATGTCGGTCATAGCCTTTGAATGCCCTATACGCGGTCTCCTTCTTCTTACGTTTGGTGAGCATCCTTCTCATCCTCTGCTTCCCCTTCGTTATCTCCTCCACCAACAACACTCCGTCTTCACTCACGTACTCCTCTTCATCGCACTCCTCCACCGCCGCAGCCACAGCTGCCTTCTTCTCCTCCTTCGCCGTATCACTTCTCTGCCGCTCATTCACCTGCCACGTACCGTCCTGCTGCGTTCTTCGAGGTAACCTAACTCTCACCGATGAACAGGATTTTTCACTTCGATTTTCTTCTTCACGAGAAGACTCTTCTTCGATCTTCGACGCCAGCTTCGTCACGTCGACTTCCCCCTCCTCGTCTCGCAACACCGAGAATGAATTTCCGATCATTGTTGATCGGAGTGATTGAATTATATTCTTCTGTTCTTCAGTGCTTGAGGAGGAATATTTATCGAATGTGATTGGAAGATTCGAATTTCCTAATCTGATTCCTATCCTATTGAACTATGTTTATAATCGGTTTCTTTAATTTGTAATAAATAATAATGGTTGATATTTATTCTTTATTAAAACGATTGGGCTCACATGGGCCTAATGTTTTCTAAATTGGGCCACATGATTGTCAGTTGAGAACAAGAATGGTAGATGGATTTGTGAGAAGTTGAGTGAATTGTAAACAAACAACATTGAGGGTCAGGTTGTGCTGCGTGGCCTTTCTATTTAGCAATCAATTGATTTGATTTGCATATAATTAGACCAATAGTTGAAAACATAATTTCTTATGACCAACTTGTTGAAGTATGCCCATTTTATATGGCAACTCCAGTGTTTTTCGATCTATATGGTATATGCCATAACCTATCGTCTCTGATCAAAGTCTAATATTTCTTACCGAGTTTTGGCAAATTACGTTATAGATCCAATTACAAATGTGTTCGGGATTTCATCATGGCCAAACCAAAATGGTGAAACAATGTCTCCGAACTTATCTGCAGTGTTTCTTCCTTTAAGAAAAAGAAAAGGAGAGAGAGACCAAACAATAAAAACTAGCTATACTCCAGAAACCAAGTAAGAATAAACAATGTTTTTTTCCTTCTTCCACTTATAACTTTGCAGCAGAAATGAACAATTACAGGTTTTCCATGCTCCCCAAAAACATGTCATCTACATTAGAATCGCACCTTCTTGTCCTTAGTGGGGATATGAGCAGGACTGGAGTGAACTAATTTTTGAGAGAATCTGAAATTCCTCTCCAAATTACAAGCCTCTTCCTAGTGCCTAAAATTCTAAAACTAAGGCGAAGCAAGAGGCTCCCAACTGAACCGATGGTAAATAAATGATTGAAAATAAATCGCCATGGCAGCTTACCAGGTCCCTACTTTTTCTACCAGGATAAAGCCAGAATGGGCACATAAGTTGTGGAGCTGGGATTCTGAGTGCCGATATTAGGCGCTTTTAATACGTAGATCTCAGGGATTACTTGTAATCAACCAAGGAAGAACCTGAAAATGTCACTAAGTGATACAATGCCCTCTACTCGCTTACTGCCAGCCTCCACAATGACCAGCCGTCTAACACCTACAAGCAAAAGAATTGAAGCAACTAATCCGGTGTGTGATCATTGTGAAAATGTTAAGACCGAATGGCTTTCTACAATAGCTTCAAATATTCTTATTACCCTTCGAAGCTTAGTGGTGGAATGTAGTGATATGAAAAAGAAGAGTATTACCTGGATTGGATAACCGCTCCATTACTTTGTGCAAGGAGTCTGTAGGCAAACACATCTGACATCGTTGGCTTCGCGGTTCATAAGGTGAATAAGAATCCTGTCCCAACTGCAATGCCTAGAAATAATTATGAGGAAGAGAGAGAGAGAGAGAAATGGTTAGAAGTGCATTAAAACGAGAATTGATACACGTATTAATACAATCCTTAACATTTGATGTTCGTAAGATGCAGATTGAAGGAACGGAAACAAACAAAGAGCAGTCAAACTGTTAAATTTCTGAGACAAGGCAACACTGGGTCAAGGCTTTCAACTGCAGTGAACAAAGACAAAGGGCCTCTGTTTGAAAACTGTGCCAACAGAATGAACTCCTGCATAATCTATATGGTAACATGTATCCTGCTGTAGTTAGGGAGTAATTTTGTAGCTATGAGATTTGAACCTTCCGAAATGTCTGTTTATTTCAGTGTATGGCAAATCTTGATAAAATTACTATCTTGAACCTACTTATAGAACAGGGCAAATTTATTTCAATTTTGGTGTTGGCACTTGTTCACATAGTAGCCTTGTCCTAGAGATTTTCAATTCACCACTAGCCTTGTCCAAGAGATTTACTAGATCCCAATAGAAATTTAACTGGGCAGCCTGGAGCAGACCCATCAAAACACTTGTAAATTAATAAATAACTAAAAAAAATTAATAATAATAAAATAAAATCAAACTTATACAAAACTAGACTTTTTTGAATGTAAAACAACTCAGAATCATTGCCAGGTTTCTACCCTTGTCCAACCAAACGGTAAAAATGTGAAACTGTAACAACGGTCATAATTTGATTTATAAAAAAGTATGATGCAGAAAATCAAATAACAAAAGAAAATATTAACATTTCATCATAAGGTGCTACCCAGTGCAACTCTAGCAATTGAAATACACAGAATAGTAGTACCTGATGAATAGTCATTTCATTGAGATTGATATGAGCATAAGCTCTGTCTTTAGCCAAAGATGTTATATCACTGTACAATTAATTTTAAATTAAAAATAAATAAATCAGAAAAGAAAACCCGCAAATATAAGAAAAACTCAAGGATATTGTTTGTAGCATGTGAATGGAATAAAAATACTGCGCATACCTCCGACAATATATGTCCAGTAGTGAATCATTATCATCAACTATCGGTATTGAACTTACTTGAGCTGCAGCAGAAAAATGCATAATAATTGCATAAGCAATACAGTTAAATTAAACTTAGCAGATGTTTTTTCTCTATTTTGATGCAAACACTAACACTCATGCTGACTTAAAAGATACTAGTATCTCGATCTAACCAAACAATCCCATTTAAAAAACAATAGTCAACACAACAGCATAAGCCATCCTTTTCCAGAAACTCTCTATTTTCTAAATATTAAAAAATGGTTTGAAATACAAGCATACCTTGAACCAACAAATTTAAGGCCGCACTAAGAGAAGCACTGGGTCTCAATACTGCTAATGGTCGTCGATTAGCTTCACCAATTTTAGGAACCCATGTACCCAATGGAATTGAACAGATCGGTAGTTTAAGAACAGGCAGCGTGTTAGAGCAATGCTTAAAATACCGACAAATACCTGAAAGTTGGCTTCTGTCAGAGATAAATCATGAGACATAGCTAGATAAACTAAAAAACTTACACTTTAGAATTCCAGCAAGTGAAGCAATATGTAATAACTGGGGAAATGAACCATCTTCAGTAGTAGAATGGATTATAGGAACCGTAGCCACCTGATTTTGCAAAAGTTTCAATGCTAGATCCTTGAGGTTGTCATTTGGCCCAGCCTGAAAAATCAACCACAACAGGGTCAATACAGGCAGACACAAACATACAGGATGTGAATGCTGATAAACAAGATAAACATCAACTGATACATTAGAATTTAGAAGATCAAAAAGAAGTAGAAAGACACTTCAACATCATGTAACATGAGAAGATGTCCGAGAAAAAATCATATTTTCCTTCCCAATTCAGTACTTCCTCAGTATGAGATATACAAAGTCAAATTTTGAATCATTATCCGACAAAATGTACTGCTAACATTAAATGCTTCAGTAAACAGCTTCACCAGTACCAAAGATTGTCATCTTTATTCACATACCTCTCTTAAAATTAATATAAAGTCAGATGCACTAAGAACTCCAACAAACTGCCCCTTACAAAAGTCCCAAAGTGGTGCCATAGATATACAAATAGGCATAGACCCTCAAATCATACCATCATCACGGGATACAAAACCCAATTTTAGCATTATGTTATACAAGAACAGTATGAGTGAAGTGTTAACCATGATCATACTTGCAACAAAAGAAATGATTGAACATAAGCATTTTAGAAGTAAAAAAAAATATGCTTAATCACTCACATGTATGAGAGGTTTTGAGAAGGCCCTTCCTTGTCCATCAATTTGTCTATTCATATATGCTTTCCCCGCCTTCCAGGCAGAAATTGAATGGGTTTCTAGCTCTTCCTCCGTCAGATTAGAACCATTATTTCCAAGCTGCAGACAAAAGGTGACCATGCTTTACAAAACATGAAGGTAGTTCTGACTGTCAAAATCAATCTCTAATTTCAGCGTTCATATGCAATATGCAGAGCAGCCATCACTATCTCCATACCATCCAAGAGATGAGTTGAGATCTAAAATGCTTCTAATAAATTTTAATATACCATATCAAGAGATTCAGAGGGAGCCAGAGGATGAGAGAAGGAAATGCTTGAGAACAAAAACCAGAAGTATAGACTCAATAAAAAAGTACATTAAAATAGATTCATCCTTTCTCCTCAATATTTAATACTGTTAATGAAATTAAACGGCAATGATTTCGTGTACATAATTCAATATATAAATAAAACAGGAAGAAAAAAATCATATTTCCCTTCCCAATTCAGTACTTCTTCAGTACGAGATATAAAAGTCAATTTTTGAATCATCATCCAACAAAATATACTGTTAACATTAAAGGCTTCAGTCAACAGCTTCGCAATTACCTAAGGTCGCGATCTTTAATCACATACCTCTCTTAAAATTAATATAAAGTCGGATGCACTAAGAACTCCAACAAACTGCCCCTTACAAAAGTCCCAAAGCGGTGCCATAGATATACCCTGTAAACAAATTGACTCATGAAAGATATATATTCAAGTTTTATACCGGCAAAAAGTAAAGATGTAGGAATGATGTTGGTCCACTTAAATCATGCTTTATGCTGTCTATCACTTTCTGTTAGAAATCTGGGGAAAGCATATCCAAGACGTATCAAGAGAAAATTTGCTTTCCATGCCTACTTAAAATGACAAATCTTTCCAAACTATTCTATCAATAAAATATAAATCCAGGCAGAGATGAAAGTGGCTGACAGCCAAGTTAGTCTTAAAAGAAGAGCATTATTATTGTTCGTTCTTTATTTTGTTTTTTTAAAAAACAAATAGAAGTACAATGTAATACCTGCTCGTAAAGTATATGAAATGCTTGTTTCACAGGTAGATCAATGTCCAATGCTACAACCTGAAAACCGTATCTGAATTTAAAACTGAAAACTAATATTTTCTATCATTGAGAGCTTAAAAAAATGGGGATCTAATTGAGGCAACATCCAAACCTTGCCTGACTCGGGGAGTAATTCATAAGCAGTATGTGCAGATAAAAAATCAGAAACATGATGGCGAGACACCTGTAAGTCTCCCTCTGCTATCCCTGGGATTCCTTCAGTCAATGTACTATCAGAAATTCGAACCTGCATGATAAGACAGATTAACAGTAGACTTCATACAGCTAAAAAATGAAGCAAAAAGAAAAATCATTTACAGTCTAAAGAAGAGCAATAATTAAGGAGTGTAGTGCAGATACTAATGTGTCAACAAAAAGATAAAAGAAGAAAAGAAAAATCATTGATGCAAACATTTTCTTTCTAATTGAGAAGTCATAAAATTTGGAGCAGCATATATGATCTTATCTAGATGTTGCAATCAGAACATAAAATGACACACTAACCATATGGCTAGACGTCAATTAAGGATACCACAAAATGATAAACAATAGCATTATGTTTCCCGCTGCTATAAAATGCTAGTTGATTAGTAATACATACCACACGATTGAATGCTGCATTATCAACATCCATGCTAGATCCAGCAGTTACCAATGGATTAACTCCAGACCCAAAATTAGGCTCTGTAGCCAAAAGAACAGTATTCACTACGCCATATTCACTACTGATGTAAGGTTGGTGTTCATCGTGTTTCCATTCTCCGTCAACACAAAACTTGTACTGCATGTAAATAAAAGCATATAAGTCTCCAAAACATGTGAAATTCTCAAGAGTATAGTTCTACAAAAAAAAACACCCTTTTACTCGTGATCTTTGTATAATGCTTTATGAAATCACATAATTTGAGCGCTTGAAATCCCATTCCAGTAATAACATAATAATAACTGCAGCGGCAATCAACAAGCGTTTCTTCTTTCACAGGACAGATCCGACAGAATTAAAATTTTATTACTTGATACTTTTCCCCTTAGCAACAAAATACCTGTTGCTTATTATTTTGGAGAGATGCAAACGTTCATTTTGTTAATTTGAAACAAATGTACTGCCTCAACCCAGCAAAACAAATTTCAGAATGTCAACCTCTTCTATGGCATCAACAAAGACCGAAACCTAACCAAGGTTCATAACCCATAGGCCCAAATAATTCTCATTCACCAAATAACTACATTTTATTGAGTGACCTCTTTCTCACTTTTGCTCATTTATTGCTCCATCATCCTTAAGACAACTAGAAATTTTAACAGTCAATATCAAATCAAACTATTAATAATTTAACCCTGAAACCAATGCACACATTAAGTAACCAATAACCAATTCATACAAGTAATATCCCTACGAGCCTAAATTATCCCAGTTATACTTATGAAGACAGTCTACATTCCAATGGTAGTTACATGGGAAACTACTGACGAACAACATCCATTACATTAAAGAAAAATTTTTAAAAAAATAATAAATAAACGATAAATAAATTGATGAGGCAACATAGACAAACCTGGTGGTACCCGGGGCTTATGCTCCATATAATCTGATATACAGTTGGGCAACCCTCCACTGGCGACATCGGCAGAAGCTCAGACCACCTTCACATTACAAACAAGCAATTAAACAAACAAATTTACACAAACACTCAGCACAGACGAAACCAAATTCCACCAAAATAAAATAAAATAACAAATCAATAATTTTCCGAAACAAAAAACTCAGCGCGCCAACAAACACACCTGTTGAAAGAACCGCTTAAAAAAACGTTTCTTCCTCCATAAGGCCAAACGAAGCGCATTGGAATGAGGACGCTGCTGGCGCCGCCACCAGTTTCCCGGGCAGAATCCATGCCCGGGTTGAACATTTGACCCGAATTCATATATCACCTACCAATTTAGCTTCAATTAACCCCTCTTCCTAGTACTATCCACTGCAAATGACAAACAAACAACAAGGAGGAACTGTAATTGTAACTGTAAAAATTCATTTGAAAACCCTAGCTTCAGAGAGAAAGAATCGGAGAAGAGACTCGCCTACGGAAAACAAATTGAAAACCCTAGTGAGAGATAGAGAGCGAGAGAGACGAGTGTTGAAATCGATTGAATGTGCGAAAAAATGTTGTCAAGATCGATAACGAAGAGAGGGGGAGAGAGAGGAGGGAGGGGATCGAATCTGATTTTCTTTTTTCTTTTTTTTTTTATTCTTTTTTTTTAATATTTGTTTTTGTTTTTGGTTTTATTGGATTTTCAAAATTAACGAAAATGAAAAATAAAAATACAAGTAAAAGAAAAATAAGAGAGAAAAGCTGTGGTGTGTGTGAGAACGACAAGTGATTTTATTTTGAGTTAATTATGTTATTTTATTTATTTGCTTTAAAAAAATGTTTTTTTATATTAGTCAAAATGACAAAAAAAAAATGATATATTTATATCGGAAGAAATGGATCAAAACGCAGCGTGGCGTCGTGAGTGACGGGGAGTGGCAAAAGTCTAAAACCAGAGAATCGGAAAGAGATGTGTGATTTGGATTTTACAGATGCGGTCTTTACGAGGAACCACGTCATCATTTCAATTTTTGCTTTTTTTTTTTTTTTTCTTTTTTAAATCTGGGCTTCTTCGCCGGAATAGATCCTATCAATTCCAGGTTGGTGAATCGTAAATATTCGCAAGTCAATTCTATCCTGCCTATAATTTATTATTTTATGGATTCTTTTTTATTAGTATACATTTAAGAAAAAAAAATAAGAATAATTTTACTTTTAAAAATTTATAAAATTAAAATTTTAAATTTTTGACTTTAATCAAAACGTTATAAATTAATTTCACAAAAGCCCTAATACAATTATAAATTGCATTATATCTATATAAAGTTATAAATTATGTTATAGTTTATGAATTGGCTTTGAATAAATTTTATTTTTTATTTTTAAACTAAATTTACAAAGTTTTATGGTAGAAATTCTATTTTCACCAAATTTTTAAGTATGAATATTTATTTTTTAAAATATTGATAAAAATTTTTTTTTTTTAAATCAAGTATTAATTTTGGGCAAGTAAGTATATATATATATATATATAACCTTATGAAAGTATAGTTATTTAAATTTTAAAAATTTAAAGATATTAAGGGAATTAACGGGTATTATAAGTGAGGAATTGAATGAAATAGGGTTAATAGTTGACCTGCAATAATAAATAAGGTGACGTGTGGATCCTTGGAGACATCGGTGGGATATTTTCCAAAAGCACTTCAATTCACAAGTCAGTATAAATCTTTATGACAGATTGAAAGAAGAAAACAAGTAATAAAAACATATCTATTAGTCCGAGTATACAAATGAGCAGTAGGAATCGCACTGACTGACTTCATGAAGTTTAGTGGAGTAAAAGTAGGATTTTGTCCATGATTTCATGGAGGTTATTTAGTCAGGAAATCAATATTTTGAAGATGATGGGAATTTGATATTTATAGAAAACTTAGAGTTACAAATGTGGATAGTGGGAATGATCTCATGATCCTCACGACACGATCCTTTGCAAAATAAAAAATTCAAAGAAGACCAAGTCAGAGAATATTTGAAGTTGGCTAATTCAACCAAGCGGACAAATGAAACTAACCCTGAGCCTCTTTTGGGCTTTATGAACTAATTTGGGTTGTGGACTTCGCAAAATCAAAAATTCAAAGAGGACCAAGTCAGAGAATATTTGAAGTTGGTTAATTTAACCAAGCAGACAAATGAAACTAGCCCTGAGCCTCTTTTGGGCTTGATGAACTAATTTGGGTTGTAAACCCCATTATGTTTATAAGATTGGGGCGATTGGCCTAACCTATCCCCTGCTTCTAGTGCTCTTTGAATATAAATAGTAATATTAATTAAGTAATGAACACTTCATCGATTCAATTCAATATCATTATTTTATTAACATCACAATTCAAATATTGAAGAGACCTTAACCGATCACACACTTTATTAGTTTTCCATTTGAAGCTCTACTACACCAATTTAGGAAACGGGACGACAGCAAAGGTAAATATATGGATGGTAGCATATGATGAACGGGAGGATGTGGTGATGATGGTTTTAAAGGTAAATATACAGACATGAGTGCAGGTGAGTATAATGATCATGGAGAAGGAAACGGAGACAAAATTTGGTTTTTGGTCATTATTTATGCACATCTTGTGGTGGCGATGGTGGAGAATGGACTGACGGTGGAAGCACGTGTACAAATGATTGTGGGGAATGCTCTAGAAGATTAGGTGAGACCTGGTTTAAATTTTAGCCACTATCTTATGTGGATCCAGTGCTGATAATGGTGGAGGTAAGTGTAATAG